>ML675615.1:20879735-21058615 GCA_007922155.1 Mesoclemmys tuberculata | reverse complement strand
GTGGGTGTGGGTGTGGGTGTGGGTGTGGGTGTGGGTGTGGGTGTGGGTGTGGGTGTGGGTGTGGGTGTGGGTGTGGGGTGAGCAGAGGAGTTTGTGGAGATTGTGAAGAACAGAGTACAGTGGTGTGTGGCGTCGTGGAGAAGAACAGAATGGAGTACAGCGGTGTGTGGGAGAGAGGTGGAGTCCTGAGGAAGGTACTGGGCTCAAGAAGCCAGAAAGACAGAGCAGGGAAAGTAGCCCAGGGGAAAAGTCTGCAGCTGCAAGTAAGGTGCCAGCAGCACATAGCTGCTACTCAGAGGGCCCCTGGGCTGGGACCCAGAGGAGTGGGCAGGCCCAGGTCCCTACCCCCTCCCTGGAAGACAGGGTAACCAGCTACGCCCTGGCCCACTACGAGAGGCGAAAGTGCGAGACCCACTAGGGAGAAGCCGACCGTTTGCCACTATATATATATATAATATATATATTATATTACCTGTGTGTGTGTGTTAAATAACTGAAAATTGCTAAAGGTGTGTGTATTTATATTTAGTAATTTTCAGTGACTTAACTTTTCTTCCCACTACACAGCAAACCAAAGCTCTTGGCTAGATGTATAAAATTTGACAGGTGCTTTCAAGCTCCTGTAAATTGATACTGGATTTGTGCATTGCAGATAGCTTCCCTGTTAGGAATTGTTACAAATTTTACACTGAGAGGCAGAGTTTAAAATAGGAAGTTTCAGAGAAAGGATTTAATAAAAATCTTAAATGAAATCTGGGAATAATAAAAGTATTTATAAGCTTAAAGAGATTTGCCATGGAATGGTGATAAATATTGTTCAGTTCCTGAAAGATTGAGTAGTGTGTTTGTGCCAGCTTTGAAAGAGATAGTATTCATCTTTATTTGTGCTATAGCTTGGATAGAATGGACTTTAAAGGTAACATATATATGAGCTGTACTCAATCTACAGTAAGAATGACAGTCTAATTTTATCATTGCCAAAAGCAACATAGTCTTACGTACAGTAACCATACAGAAATCAAGATTCATTTTAATCAAAGGTATAAAGTATTCTTTTGGAAGGGGAACTAAGGTGTCTAGCCAATGTGTTCTATAGAACTTCAGCACTATCTGGTAGCAGAGCTGCAGAGTGGATAGGTAGTGTTAAATATGCATATGAGTCTGGAATATGCAGATATGTGGCTCTTAGCATCCAAAAGATGGTATAGTAGGGGCTGGCTATCCAAACATTAACTGAACACAACTCTGGGTTTCAGTTTGTCAGTACGTCTCCTTTAATTGCTGTCATACAATGTCTTTTTTAATAGCAAAAGAGGTAATAGCAAATGTATGAGTTTTGAATGAGATTGTTGGATTTACACCCAACTTTTGTAAATTCAAGTGAGCAAGGTGTTTCAGAGATCATAAGGAGGATAGTTCAGAATATTCCAACGGTAGCACTGCCATAAAAACACACACTTATTGGGAAGAAATAGTGATATCCCTTCAGATCCAAGGATCTGCTGAGTACCAGATTTGAAGGGGACTGGGGATTGATCGTGCCTGAGAGACAAGGTCATCTGTAATTGCCAAAAGTATTCCTTTGGATGAAGTATGAACTTGTGGTTAAAATGCAACACTGGAAATCTCGGTTCTCTTCTTGACTAGTACAATATGGTCTTGGAGAAGTCAAGTTAATTTCTTTGTGCCTCAATTTCCCCATCTGTAAAATGGTGATAATTACAGAGGTGCTGTGACGCTATATTAAATATCAAAGTATTAGCTGACTACAGCAGATAATCATTAGTATGTTGAAATCACTTTGAGGTCTTGTGATGTGCACTGCTATATTATTGCATAGTAATGTTGTCATCGTTGTAGAATATAAGAGTGAAGGAGCAAGAAATGGCCATTATGTCTTGACATGGAATGCTGTTGCTTGTGTCTTATGAATGTTGTAGCGAACAATTTAACTGACAGGAATGTTAGCAGTAAACGTTAATTTAAACCAAATATTGAGATAATCATGAAAAACAAATTTTGCATCCATAAATGTGAAGGTTGAAATGGGGAAGTTTTTTATTTTCTTTCCAATCAGGGCACAGAAACACTGTCATGAATCCTTTGTGTCTAATCAAACCTAAGGAGCATTGCTCATATTTTAGATATTTGCAGCAAACAATTAATGAAGAATCTACAGATTGAGAACTACATTGTAGAAGTGAATCAGCACTTAATGCTGAATAATAGATAACTAAGATAAGCAAAGTTGGGTTTTACACAAGTATGTCTCATTTTCATATTGAACTTTATGGAAGCACACATTCTAGGAGGGACCTTTCTGCTGCATGGTGATTAATATGGATATGTATGGGAAACAAAAAATTTGGAACGTAGCCTGATGACAGTGAAAACTACCTGTGCCAAACCTGACGAGCAAGTAACTCATCCACCCTATTTTTATATATTAAACGCATGCAGGGTCAAATCATGGAAAATAAGGCCGTCCAAATAAGGGGTGTATTACCAAATTAAGACATGATATGCCATGCAGTATTTGATATTATATACTTATGTGACAGAGAATCATCTCATACAGCAGCATTTACGGATAACCAGAAATAGATTTTAAATAGTTAGGAGGCTGCAGAGAAGTTTCTGTAGGGAAGGGCATGAATTAGGAGAGAAAAGATTTGCTGGTTACTCCCATGGTGCTTTAGGAAGGCAGCACATCTTAAAATCTCATTAGTTATTTCCATGCTTTATGTAACAGGGTCGGAGTGTAGCTAGAGGAGTCTCTTTCAGGTCAAGAGAATTCCATTTGAACATGGATGTGGTTAAATCGTGTGAAGATGAGTAGCAATCACCTGAGTTGTGGGAGTCTGCAGAGAGCGCTTTGTTTCCTTGGTAGAAGGAGGTTTGGTGGTGACCTCAGTTATATAGGAAAGTAGAGGAGTTTGTCTTCGTTAATGTGGCTATTTTTAGTGAATTTTGCCTTCAGTAAAGCTGCAATCTTTCCCCATTTTTGGCATTTCCATCCCCTCGTATCTTGGGGCAATGTTGATGATGTACAGTGCTCATGAAGTCTTTCTCTGTGTTAGACATGACAAAATATAAGATCAGTCTTTTTTAGTTTGTTCTATGTCTGTTCTTTCCTTTATCTCACTTCAAGGTTTTACCCTGTTGCTGAATCTTGGTTGCAGAAGTTTGCATCTCTTATGAAGCATTCTTTGCAGCCCTGCTATTAAATTCTCCCTGCATTTATATTTTTGACAGTATACAGCAAATTGCGCATAATTCTATTATGTTCTGTATATCACTGAGTGTCTGGGAATAATTCTGGCTTGTAGTAATGCATCTTGGTTTATACACATAAAATGCAGTTCTGGTAGCAAACCATTGGATATGTTTTATAATGGGATATATATCATTATAAATGGGACTCAGTTACAAAATATTTTAAGAGGAAGGTAAATTAGATCATGAAAAGTGCATAAGGGCCATAAATTATGCAGTAGCCTAAAGAATTATTATAAAGAAATCTGGTCTCAGCTTTAGCCCATGAAACCTTTAATTGTGGCCATTAAAATAAAACATATCGGCTACTTGCAGCCTTAGAAGAAATATGACATCTCATGGAATTAACACCTGAAGCATCAAAATCTCTTGAAGTTGGAAATAAGAGTGGCACCTAATTCTTGATGCAGATGTTTTTAATGAGCAATATTAAAATGGGGGAAATTATGGAAACATATAATGAAACTGTTAGATATAAACATGGAGGTAACATTCAAAAACGTTTTCCCCATAGAAATATTATTATTACTGGACTTAGAATTTTTCCTCCACTTAGACGACAAACATTTAATGTCTGATTTAGTTTGATACTGGGTGAGGTATTAGTGAAATATCACAAGAGGCAGAGTGTGTGTCTTTGAAATTGTCATTAACATGGCAGCTCTATTCATGTCTTAACAGGATATCATAAAAGTGTCTGTCTTTCTTCCAGTCCAAAAAGAGCACTGAGGCCTCTTCCCCTCTGTTTTCCTCACCAAGGCATTAAGCTCCTCTTACTTCTACTAGATGTGCATTGGTGTAACTTCACTGACCGAGTTTCTCCTAATTTACACCACTATAAGTGAGAGAAGACTCAGGCCTCAGATTCGTAACCACAGTACTTGAGAAAAAATATTATAAAAAGGAAAATGGTTGCTTCTCATAGTATCAGTCACTCTGGATCATATAATCTGTTCACATTGCCTGGCAGGTTTTCAGTTTTACCCTTGGGTAGATTTAGCCCTTTGTTTCAACTGATTAGTTCTCTTGTGTTTTAAAAGTGTATGTTTGAAATTTTTTTTTGGTGAATTGGAAAATATGTTCCTTTTGTTCTGGCCAAGCCAGATGGCTATCAAATAGAAGCTTGGATTCCCTAGAGGGCCCAATTCTTCTTAATATATGTACTGGATGTCTTGTTTTTTCCTCTCCACTCTTTGTCCAGCAGCTACTCATTGCTGTAAGGAACAGTTTCTTAAATGGAAAAGGCAACATTTTATAAATGTACTTCTCAGCAAAAGGAAAGTCTTTAAGTAGTTTTTAATGCAGGTTTAATTATCAGCAACACAAATTATGCAGTCATTTACTCTTACCTTTTTACAACAATTATATGCATTATATATCTTTTATCCCTCCTTACAGTATATAGACTGACAATTTTCTGTGTACGTCAAAATCAGTTGTGTATATATATAATATGAACCATTGGTACATGCATATATATGTATGTATGTACATATGTTTCTATATATGCATATAAAATCTACACCAGACTCCCCTTTTTCCATAATAGGACCTCCTATTATTCTCCATTCCATTTAACAACGTAGAAAGGGTGGGGTGGTCGTGACTCCCAGATTCACATCCCCAGGAATATATATTTTGCTAATACAGACAATAGAATTGGAATTTCTGAGGGAGAAACCGTCGTTAGGAAACTCCTTGGGCTCTGATTGCTCAGACAGCAAG
Source organism: Mesoclemmys tuberculata (assembly GCA_007922155.1). Taxonomy (NCBI): domain Eukaryota; kingdom Metazoa; phylum Chordata; order Testudines; family Chelidae; genus Mesoclemmys; species Mesoclemmys tuberculata. The sequence goes on along the minus strand of ML675615.1, from coordinate 21,053,614 downwards.
GATCTTTGTTTTTTCCCAATTTCCATTCACACTGTTTTCTGCAGAAATTAACTTTACTTTGTGTGCACCTTGCTTTTCACCACCACCATTCATAGTAGTAGTTTTATTACCGCAGCACCTACGAGTGCCAATCATTGACCAGGACCCCATTGCGCTAGGCTCTGTAAAAACACCGAACAAAAAAATAGTCCCTGCCTTAAGGGACTTACAATTGAAGTATGGATACACAGACAGACGGGAGTACGAATAATCAGTGAGAGGGTATTGGTTAGAATGACAGGCATGGTTCCAGCACAATAGAACCATTGTCAAGTTTTTTGTAGGACTCAGAGCAAAGGAGTGTTTTGAGGAGGGATTTGAAGGTGGATAATGAGGCTGTTCTGCAGATATTTGTGGTGAGGTAAGGGGTAGGTAAGGGGCAGGACTGGACAAAGCACAAAGGTGCTTGTTTGAACATTTGAGTGGACAGTGGAGACTGGCAAATAGAGCCAATAAAGGAGACCATAGATTATGCAATAGCAATGAGAGATGATGGGTAGGGTGGGAATTGATGGAAGGGTCTTAAAAGTGAAGACAAGCAAAATTTATGCTTGATGCAATAGGGAAGGGAGGAGCCATCATTGCTATCCTTTCTTCATTGCACACATTGCACAGGAAGTCCATGAAGTCAAATGGCAAAACTCCCACTGAATTCATTTGGTGTGGGATCAGAGCCTATATTACTAGATTATTCATTAATTGATAGAAAAATAGATTAAGTGATATTGTTAGACATATTAGAAGTGACACATTAGAAGTTTAACAGACAGAAAATTGACGTTTGGTTTAACCAGTGAACGGATATTAGGGAGAGCTAACAGACTTCAGAAAGATACTGAGTGTCTTTTCTCTGTATTTTCCATTACTTCTGAAGAATACTATTTATTCTTTATTTCAAGGCTGTTTTATTTCAGTTTAACATTGGCCACCAAAGCCACAATATGAAGGGATTATGGTCACAAAAGAACCATTTTATTTACCACTTTCACTGGAATACAGCATCCATCTGCTCCAAAGCAGTATGTGTGTAAGGGAGTTTTAGGAGTTGAGCAGCAAAGCTCAGTGGAGCACAACATGGCCTGATAGTGTGTCTTTCAGAGGTGCTACAGGAGGACCACAGCAGGTCTTTCAAATGTTGATGAGCTGATCGAAACTGAGGTAGGTGAGAACTGGAAAATATTTCCAGTTATTTCCCCTTGTTCCTATTTCTCCAGCTGTTTAATCCAGCCAATGTTGGTGTGCAACAGGACATATTGGCCTCCTAGCACTGTTCTATTACAGTTACATCATAGAACCAAGGCATGGTGGGAGCTGCAGTTCTTGGACTCTCCAAGGGCAACAAGAAGCTACAGCAAATAATTATGGGAAAGGTGGCAGGGCTTTAAATAAGCTCCCTTGATGCATAAAGCAGAGAGATCTGGAGGGAGCAGGAGCTACTTGCTCTTCTCCCCAGTGAAGAATGTAGAGGTGCAGCTATGTCTCGGAGAACCTGTTCAGCCCTCTTACCAAAACATGTAGGAAGAAGTCCTAGTTAAAGACACTTAAAGAGCTTGGGGAAATGGACTAGCAATTCACATCCTTCTTTTCAAGGACCAAGGCAAGAGTTTAAGGAAAGAGGTGTGAGGAAACTTCCCTCACTTCCCTGTGGGCAGGGTAGATGAATTGAATGGTTTCTGAATCCTTGCAAAGAAGCCAGTGGCTCACAGGAAAGGCACAGGCAAAGGGAAGTGCTCATCTTTGATGTCTTGTGTATTCTGCTCTATTATTACCTTGGAAAGGATAGCGTTTGTTTTTAGCCAGGGAGCTTGACCAGTGGAGGAAATTGAGGCCACAGTTTCATCTATATTATGGCAGGATAAAGTCCTAGTTTGGACACAGTTAAAGTGGTATAAAGGTGACTTTTACTGATATAGTTGTTTCCCTTCCCACGCAGGAATAGCTATATTTGTCATTTTAAAGCATCTTTATACCAATATAACTGTGTCTATACTGGGGGGCGGGTGTTAACCATTTAAACTATATTGGTAAAAAAAACACCTATCAGTATAATTAAAGCAGTATAACTTTCTAGTGTAGACATGCCTGTAATTAGGGTTAACACAGACATTTTTAGGAATCTTAGGTCCTAATCCTGTAATTTGATCCATCCATGCACCTGAGTGAAACCCTATGAATTTGGATGGGATTCTCTTTAGAGATGGGTCTGCCCAAACTGTAGCATTTGGGAACTTGAATATTACTGATCTATGCAAAATCAAAAACAAATACATTGCATTTGTGCTACAAAAATAGTAAAAGTAAAAACATAGGAGCTTTTTTGGAAATCCTCTCCATTCCTCAAAGGAACTCTCCATGAAATCTAGACTCAGAGGTTTTGCACATTTGTCTTGTAAATAGGGCTGGCTGCAAAACAACAATTCAAGGAAAATTTCAAGGAAAATGTGTTTGTTTTCACACTGCATTGGAAAGAAACCAAGACCTTTTGTGTTTTTCATGAAAAAATTGGGAGTGGGGGATGGGGAAGGGAAAGAGAAAGAGTGCAAGAATGTTAGCTCAGAATGGCCAATAGCCACTGGTTAGGGCAAACATATGGGATGTGGCAGACCCAGATTCTAGTTCCTGTACTGCTTAGTTCAGAGGTAGGACTTGGATCTTTGTATCCCTCCTTCCATGCTGTTAGCTATTCTGGGCTCTCTGTGTAAGGTTGTTATTGAGTCTGTACTTCTCTGCCCTTCTTGTCCTTTCAGTAACACCTCATTGTGTTCAGTGGTGGCCAAGCTCTAGGCTGCTGCCCAAATGTCAGAACTTGGATTTTCAAAGCTGCCTGAGGGATTTGGATTCTCAATTCCCACCTAGATGAAATGGAATTGGCATCCGAATCCCTTAACTTGATTTGAAAAGATCAGAAAGGGTCAATCTTAACCCTTGTGATAGTTTGTAGGACAACTGGAGGTTCCTTTTGAGCAAGAAGTATGCCTATGACCAAAAAAAAAAAAAAAATCAACAAATGAGGTAGGAACTCCTTGACCAGTTCTAACATCGCCCACGCAGTGCCCTTTGACTTCAATGTTTCATGGGCTGTGGCATCAGGACCATTCTGATTAAGTAGAGTTAGATGGAAATTTTCTGAAAAATGTTTATCATTACTTTTTTGGGAAAGGGTCAGTTTTGATTAAACTACACATCCGAAATTTCTTTGGAAAAAAGTTTGGAAATTGTTGAAAATTTTCCTCAATTAAGAGTTTTGGTTTTTTTGGTGTGAAAGGACTTTTTTTTGTTTAGAAATTTTAGTTGATTTTAAACTGAGAAAGTTATAACTTCTAAAAAGATTTAAATGAAATGTTTAGAAACTATTTAAAAAAATGTTTTGATTGGCCCAATCTGTTTTTTAAAGTTGTTTCATAAGAATTTTCAAAATGTTGACTTTTTGTCCCAATTTGGGACAGAAAAAAAATCTCAAACTGTCATAGGAAGGGAAAACCATTTCCCAAGTAGCTTTACTTAGGAGTTCTCACACCCAGTTTCTCGTAATAATTCTGGACTCTCTTGCAAAAGGGAACCTGTCCCTGGCCCTTCATTTCTAGAACGCTCTTTAGATCGCTTTGTCTCTTGGATTTTCCATTGGTTTGACAGTCATTTCTAAAATCATTTGGACTTCTCTGAAAAGGAAATCATTGAGCAAAGGACTAATTGAGATTTCCCAGAGGAAATGCTTGAAGGTAGCTATGACTCAGTGGTTGGCCAGCACTGCTATAAGCTATTCACATCCCTTTGTCAAGGTTAGTTAACTAAAAGGCTTATCCTATCATGGACTGTCAGACTGAATTTGTCTTATAGTGTGAGCATGAATCAGTGGACTGATTAGCATCTGTTGAGCTGGTTATATTTCTAGAATTGTAACTGGTATGATTTGCATGTGGCTGTACATGCTGTTAAACATAAAGGGATAGGCTAACCTTTGGTGTAAATGGATGTAGCTCTTGCTTTGCTTACATGAGAGAAAGAATGTAGCCCACTTCTGCAGAGAATAAAATATTCTATAAAGTTTTCAAATATAAAAGATCATTTGCCTTTTCTTACTTCATCCCATTTCCCTTTTTTATTTTAATGTTACTGGTGCAGTGACCAAAATTGTATCAATAAAAAGTAAATTAAAAAAAAATCTATCATCATAGAGTATGAATTTAAATGTGACCTACTTTTGCTATACTATACATACACTATCTATAGTAACAGACTGCTAAGAGATTTATTTTTGTTTTACTTATTTCCATCAGGGTTTTTCAGGAGGGTACTATCTTAGGAAAGAAAGATGAGGTTAATTTCATTTCTTACTAGAGAAGGGCCCAAATTCAAACCTTATACTAGAATCCCAAAAACACCAAAAGCTGTCCCAGGATCCTTTATCGAAGTTCAGCTGCCTGATCCCACTGCTAGCTCTGGTTAGCTGTTTAGCTGCTTTTATTTCAGTTTCCTCTTTCTTCCTGTGTTTTCTTCTTGTCTTTTAATTGCATTTCAAACTAAGCCAGTTAACAACATACTGTTGATACCTTTGTAGGTCACTTTGGTTTTTGTTTTGTCTTTTGATTTCCGTGTCTTCATTGGTATTTGGTGAGTTCCCCTCTCCTGTATGCATTCTCTCTTTCCAATTACTGCCGTGCTTGTTTCCACTTATTGCTGTTTCCCTTGCCCACACTTTAGCTGTCACGGTTGCTTGTCACCTGCCATTTGGCATTTTTCTCGTGTTTCTTGCGTCACTTGGTCTTCAGCAGCTGCTGAGTGAGAGGGTAGTTAGAAAAGGAGCTGTGTTTGAGCTTAGGCCATCAGGATTTGTTTGACCCAGCGTGGGAGTTTCACAGAAAACAGAACAAATAAAAAAGATATGAAGTTTGGTGAGATTAGTGCAGCTGATGAAATCACATCAGGGAGGCTGGTGAGCCAACACAGAAATATTTTTCCCCCATATTTATTATTAATGAGACAGTTGTTCACAGAAACATGCTCCTAAATTTCAGTTTAAATACCACTGTGCAGACAGCATATTCCCCACACTCTTTATTTTTTCTTAACAAATAAAAGTTGAGCAAAACTCAGTACTTCACTCAGGAGCATATTGTGTCTGCTAGGTGCTGGCCCACATTATGGGAAGGGTGGGGGGAGCGTCGGAAGAATTCTTTGTCCTAGGAAAGGAGCTCTGAGGTATGTGGGAATGTGACCAGTACAGACAGCGGCACTGGAACAGAGTGGTCTCCGCTCAGGAGTTATCCTTTGGGTGGTGGAGCCAAAGAAGACGGCTCCTTGCACCCACATGCATCTTGCATGTGACAGAGTAACCAGGCAATGCAATCTGGCCACCTGTAAACAGATATTTTGTGTTGAACTCATTAATAAACAAACACCCCCTCCCAGCAACTTTCAATTCTATCCGACCAGGTATTTACAGCACTGGCAATTCGAATGAGATCTGAAAGCGCGTTACAAAAAGAGGTAAGTATCATTACTCCCCATTTTACAGACGGGCAATCTGAGGCACAGAAGTGACGACCTTTAAATCACCCAGCTTGCCAGAAGGAGAGCTGGGGAATAAAAGCCAGGTCTTTTTGAGGGCCAAGCCCAGTGTTCTATCAACTAGTCAACCCTATCTTCATAATAATGTGACAACATCATTTAGCTGTGCTGTAGTTTATGTCAAACCGCATGTTCTGCACGATAGCAAAGGTGACCAATTTTGTAATATTAGAGTATATAAGATCAACATGCCACTCGGTTCCCATCTTTGGTGTGAAGTCCCTCATTTTAAACCCCAATCTCTCTCACTACTCAATATACTAAGTGAGTATATTGTGGGATTTTTGTGAGCTAATATCAGCCACAGTTTGAAGCGAAGATTATAGACAGTAGCCTGAAGTGTCAGAAGTGATTAAATATTTTGGGTTCCGAACTTGTAATACCTTTAAGGGGTTTGATATTTTTCAGAGGGTGAGTGCTCAGCATTTTCTGACAGTTAGGCCCCTTTAAGGGTCAAAAACGGAGTTACCGCAAAACACTAATCACTTCTGAAAATGTAAGCCACTAATCCCCAAATTCTGTGAAGTTTCTACTAGTGTTGTTTTCCCCAAGTTCTTCATTTTGGATCTTCTCGTCTTTTTGTCTTTCCCTTGTGGCCTTTAGAGTATGGATGGATATATAGATAAGGAAATCCAGGAGACTTGTGCTCTTAAATCACTTTGAAAATCCCACCTTTTATGTGTGATAGTCAGTCAGTATCTACCACATTCTATTTACTATAGCTACTATAAAATTACTAGGTTAGTTTTAAGGCTCAAAGGGCATTTAGGATCCCAGTTCTCAGGCAATAGGAGTTGGCCACTGCTGCCGAACTCCCATTTGTGCCTTTGAAAATCTCCCCTATGTGGATATATTGCATCTGGTTCAGATATTCATCCTTTCCTATGCAATGAATACCTGCTTAAATTGTACAAGAATCCAGCCTTTCCGGGGCTTTCCATATAACAATGCCCCAGAATGTACAAACAACGTCCTGGCTCTCCCCTAGCATCTCAGATATGTTTGTTCTGTTCTTAGTACACTGAGGCTCCAACTTGATTGAAGCCTCTAGGAACCACAGTAAATATAAATGTTTAATAACAATGCAAATTTACTTCCCTGTTTAATCAGTTTTTAAAACCAGTTCTCTGTTTGATTTTTCAAGTAAAATAGAATTGTCTTTTGCGAGACAAAGTAACCCTGCTAAGCTGAATAAAGCAGAAATTTCTTAAGGGAATGTCTTGCTAACTTGTATGAGCTTTGAAAGAACACGCTGAGAGCGCTAAGCAATAAGAAGCCTGTAAAAAATACCCTAGAAAGAGTTAATAAAGAGTGCCATGTTTATGGGAATGCTGCTTTTTAGAAGGCATGCAAAAATGCACTGCAATGTCTACAGATTTTGCAATGGGGTCAATGTGGTTTTAATGAAAATACTACTAATTGCATGAATGACTAGTTGGATATCTAACTGGCTATTTGCATGCACAATTACTACATACAGTGACTTTTATTGTATATACAACTGCATGCACACATTTAAAGATCCATCCATAAATATGAAGAATCATACCAAATTATACTCTGTCTGTCCTCACACATTGCATTTTGTATGGCATTTTCCCTGGAAGGACAATTTGCATGCTTCATACTGTACAAAGGAGTAAGGGGATTTCAGATGCTCAGCTGTAAATTACAACAGAGCTCATGGATATACACTGAATATCTGACAGCAGGAGAGTTTTGTGCTGGGTCTAATCATTCGCCAGTTTATCTTGGTGATCTTACACAATACATCTGCTCAAAATGTATTTCCTCTGACAACATAGCCTTGTTCTGTGACTTGTCAAATTCAGTAACATTGACCACATACAGTAACGTTAAGGCAGCATGTGCTGAAATAACTGAACATCATGTGTCACAGTAATTGATAGTGTCATCTCAGGATTGGAGACCGCTTTGAGAACTCCCATTCACGGCTGTAATGATAAAATATTTTTTGAGTTTCTTTCAATAGTGAAAACAATGAAACATGATATATTTTTTTAAAAGACAGTCCAACGAAATGTAATGGACTGAGATTTAAGAAAAAGGATCAGTTAGAAAATTCACTCAGTTATTTCAAATTCTGAGGATTTTCAGGACTTATTTTACCAATTTATAAATATCGACTGCAACTTTTTAATGACCTGAGCAATGTAAAAATGCATTATCCGACTCCAGAATTAAATTTATTCTGTTGTTAACAGTCAGATCCCCCTCAGTTTAGGCCTTAGCCTAATGACCCAGTTCAGCAAAAGGCAGATGTCTCATGTCAGATTACTCTTGTCAGTAGCCCCATACAAGCCAATGGAACTACATGTGTAAGTACAGTTTTACAGGATCAGGTCTTACGCTGTTCTTTGAAGGTCAGCAAACTCAAGTTCTTTTGGGACCTTTGGAGGAGTGAATTCTACTAGGGATGCCCTGCATCCAGCTTCCATATGTTCGTAACTAGAAAGAATGTTAACAAATGGACCCCAGATGATCAAAGCTTCCACAGTGACCCATGGGGTAGAAAGGTGATCTCTCATTCAGGTGATGTTGCATGTTGTCTGTATAATCATAATTGTAAAATAAGAGAGAGCTTTTGGTCAAGGCATTAAAATTGTTGCTAGAGCCCTCCCTGGAGTTTGTCCGACTGTGTGTGGACACGGGGCTCCGAACTTTATTAATTTATTACTGGAAGCGACTGATGCTCCCATGTGACAATAAAGCTGCCAAGTATTGATACGGGGACAGGATAGCTGCCCTTCATGACTGAAGTCATCGTTTCATTGGAAGTTGTCATAAGGCTGTAAAATAGTGAATGGTGATGAAGAGCTTCCTGCGTCAATGAGAATTAATAATAGTACGGTTCTTAGGGAAACCAGTGTCTGTCACAGCTTACCATTCACCAGTGATTTTGGTTGAAAACAATGTTCTGTTCATCACATTTGCTAAAACTTTGATTTTATTATTTGAAAAACCATGGTTGCTTGGTGTGACCCCCTCATTTCTGCTTTTAGATGTCACGTGTAAGAAACTGACCTCCTGTGAATCTCTGTAGGAGTCTACATCCCATTGCATTTCTATTAGATGTAGGCTCCTAAGACTCTAAGTCACTTTTGAAAATGATTCTTAGACGCCTAAGTCATTAAAGTGCTTTTGAAAATTTTACCCCACGTGGATTCAAAGTAGTGAACTACCGGTGAGGCTTCATATCTTATTTTACTTCCTGGCCATTCTCCAGGGAATTTTAATCTAATTTAGTTGTTGGTGGGTTTTTTTATTGGCTGTTCTGTTTTTCACAAATGGTGAAATATCAGCATTAACATAATTTTTCACACAGATGTGGTTTAAACTTCCCAACAAGACGTACATTTCATTATACGCATTCAGAAACTAATCTGGCCAGAATAACAACTGTGTCAGGACGTTTCTTAATGGAATATGATTTTTCTGTAGTAACAAAGACAAATAACATGACTACAACGGAATGGCTAACTAACGTAATTGGATATTGCATCACTTGACATAACTATAATTTAGAGATAAGCAGCAATTCCATAGCATGGAAACTTGATAGAAACATCTGATGTATTGCTCCTGCAATGTTCTAGAGTCTGAAAGAGAGGTAAGTACGATGCAAGAACTGTGCCTTACCTGGCTCACTTATTTCACAGTACTTATACACACAGATAAAAAGCCAACAACTCCCATTTAGACAGCAGACCTAATGTGTGCAACACTCAGCAACTCGTATTGATTTATAGACTTCACTGTGTGACATGGAAGGTATGGATCACAGTGACAAAACAGACTTGTTATGAAACGAGTCACCAGCTGGCACCGTTGCTCATAGTCTTACAAGTTCTTTTCGCTAGCATGTGAGCAGCGTGCAGCCTTTGAAGCAATGTTGTATTGTTAATTTTGTAATGTAGATTTTTTGGGAGGAGCTGTGACAAACAGAGAGTTTGCTCCCTGCCTTCTTCCTTGTAACTAGAGTCAACTCTTGGTGCTGAATTGCTTCCTGTGGCCTGAGCACTGGTGATTGGGCTGAGACTCTTATAACAGAGGATTTGTGTGCCATTTGTGAACGCTTCTGTTCAAAGACTGATGTATATAGTGTGAATAAACAAGTTGCACTAGGAAATACCTCATCTCTGTGTAACTGGGGGTTTTCCTCAGTGGCAAACTTACCTGCAAGTTCCCAACATCTGCTATTGCATGGCAGAGGGACAATACCGTGTGCTTTACCGTAGTTCAATATACTGTGTCAAGTTTTAATTCTTCTTATGATGTGAAAGGTTGCATAATATTTAAGTATGGGTAAATGATAAAAGAGTAATGTGGTCCTTCAAGGATGTTGTTTGTAAAAGGGAGAAAGAAGTAAAACAGTGTATCTCTTAATTCAAGTGAATTTAGCATGAATGAAAGGAGCCAGATTAACTAAACTTGAGACTAAAATGCGGAATGGACAGTATAGGACAGCCAGCAGGTAGAGCAAGCGTCCTTGCTTAACCAATGTATCAAACCTCTCTGAGACGAGGTAAACAAATCACTGTATCTCCCAGTTTTCCATTCACAGACTTATTCTCTCTGAAACACATATCTATCATTCTCTGTATCCACTGATAACTGTGTGCTCTCCTGGAACCACCATGATTTGCTGTGTTTGGATGTAATGGAAATAATGGGCTGTGAAGCTGTCAGTGATGCTTTGGATGAATAAAGGTAGATATAAATAAATTAACCTCAGCATTGCTTAAATTAATGATGCTCTTGAAGAAGAGGCCACCATAAACTGGAAAGATTCATCTTTCCTGAACAGGACCTTGCAGCTTGCTTTTTAGGTGCATGAACTGGAAAATTAGTATGAGCTCTTATAACTGTTGTGCCTGGAAATGCAGGACTGTTACGTACGTTTCACAAATACGTATTTTTAGATTCTACTTTAAAATAAAAATACTGACTTGGTTTATTTCATTCATGGTTTTGCAGCACACTTTAAGTGAACAAGTCATTTTCATAGAACTAAACTATATGGCCTTGCATTTAAAAAACCCCCTTTAAAAAAAAGTGTATTCCGTGCACAGTGAAAGGTGCCATTACCATATGAGCCGTAGACTTACATACCGTGTAAATCCACTATTCAGGTTGTATTTGGTACCCTGGTGAGCTGCAGCAGCTTTGTATTTCTTTGCCACTCTTGATCATAACTCTAACTGGGAGTAGTGAATTATCATAGTAATTTGGGGTATTCTAGGAAAAAGATTTATAAGCAGCAGGAGGGGCTCAACACCATTTTTGACTCACTGCTGGGAAAGAGGCATAGGAAAAATGTTGCTGTGATGAAAACTGAAAGAGTGAGTAATATGAATACAAATTAAAAATGTGAAAGCCAGAAAAAAGGTAAAAAGAAATATGTTTTTTCCAGTGGAGGGGAAGATCTCAATGACATGGGAAGCACACAGAAAAATTTAAGAGAAGACCCTCAGGGGTCCTGATTTTATTAAAATGAGGGCCACTGGCTGTTCTATTTTTGTGCCATAAATGCATGTGGCTAGAGAGGCATCTCTTTCTCCATATACATCTGCATTACCTTGGTTTCCAGTGCTTCATCTAGAACAGTGATTTTCAAGCTGTGGTCTACAGACCCGTGGGGGTCCACAGACTGTGTCTAAGAGATCCCCAAAATGTTGTCATCACAGAACAGTGGTTTTCAAACTGTGGTCCGTGGACCCCTGAGGGTCTATAGACTATGTCTATGATTTCCGAAGGGGTCTGCACCGCCATTCAAAACTGTTTAGGGGTCCATAAATGAAAAAAGGTTTCAAACCACTGACCCATAAACTGTTACTGAATGATCATGTCTCCCTCTAGTGGTTGGTTCCAGTAACTACAGTGGCCTAGTTCTGCTGAAAGCGCTCTCCTTTATCTCAAGTGACAGAGGAGTGTGGCTTTGGTGCTGAACATTTCTGGTTTGGTCCCCAGTGTCTGGATATATGAAAGTATGCTCTGATACACCTGCAAAAAATTTGCCATATTCCTTGGGCATCATTTTATAAAAAAAACTGTCCCCAACAGCATATAGCTAACAGCAGGTATGTAAAGACTAAGCTCTTTAGCGCAGGGACCATGTCTTTGTGTTTGTAAAGCGCCTCACACACAGAGGGTGCTGCCAGAAACAAATATATAATAATTTGGTATGAATGATCATGCAAATAAAATATTTCATTCTGCAGAATTAAGTAAAACAACATGCCCAAATATTTTCCTATTGCAATATCTTCCTTTGTGGTGATGATAAAACAAACTGGAAAGACAAAGACAGGCAACATTTTTAGGGCACCAGGAGAGTTGTGATGCGGGTGACAGTTTTGCCCTGCTTAAAAAAGAACCAGAAGTTGTTTCTGTTCTTACAGCATTAGACATTTTGTTTTACTTCCTTGCTCTGTTCTCGGCTTCAGCCCTGGACACTGAACAAGAGCAATTTCTATTGCTTTCTGTGAATAATCCTTCCTTCCCATATAAAATCTCTGTCTGAGCAGTCTTTATGGTTGTTAAGCATACTCTATCTTTCCTTCTCACTCTGTTTAAACTGTAATGACTGGCAATTGTGGATTTTGTCCTCTGGGTGGCTATACCGCAACATAATTTCTTTCCCCATTATTCCCAGATTCAGGCATATGGTTATAATCTCTGTCTTTTCAAGGTCGGTGATATGACTACTGCCTGTAATGTTTGGTTACAGTGCAGCATATTAGACATTTAAATATAAATAGTACCCACATGTATCTAGTCACCGACCATATAATCTGGACCTAGTTTTCAGATCTTCCTTTAGCGAAACTTTTTGTGTAGCCAGTGGGTGTCTGGTGTTTCAAATGATCATAGGCCACTCACAAAAATGAAGGTGGAATTATATCTATAATCAGTGCTTCGTTATAGTGACTTTGCTTGCAAATTGGGTACTTGCCAGTGCAAATGATATTTCATAGATATTTCATTGCCAATTAGCACATGCAGATCCCCAATTTTGTGCACACTTGTGACACCTGCATGCACAAATTATACACGCAATTACAAGCATATTTTTGCATGTTGTGATATGTCCTTGACATTTTAAAAAGCAGATTCTGAGAGTTTGCCTAGTATAAGGACTGGAGAATTTGAACCCATTTTTTGGTGCTATAAAATACATAATTGATGGAGTAGAAGTTTTGATATATCTGACGGTTGTCATTCAGCCACAATAAATACAAAGATGAAGAACTAAGAGCGTCGTATAGGATATCTACACAGATAGCTGGTTTAAATGGGCCCAACTCTATGGAAGCCAATTATAAAATTAACACACAATTTTCACCCTGGAGAAAGAAATGAGAATCATAGTCACTTCATGTAATGCAGTGCTAGAAGATGCTAAAATGATGCATGTGGAATCTGAACCTGGACAGCAGAAGAAAAAACATGGTGAAATCCTGGCTCCATTAAAGTGAGTGGGCATTTTGTCATTGACTCAAGTGGGGCCAGGATTTAATCCGTAGTCTTGGGCCCCCTTCCACCACATCTATATACATCCGTGTGGTTTTTTTTTCTTTTTTTTTTTCTTTCTTTTTTTAAAATGAGCTGATAATTTTGTCAGCTGAATGACGTTGATCTTACATTTATAGAATGACTTTTCTTATCAAGAATTCTGAAGCATTTGGCAAACTAAACAAATTTATAATCTGTAGATGGCAAACATCACATTATCCCTCACTGAAGAACAACCACCTCTTGTATGAATTGCAGCAACAGTTTTAGGAATAGAAAATCCAGTTGTGCTGTTGTAAAGTCAAATGAATGGAAAAGTCATCATTATTTTTGAAAAATATAAACATGCTGCTACTTAAACGGCTCCTTTTTTATTTAAAAACAAATGAATGACCCAGAGGATATTCAAACCTTGACTTTGCTGCAGCTGATTTGCAGACATGAAGAGCCTTACTTTGTTATTTGATAGACAAGGAGAACTCCCTACATGCACCACGAGGATTAGATTTTGCTGCAGTAAAGGAAGTGTGCATTATTTCTATAATTCCCATCTAATCTGTAAAATGAGATAGAGTGAGAAACATCAGATTGGGACCCCGCAAATAAAATTACTGTGTTCTATGTCTTAATTTAGAAGCCACTCCCAGTTAGTAACCATATCTCTATGATGCCCCTCTACTGCTCAGTTGAGGAGAAAATAATTAAATTGAACAGGAACTACCCTTATTCTGACGCCACCCTCCATTTAAAGCTGCCATGAATCCTAAATAAAGACATGATTTTAAGTAATACACAATGTCTGTTTTAAAAAAAGATATTTAAATCTTTCATATAGGTCTATAGCAATGTACATAATAACACGCCGCCTCTTTCACAACATACCGTATGGACAGATAGATGGACAGACACACACACATACACTCCCCCTCTCTTCTCTCCCTCCCCCACCCCCCAGCATTCAAACTCCAACTGAATTTTCTCTAGTGCTTCCTCTTTGTCTGTTTTCCTGTAGGATGTCTCAAGAAAAACTATTTTGTCCAGCTGCAAATGTGATTTTTTTTGCATTGATAATTTCTTGTGATTTGAATGCAAATGAGAATCTAAAATACATATTTTCATGTTGCAAGTTCTAATAGTAGAGGGTAAGCATTGTGTATTGGTAATGGCACATGGAGTTCTTTGGTATTCATACATGAGAAATTTGCATTATAATCAGAAGCATATGAAGTTTTACAACATAGAATAAAATAGATGGTGGCAACAGTTTAAAGCAGTGTTACGAGCTATGGCCTGCATGCATGTTACTAGCCTCAGTCTACTGAGGAAAGTCATCACTAACACCCTCAGATGCAGCTAACTACATCTTAAGCCATAATAGGTATGGTTTTGGTTGGCACTGGTGTCAGATCTTTCATTCTGTGGATGACGTTCTTTACCCCATAGTCAGGATCAGTCCTAGTTAGATCAGTCTGGCTGCTTCATGGCAACCGGCCGGCCTCGGGATGGACAGAAATTGCTGTGTTTTGAGTTTTAGACCATTTCTTTGCTCTCTTTGGTTCTAGGGAAATCTAGGGACCCATCATCCTATGACCTGGGAGTTGGACCCTTACCAGTATGACAGGTAAAGTTAGACTGCCACTGTCTGAGGTGGCTGATGCTAAAGTCTCTTAAACAAGCAATATCTTAGGCCCTTACTAAAGAAACATCTCCCAACTGGGGCAAACATTAATTTTATGACTCATTGTTATAATTTACTCTTTTGGGTGAAGGTTACTAAGGAGCTGATGTGCTGTGCTTTTTTTTTTTTGGAAAATTCAGCTACTTAGTTTGGTCCCTAGGAACTTAACCTCTTTTGGAAAATCTGGCCCCAGTTATAGGTGTTGGGCCGTTCTAGGCTCTCCTGGTACCTTTAAATCTCAGTTCTGATTTCCTGCTATGCAAGCAGACAGTGCTGGGGAACCAGCATGGTCAGCCCCTGGAGAAAAGGAAGGACCAAGTTCAAGGCAAATCCTATTAATTCCTTCTCAGATCAGCAGCAGGTCGTTCAAATGGCACAGAGCCAAGGGGAGGGAGGGTGAGTTGGGGGCAACAAATGTTTTATATAAAGGAAATGAAGGGCCCCTGAGGAGAAAATAGAGTGACAAAACGCCCTCAGTGTTGTTTCAGGTAATATGTTCTTTCCATACATTTAAAAATATTGACAAAAAGGCCATTAAAAATTACAAGGCACCAAGAAGGCCACTGAAGGGAAGCAAAGGTCTATTGATTTCTTGCTTTGCAAATATGGTATTTATCCTATTTAATAACAGTCCAGTTTTGCCATTGCGTCCCTTATGAGGACAATTATTATAATCAATAGAATGCATCAAATGACCAGGAAAATCCTATTTAGATTTGGAAAAAAAATCTCTTTAATGCTTCAGGGTATTCTGTTGTTAAAATTAATTTCCTTTTCTGCTGCATGGAAATGATTTTAGGTACCTACTGAAGTGGGAGCATTTGTGTTACCTGCTAAACAGTGTAACCTGGTTTTGTGTACAAGGGAATTTTTGTTTTAATTTGTTCCAGATTTAGAGTCCAATCATGTTTGGTGCTGAGTCCCCCTTCAGCTTCCCAATTGGCCAGCTTCTGGGCTGTTCAGCTCCCCAGCTGCTTCCTAGGCTGGGAACCTGGGGAAAGAACCAGCCAGAGAATCTGGGAGTCTGGCAGACCTGGCCTGGTTTCTAAGCTCTCTGCCAGGAAAGTTGCCAAGGAGCTGTGAGTCTGGGACCCTGGAGAAAGTGGGAAATGGGTAGCATTGGAGCCCAGCACGACAGGGATCATTGAAAGTACAGTCTCCCTGCTCTTCATTCTGGTTCTCAGTGCCACAGCAGTCCCTGACAGCTGGAAGCAACAATTGCTGGGATAGTCCTCCTCAGCCACCGTTGCTGCCCCAGGATGGAGCGTGCTCAGTACATATGGAATCTACAGAGAATTTAGCTGCCAAACTCTAAAAATCTTCTCTGAGCATTGAGAGCTGAAAATTTTCCAAGGTTTACTTGGCTAACGTGGGGCATTTTTTCACAAGTACACCAAAAAGCACATCCCTGACACTAGGGTGATCCCTGGCTGTATTTCTAGCCCCTGCTCCAAAGCATGAAACTGGTAGAGCTTCTTGATTTAAACAATTGTGTGCACGCACGCATGCACGTTTTGGAAAGTTATAAGCATTTGAAAACGAAACTTATCATTGGAAGCATTGGGTAACCTTAACTATAGGGGGAGCTACCGTCCCCACCTAGAATAATCCAGGCAGATGCTGGCATTAGCATATTTTTTAAAAGGAAGGAATAGTTCTGTCAGTGTAATTTAGGCATAAACACATTCCTGATCAGGTGGGTGTATCACCTGTTTTCACCAATTTTTTCTTTCTAGTCTGTCTCTCTTGTACCATAGCTGAACTAATGATTCAGTTCAGTGTCATCTTCAAAACCTTTGTTTCAAGCTTTTCCCCCAAGTCTTACATTAAGAAGCTGGTGATCTCTTATACTAGTAGTTTTGCCTTTTGGACACTGAAATAGACAAGTGAAGATTCAACGTACCTTCTTGTTTCTCATCCCTCAGCTGATCCACCATCAGAGGTAATTAAAGAAGTATCCCTAATGCTGATTAAATGAAATAGCTAAAGGAGATTCCAGGGCATTGTTCCAAGTATGGCATTTTGGAAAGCTCTTTAGATCTGTTTTCAAGGATCTGCTGAGTTTAATAAAACTGTGGCAATTAGGCTGCATACAGAAATAATTTCCCCCCAAGCTTCTCATAGACTCTAAGGTCAGAAAGGACCAATATGATCATCTAGTCTAACCTCCTGCACACCGCAAGCCACAGAACCTGACCCATCCATTCCTGTAATAGACCCCTGACCTATAACTGAGTTATTAAAGTCCTCAAATCATGGTTTAAAAGACTTTAAGGTACAGAGAATCCACCAGCAAGTACTCTCTTGTTCTCTCTCAGAACATGCAAAGTAAAGATTACCAAACTGCCATGATACACATAACTCTAAAAACTGTGAACAGTCTTGTATTTGATTGTGACCTGTTTCCAGGGCAAAAGGTTTCAAGAGAAAATAAATGAAGCACCAACTGATTGTCCTGTTGTACTGTACTAGCCTGCAAACCACTCTCTGCTACTCCCACTGCCAGTTATAGAGAATGCCTCTACACATTTATTTTTATTGGATTTCCATGTCTGTGCCAATTTAAGGATTTCACTACATCATTCCCAGCCATTCTTTTCATTCTGTAATCTCAGTCTTAAACTTCATAGCAGTCTTATTTTCAGTCAATGTTTTATGGTCTCTTTTTTCTTAAATGGCTACTCTTTCTCATTGAATTTCCTCAGTAATGCTCTAATCTTATCATTGCTTTCATTTCTATACTGACCTTTTATTAACCCCCTAATTGGCTTCAGTCTTTTAAACCTTCCTTTCTCTGTTGCTTACATTTTGCATGTTGTTTTCTCCCATTTCCTCCATGCCCCCCTTCCAGTCTTTTTGATTTCTTCATATCTCTTCTGTGTTTGCTACTCATTTTAGTCAGATGATGACTTTTGATTGTACTTTTAATATCTCATTTGTTGTACTTCTGAATTACATACTCTTACACACTTATACACCCCCTTTCACGCAAGAATTTCAGTGCTTCGGCAGCATTAACTAAGCCTCAGAACTGCTTTGTATTATTGTGCACATTTTACAGATGCGTCAATTCTGGCATAGAAAAGTTAGGCAATTTGCACCAGGTCATAGAACAAGTGTGTGTGTAGCATGGCTAGTGAGAAGGGACCTGATTTTCAGAGTTGCTGAGCATCTGTGACTCCTATATGCAATAGTAGTAGTGAGTACTCAGCGTTTCTGGAAATCAGACCATAATAGATTTGATTCCCCACTAAGGAATGGCAGAGCAGCCATGCAAGCACTGGGCTAGGTCCAAATGGTATTTATTCCATCTGTGAGGCAGCTTTTAGAGGCTCTTCTGAGGGTGAATTATGCTCTTGCTGCCGGTTCTCAGCTTAGCTCTGCTAGGGCACAGCACTGAGTTGGAGAGGCATGCTGGGTCCCCTAAGGCCCCAAGAAGCTCAGATTCCAGCACAGAAGAACCCAACCAGGAGACAGAGTAGAACAAGGAGAGGCTTTAAGGATGAGGAGGACTTCATCCAGATGGCCAAGGGGTAAGCCCTAGGTTCCCATAGGACCAGAAAGATAAGACCTTGCAAGACTCTCAATCCCCTTGCCCCAAGTACTAAAATGGGCCCTATATTCTTTGAGGAGAAAAGCAGGGCTCATATCTAGCCCCTTTCTTCCCAAATCAGGTCAGGCAACTCTGACTATAAGACCCCATCTCCTGGATGAGGAAGTGGGAAACTGAAGGTGAGGACTCTGAGGGAGACATTTCTAGAGGACTCAGGGCTCTGCATAGAGTAAGCCGCAAAAGACCATGCCCTGGCTGTGAAGCCATCCAGGGTGGATAGAATGATGGGAGATGGTGCTAGCAGAAAGGATATTATCAAGTGAGAAATTTTCCATTCTTCAGCCCAGGGTCTCCCACCATTCTGTTACATATAGGAAGTAGTGAACAGGAATAGGGAGAGATAGGACAATGAACAGAATAAGAAAGGAAAGACCCCCTTTGAGGACTGCTCAAATGGCAAGGTTATAACTGGACCACCACCTGCATCACTTTCCTAACAAGGGGGGGTCTCTGCAGAAGACAAAGTTCACTTTATAGTGTCTGATAAAGATGTTAGCTGATGATCCTGTAGCTGCTCTGCAGATCTCTGGGGTGGAAGCACACACTTTTTCAGCCTGCAGGGTCACCATGGATCTTGTGGAATGCACCTTGACTCCTGGAACACAAACTCCCAATGCCTTGTACGCCTCCACAATGTATAGTCTGACCCATCTAGCGTGATGTTAGAGGCTCAGCGGGATGGTGCTTAGGGCTTTCTATACTAGTGGCAGATCCCACATTAGGAGGATAAGTCTGATCACAGGTCTGGCCAGTCTAACTGCTCTGAGAAACTTGGATACCCAAACATTGTCTGTCCAGGTGCCCAACGATCATGAGAATAGTACAGTAGGGCAGTACTAGGGCTGACACCTGAGGCCCCTTATCTACTTCTTCTTGAAGGAAGTCCAGAATAACTGGAATCCCAGCATTTATTTGGATGGCTACTGTGTAGACAGTGGCCAACTGTACATAGTTAAATAGTTGGGATTGAAGCTATTCTTACTAATCATTTTCTATGTGGTTTTTACATAGCTTTGGAATGAATCATCTGGCAGCAAGCTGGAGGACGGGGCATGGCTAGCATTGGTTGTGCTGTGGATTTGAACCACCTCCAGAAGGGAAATAGAATGTATCAGAATTGTGGGACACACCACAGGCAGAAAGGAAAATGATAAAGTAAGAAGTTTTCCATCCTGGTCCCCTATACTGTTGCTTATTCAAAGTACCTTAAACACCTTCATCATGACTAAGTGCCACATCAGTACCAAATCCTTTAATGGCTTTTTCATGTGACCAACCCCATAGAGATCTTGTTTTGATATTCATCAAGGAAGACACACAAATGTAAATGCCCTGCCTCTTCCTCTTTAATTTACCCTTTTAAATTGACTTTCTGAGCCTTCATGTCAATAAAAATTAGATGGTAACTAGAAGATGTTAGCCAGGTTTTTTTAGTTGACTGGATCCGAACACACATTTGTTGACAAAATAAAGGTATTAAAAATTCATCCCACTAGTCTGCATTCACAAGAGATGATGGAGACATTTCAGAATTCAGATGATAAACTAGTTAAGTGGCCACATTAAAAATTTTAAATCAGGTCAAGGAAATAGGATTTCTCCTCTAGAGCCGTGAAACGAGGTACTGTATGTAGTTGCTGAATCTGTGGCACCAGATATAACAACAGAAGGTGCTTCTTCTCTGTAGGGTCTGATCCAAAGCCCATTAATATCAACATGAGGCTTTCCGTTGACGTCAATATTTGCTTGACCATGGTGCAGTCTTAAAAAAAAATAAAAAGGCAGTAACATGAAATACAGTGGCTTAAAAACAGCAGAAGACTTTATCAGATGTCAAAGCTACAACCTCCTCCCCATGGAATTCAGTTACAGAACTTCCATAGTATTTAATGGCAGTAGGTCTAAGGCTCTAAGGAACACATATATTGACCAAGTAGCAAAATAATTAAACCCCTCAGAACAGATGGAGTGGTGAGCAACGAGGGATACATGCATGTTGTGATTCTGGATCTTGTGGACAAACTGTAAACATAAACACAATTCATTCTTTTGCGTTGCGCATAAGAGGTTTGGGGAACCAGCTCTCTTCCAACACATGCTGTTGACCATGTAGTTGCAAAGTCAGCACTACATCGGATCAAGTTATTTACAAGGGGGCAAATCCTCATCCTAGTGTGCTGTCCAAATAATGAGCTTGTTCACTAGAGGGCTCGTGGGTTCAGGGGAAAGAATTGTTCATGACATCCCAGTGCATGTGAATGAAGAGGTTGAGCAGTGGAGCTCTAGGTAATTATTGTGGATTTACAGCTCTAACCCTAATCACCATTTATTGTACACGACATTCCTACAAACTATTCTATCTGAGCTTTCTCCATCCCTCTCTTTGGATCTTTTACACAACCCTTTAAGCTTGTAATAAAGATCTAGGTAGGAGGGAGATGGTGTATGTACAAAAACCTGCATTTCTGTGGCTATTCAGTGGAAAAAGATGTGTACTCGTTCAAATATGTTTGATGAATTGCTACTAAAAATAGAAACAGGGTCTGTTTTATCTAAGAACAATGTATTTTCCAGTATAACTCAGAGATAAATTAGATGGCACCCCTATTTTTAGAAGTTTTCATGGGCTTCTGACTACAAAGTTTCTTAGCAATAGCTATTGAAAAGTGAAGAACAAAAGCATAAAGACTTATTAGATTTTCAGCTTGTTGCTTCCTTTTCAGCATTCTCTTTGGACGTTGGGTGTAGTGTGGGGAGGAGAAGAGGATGGTGGCTGTTGCAAATGTTGTAAAATAATATATAAGAACATGAGAGAACCTTTGAGGAAAATAAAAGGCCGCTCTGTATTTCTGAGAAATGGAACAGTGGAATTGCCTAGGAGATGAGATTTCTTTTACTGAACAGTTTTAAGCTTTTGTGTGTTAGAACTTTCAGAAATGGCAGGGGACATTTTTGATGCATTTATGGCTGGAGTGGTACAGATTGCTTCATGTCTGCGGGTCATGATGATGTCCCACTGAAACTCTCTGCTGAGCTGCAAGAGATGCAATAATTAAAAGAATATATCTTATCATACCAGGATCCTGCCTGCTATGGCAGAAAAACATTCCTAATACAATAATCTGAATGAAACTGGGAGAAAATGTATGTATTCAGTACTGCTCCATCGCAGAGAGAATCTGCTAATTCTTGAGTGGGTGAAAGGGAACTACACTAGTCTGAACATCAGAAATTCTGAATTGTCGTGGAAAGAATCACGCAGCTACTCAGTTTAGGTTGGATCGGGCAGAACTTTAATCTTGACAGACACACAGAAAGCTATAGCTATAGGGAATCCCAGGCAGCACATCCCCATGCTGATCTCTGGACCTTCTCTGGGTTCAAGTTACAGAGGGCTTACATAGGTTTGTTTAAGATTACATATTACATACAGATCGTATAGTGGAGTTTCCAATACTTAACAGGTCATTTACCACATATTGGGCACTTATAACACATAATGGGATTCTCCCGGTGCCAGCAAGTCCCGGTGATTCTCCTGGCGCTAGCAAGTCCTGAGTCACATACAGTATTTGGTTATTACAGGAATTTCTAACAGGGTATGGCTGGGTGCAGCTACGAAGGTAGTTAATGTCTTATAACATAGCCCAACGATTTTGTATTTCTATCGTAGTGCCAGTCTAAGGCCTCCTGCCTGAATTTTTTGATTCCACAGAATGAAATTCTGTATATGAAAATGATGCGATGAAATGTACAGAATAAGGGACCAGGTTATCCCCTAGCTGTGTTTTCACAACCTATGGCACTGGATACTGTCATTGTGTTTGTGGAGTTTCTGCCTTTTTTTAAAGCTTATGAGCTGGCTTTATCCTTCCCCCGGATCTGCAGATACCTTGAAATCTGTCTCTGGTCATAATTAACCATGTGGAGGCACTGTTTTATGCTTCCCACCCCTTCCATGGCAGCATTTCTCAAATGGGATGTTCCTATTGACTCTCCCATTATGTACCTTGGGTGGGGATGCATATTATCATAGAAATGTAGGGCTGAAAGGGACTTTGGGAAGTCATCAAGCCCCCTGTGTTGCGTCAGGACCAAGTGAATCTAGACCATCACTGACAGGCATGTGGCCTGTTTTTGAAAACCTCCATTGTTGGGATTCCACAACCTCCCCTGGAAACCTGTTTCAGAGCTTAACTACCATTATAGTTTGAAAGTTTTTTTCCTAATATTTAACCTAAATCTCTCGCTGCAGATTAAGTCCATTACTACCTAGCCTACTTTCAATGGACATGGTGAACAATTGATTACAGTCCTCTTTAGAGTAGCCCTTAACATATGTGAAGACTGTTATCAGGTCTGTCCTCAGTCATGTTTTCTCAAGACTGAATGTGCTCAGTCTTTGAGTATGGTCTTTCAACCAATAATGCACGCATCTTCTAATAATTTCATCAAGTTCATGTTTCCCTATTTTACTTATGAGAATGTCATGGGACTGTGTCAAAAGCCTTGCTAAAATCAATTTATATCACAGCCACTGCTTCCCACCTATCCACTAGCCATTATCCCCATTAAAGGAGGAAATTAGGTTGGTTTGACATGATTTGTTCTTGACAAATCTGTGCTGGCCATTCCTTATAAGCCTATTATCCTGCAGGTGCGTACAAACTGATTTTTTAATAATTTATTCCAGGATCTTGTATGCTTCCCAGCAGTGTTGAAAAATGTCAGAGAGAGTGGCTGTACCCATTTCCTTCCACCCCAGCCCACTAACCTAGTTGTAGATAACTTTTGCCATAGGAAACCCATGCAGGGTCTACCATGGACTTAGAGGAAATGAGGAACGTTTGTGCAGAAGTAGCATTCTCATCTCCCCATGCCTCTTTCCCCAGATCCACCAGACATTAATTCCCTCCAAACATAAAAAAGCAGAGGGGCTGATTTGTGTTTGAGAAAATTCTGACTTTAGATATTGTTCTCTTAACCACAGTTTTGGTAATGTTCAACACCTTCCGCCATTGTCTGAAATATTAATTATCACTTTCTAGTCTTAATTGTGCTGCAGCAGTTTTGTATAGTCGGGTACGTTTTGTTTTAGATGGCTTAGAGGGGGAAAATATTTTATAGGATCTGGCTAGCACTGCAAGCAAGCAGAGTTGAGAGTGCAATTCTGAAATGACTGGTGTGCTACTTAGAAGGTTGCTAGAGAAGGTTGTAAATTATGTCATGGGTGGGTTCATCAATTATATAGATAAAACTGTGAAGGAGAGTGGCTTGTCAGGAAAGATAAGGAAAGAGGGATTGAACCTAGATATATGTTCTATGCTGATGATCTAGTCGTTTTTAGAAGAGAAAAGAGTCAGTTGTAGGAGACACTTAATAAATTTAATGACTGTTGGAAGGGACAGGATGAAAAAGAGCTAAGATAAAATGTTAAGTATACTTGCAATTGCCAAAATCACCACGTTCCTTTATTAAGTTTACTAATGTTTGTAGATGTGGTCTGAAAAGAAACTAGCATGAAAAATCAAGTGGTTTCAGAAATTTGATTTGTACAGACATCTATGTGTTACCTCAACTCTTTCTAGATGTCGCAGAGAAAGTTTGTTCTGCTGATTAGGTTGAAAATGTAGCAAGGTCAGGGTTTCTCATGATATTTCCCATACTTTCAGTTAGGAAATACCACAGGAACAATGTCACTCTGGGTAATTTTAGTGCTCTCTCTTGTGCCCCAACTTAAACCAGGAAGAGGCAAAGGGCAACAAATTAAAGTCAAATAAAACGTAACTGCATTCTTTGGATGTCAAAAATTGTGTGATTTTGGTCCATCAGAATGTTTCCTTCTCCTTAGTTTGTTGCAATTCTTATTGTAACACTCTTAAGAAGCCACTGTTCCCCTCAACGCTCCCTTGCTAACAGCACTAATCACCCTTTTAAAGCGAGGTGCTAGTTTCATATTTATACTGTCAGCTGTAATTATTTTCGGCCTTTGTGATAAAGAGAGTGTGCTCTTTCCCTTCAAAGACAGCTGAATAGAATGTGAAAAACAAATTCCACTTTCTTACTGCTGGCTCTCCTGGCATTTGTCTATAGCTCAAGATAAAATGACTTTCCATTTGTCAGTGACAGGAAGTCCTGTGAGCTTCACTGAAGAGGGGGCAGATGACCTAACATGGATAAAAGCAGGTTTCTTTAATTTAATTAGTTACTTTTATGGCTTTTCAATGAATGAGAGTGAAAGAGCTATGGTGAGGGATGAAGAGACTCCTTGGGAGAAAAGAGATGGGAAATAGGAAGAGAAGAAGAGGAAGACTAAAACGCTTCATCATCTTTCTCACTACTTTTAACCCATTCATCCACTAACAGCAATCCAGAGATTGCCTTCTTTATATATATAATATTGTGTAATAAGCGCCATTCAATAACAAATGCTAAGCAACAAGTGCCTTGTCAATGCCTTGTGAATTAATGGGGGTCTTTCCATTTGCTGGATCAGGCCTTACATATATGCTAAGTTTTTAGCATTAGAAATAGCTATTTACAGTGTGTATGACTTTACTCTTTTTGTCATTCATTGCCAAAAAATGGCAACCCTGCAAAATGTTCAAAGGGAAGGAAATTCAGAGGCCACCATCGCAATTTCTACCTCCTCCATTGTGGCTAAGGACTGCAGGATGTCCTCATTTCATGACCGTCACTGACAGAAGAGGACTCGGAGAGTTGCAGTACCCGTGCACAGCAGGGTGACTCGTATAACCATCACCTTCATGCTAATTATTTTTAGCGCTCATGAGGCTGAATTTTAACTGCTTTTGGCAGGTGACTACATTGTGAATGCTTGGATCATTATATCAATGTACTGTATCACCTTGCAGGTAGCTGGGGTTATGACATTGAGAGATACTTGCGAACATAATTATCAGGGCTGTACAATACATAAAATAAAAATAAAATAATAAATACCAGTTAACGTGGAACAATTCAAAGGGACAGATTTTCATCTGAGGTAAATATCTCATTTGGCCAAATTCACCTTTACCATAATAGCTGAGCATATCAAGCTGTGCCAACTTGCACCAGGAGTGAATTTGGTCCATGATCTGCTTTAAAGATTTAATCAAGTCTTTTATTTTTTTTTTAAATTAAAACAGATCCTTACCCTCTTCTGTACCTTATTGCCAACAGCAGCCTCTCACGTTATGAGGTTCACCTTTCATTTGTTTCAGTGTAAACATCCATTAGGTCTGTAGAGAAATGCTATGCTTCTTATGCAATGTCAACACCTCCTTCCACTTACTCGTACTCTTCAGAAAACACAGCATGAATCCCAGATGCTGAAGTTTGCTGGTGCCCTTGACTCATTGGAGTGCTATGAGAAACTAATTAAAGGAAACAAATTGATGAGGGTTTCATATTGGTAAAAAGAAAACAAAAACATATTCTTGCTTCTTTTTTCTGAGCTGGAATGGGGACCTCCAAAGTTCACTACGCACACTGAGGTTAAAACATTTTCTTCTGGGTCACAGAATCTATATTGGTACTTTCTCAAGGTCTGAGGTCTGAATAATTTCAGGAATGCTAGAGGTGTAGGGTTTTTTTTAATCTGCTTTGTGTAGTTGCATCAAATATTGATGTCCAATTACCAGAAAACAGAAAACAAAACAGACTTAAATTTCCTCTGTAACACCGTAATTTCCTCTGTTGAGGAAGTGGTAGGCAAAAAAATCCAAGTTAAATGAAGGGATTGCTCAGTATAATGAAGTATTTTGTTTTTGTATATTCACTGAAAAAATCTGCTGAAATTATTTTGCTATGATCTCCAAATTGTAACCCTCAGATGAAAATCTACTGTCTTTATGTGGAATAGAAATCAAAGTGTTAAAATTCATTTCAAATGCTTGAACAATTTGAGTACAAAAGTGCACAAGAACTGATGTTTCTAAAATGTAACAACATGAATAATAAGCGGTTCTATTTAAATGATCAGTTTAAATGTCTTCGCAGGGTGATGTTTCTAATAACTGAAAAGTAGAAGCCTTTTTAAGTTCATAAAAGAGATGTTTTTTGGTTTTACCTCAGAATTCTCACAAAAATCTATTGATTTATTCTTCAGCATTAGTTATTTTGTAGGGTCTGGTGAGAAGAGAAAAGAATGAACTGGGCCATTTTTGATGGTATAAGACTTTTATTCTGGAACAAACAAATCGAACCCCCACGCTCTCTGCAGTCATCTTTAATGTCCTGAAAACTGAGCTCCCAGAGTGTAACTTGCAAATAAATCCAGTACGAGTGCACATTTTTCTGACTTCCTGTAAAAAAGATACTGTTCCTTCAGGATGTCTGTAATTGTAAGATTGAAGGTTGAAATACCCTGTATGTTTCAAATACCACAAAACACTTCATTCTGTGTAGAATCAACATGTCACTGCTCAGTATTTATGGGTATTACATTCTTTTATTTTAAAATTAATTGATCAGTTAGGGTTTTCCAAGCCTTTTGAACTCCAAAATTACTATATAAATATGTTTTTTATTAAAGTTGGGGGCAATAAAGAACCCAGGAAATTTAATAAATCTCACGAGAAGAAAACATTCCTCAAGATTCTAGGCCCTCAGCATTTTCAGATACATTTCTAAAAAATAATCCAAATTTGTAAACGCTTAACTGGACCAGTGTTTCTAAGCGTCACCTTGTCACTAACATTAATCCAGTCCAGTCCAATGTGTAACATCTGTGAGAAATGAAAGAAAATGCTGTTGCTCTGCTTTGATGAACTCTGTGCTGAACTCTTTCTGTGCATACCAAGGAGAGGTCTAGGTGCTAAGTACAACTACTGTTGCTGATCTAGTTATTAGGGTGTCATAAGAGCTGGTCCGCTGAGAAGTCTGACAGCCATGCATGGTGAAACAGACCCAGTCCTGTTCCCGCTGAGTCAGTGGGTTGCATTTTCCAGTCTACTAAGTCCATTTTGCACTGCTTGCTCAAGCAGTACAAAGTGCATGGAAACCGGTCAGAGATGGCCACAAGAGAATTTCCTCTGTGTGGAGCAGCTCTCCCCCGCCCTAAGGCTGATGGAGGCAACGCTTTCACCACCTCTGGTATAGAGGAAGGGGCATTTTAGTGGTGGGCTGGTGGCAGGTAGGGACATTGTACAGCAGGGCTTGGCTATGCTGATCCTGTACTGCAATCAGGTCATTGAGGGAAGTTAGAGTTTCTGAGGAGCAGCCGTAATTTACATATGAGATCAAGGAGCTCCTCCCTGACCTGCTCCCCACCAGTAGGCACAAGAAGAGCTCAGACATGGATGAGAATCTAGTCCAAAGAAAGATTTACCAGTTTGCCCAGGTTTGCTGATAGGATGAGCACTGACACCCAAGAGAACCTGCTTCAATACTAAAATAAAACCCCCTTTGATCGCACATGCCTGTTGTCACCTGCCATTCCACACGGGAACCGATACGGGGTATCATCAAATGACAATGACCCACAGCAGATGGGGACCCCGTTCTAAAATAAATCTTTCCCGAATGCTCTCTTCCAGCTTCAAACAACCCTCACAACCTCTCCAAGGTCATCATCAGAAGCAAGCTCCCCACAGATGAAGACACACCAACTCATAGCAGTGCTATATCCTGTCAGAACAACAGATGCAACACCTGCGGACACATCTCCATTGCTAAACTGATCAACACCCGCCTTCCCCCCAGAACACCTTGCAAGAGCCATGGTTCAGTCACATGCCTATCACAGCATGTGCCGGACCTCATCCAGCAGTTCGCTAAGTGACCCAATAACAGCTATGTGAGTGAAACCAGACAATCATTATGCTCTCAAATGAACTTTCACAGGAAAATGATAAAAGACTAAAGCATCCTATCCCCTGGGGGTGAGCACTTTTCTCAGAGCAATCACGCTATATCTGACCTATCAGTCCTCATCCTTAAGGAACATCTGCGCAACACTTTCAAAAGACAAACCTGGGAGCTTAAATTCATAACTCTGCTAGACATTAGAAATCATGGTCTTAATAAAGATACTGGATTTATGGCTTATTACAACAGTCTGTAGCCCACTAAACCCCTCTTTTTGTCCTATGACTACTGGGCTGTTAACCAGCCACTTCACCTTGAATGGCCTCTTTGAATATGTGCTAACTCCTAATGCTAAACTATCTATTTGATCTTATATTTAGCTGTACCCTCTTAGTACCTTTCCCAGACCTGAAGAAGAGCTCTATGTAGTTTGAAAGCTTGTCTCTCTCATCATCAGAAGTTGGTCCAGTAAAAGATATTGCCCCACCCACCCTGTCTCTCTAACACACCTGCAAGGTAGGTTAATATAATATTTGTTTAACAGATGATTAAACTGCCACACACAAGTTAAAGTCAACATTTTGAAATGCGGGCGTCTTAAATGAGGCACATAAATTGATATTTAGGTACCTAAATCAGTGTCCTATTTTCCACAGGTGTTGAGCACATACAGGAAATGGGAACTGCTAACTTTACACATCCAAGCGTGAAAACGTTGGCCTAAGTGACTTATCCCAAAGTCTCTCAAACAGTGATGGAGCCCAGAACAGAAACAAAAAACAGCAACAACACCTCTGTACAAATTTGTTCTGATGCTGAGTTTTCTGAGAGTAACATTTAGAACATTTCTAGACAAGGGGTTTAGTGTTTGGAATTCACAGTCATTGCTTGAGCACATGAACAGTTAACTATGGACAAAGTGAAGAAATTCTGAACTGCATCAATAGGTTGTCACATCTCTCTTGGTTCAACCAAAGTAACTCAATGTGTTTTTAGAATTTTCTCCAGTTCATTTGTTCATTAGTTTGTACTGGACTCTGACATACGAAAATCCCCATAGATTGAGACCTTGGGTTGCACTGCTATTTGAATTTAATTGCCTTTTTCTTTTTAGGGCAGTTAGAAAACTGTTCATAGAATGAGATTGTTGTGGCATGTGATTAAGACACACCAGTAAACATAATATTTAATATGCATTTCTACACAATTACATGTAGTGTTATGTTTAGTTAAAACCCTTCATAAAAGCAAAATGGGGGTATTCTCTTTATGCCAGTAGGACGTGGTAAGGAACCTAAGTGGTACATAGGGTTGTGGGTCCCTTTGAACTGGGGGTGGATCTTATCAATGGTCTGCCTTTCTTAACCTCACACTGAGTGCCATGTGGCCAAATGAGTGAGAAATGGGTTGGAAATATTGCCTGGTGTCTGAAAAACCCATGAAAGTTGGAGATCTGGATAACAAATATGTGCAATGCATATGTGAATGGGCTACATTTGCTCAGAGCATTAGAGCTGGAAGTCTGACACTGAAGGCTATTTGAGTGATGCAGAATGTGTGATCACTGCATCATGTGCTCAGGTAAGTTCCCAGGTATATTGCAATGAGTTGATGTGAAGAAAAAAAAATACTAAATGATATCCCTGACAAAACTTGTAGGAAGATCAATGTTTCTATGTAAGATGTATGTACTTAAAGCACATTGGTCTTCCCATTCAGGGCTAGCTCCGACCCTGTGCTACAAAGGTGTACTAGGGAGTAGGGAGCCTTTTTTCACAAGCAGCAGGGTCTAGTATTCAACAGAACTCAGAGAGGCTTGTCTACATGATGGGGTAATTCTAAAGCGTGCTAATGTGTGGTGCATTAATTGGTCTGTGTAGACCCTGCTAAACGTTCCCTGGTGCACTTTGCTTCCAACATCGAGATAAAGCACATCAGCGGGGTCTACACACAAAGCACATTACCTCACCATATGGACAAGCCCAAAGATTGTAGGCAGGTGAATATGCTGATCTGTGCACTATGCCCCAACGTGGGTGTGCCTGCAGCTGGCACCTATGCTGTAGTCAGCAGCATGTGCCATCTGGGAGCAGACATTGCTCATGTGCAGAGCAACAGGAAGTTGTGTCTTATATTGCATCCACCCTGCTCATGTCTTGGAATCCTTTCTTGGCTGGCAGGACTCCTGCTGCAGAGAATGCATCTGGCATCCATCCCCTTTCCCCCTCAGACCTCTGACCAGGGCAGGATTTAGCCTTCAGTCTCTTAATCTAATTTAAAACTTGCATCAGACTGAGCGCTTTTTAAAGGTTTGTTTAATTCAAGAGTTTATGAGCCAGATTCTCTAGAGTGGCGCCTCCACTTTTGGCACGCTGCTGGCACATTCTGGCTGTAAATCCTGTTTAACTGGCTTAGGGAGGATCACACCACTGCAAGGGGCTCCTCAGTGGTTTAGAGTGACATGGAGGCTCTTATGCGACTTACTCCCACTGCTGCTACTATAGCAGGGAAAGGAGGCCACGGCCAGAGGAAAGGGGCTATGGCCAGGACGTTACAGTGCCACACCTATCCTTAACTGTTTTGGCCCTTTGTGGCCTAATACACCCGTTAGCAGTATTGAGGCTGCTCTAACATGGCACAAGGGGACTGACCCTGAACAAAGCTGCACTAGGAGAGTGTAGAATCAGTTTGACTTTAAGGCAGCTTTGCATGCACACACCCCTTCCAGTCCTTCTGGCTCTATATTTCTAATTTCTGATTTGAATGTGTTAGAGATAGTGAAGGTCTGTTTTATAGGGGACCTAAGTGACTGATGTAAATAAAGGGGCATTTAAAAGCAATACAGGTTGCTCATCTCCTTCTTGCACTCTTTATCTCTTTTCATCTCTCTCCCCTCTTTCACATAGTAAAGGAAAGAAATCAGAGATGGAGAAGCCATCTGTTCACATCCCCACTTGCTTCTTGTGGCTGGATTTTCCCTGTAATATATGCAATATAAACATGTGACAAAATGGAAAGCTATATGGATCTTAGCATCTTACCACTTCCTAGTGGCAGGAATTCATTTAGATTCAGTGTTAACTAAGGGCTCAAAGTCCTGAGCAAGTAAGGCAGGATATCATAGATGCTTTTCAAGACAATGGAAGAACTAAATTAGTGGGCAATAACCCTAACTGAGTCAAATTATTATATATATATAACAAATACTAAAAGATAATAGTAACTTTTCAAGTGAAAGTGCAGCTCAGGTTAAGCACTGATTCTGAAAAGAAGAGACTAACGCAGCTAACAGAAAACCTGATTGCTGAGCGGATACCAAAGTGACCATGTTTTCCTCTGAAATTCTGTCTCATTCTCACCCAAGTCTCTAACACAAAAATATAAACTATAAAGTTTCTATACTGTGATCTTTGTGTTAGTTTTGCAGCACTTTGATAATAATTCAGTAACAACCTAAAAAACTAGCTGCTCACTAAGATCAGAGGGGTGATCAGAATTGAACCTAACAGAGACCTTTGTGAACTCTGGTAATCTCTAATGTATCCTCTTGCTATTAAGCAAAAGCCTATTAAAAGTGAGAACAATTATTGCAATCAAGGTCTTAAAGGTTATCAGGGAACCAGGAATATTACATTCATTTCCCTCATTCTTCTTGCAGAAGATTCTAGGAATGTGTTTACTAGTAAAACTTCTTTCACTCTGAATCTCAGCACAAACATTTTTTTATGAATTTTATTCCTATTCTGGAACAAAGCCAGAAGTTTCAGCCTGAGTCGGGGTCGATTGAAATGGAATGCTTCCTATAGCTTCAGTGGTAGATTGAGTCTAGACGAAGAGTGTAGGGGGGTGGATCTTTTAGAGGTGGGAGGAGGGTTTAGTAAATAGGTCATGGGTTAAATTCCTGGCTCAGCCACAAAATTCTTGTGTGACTTTGGGAAAATTCCTTTATCTACCTCGTGCCTCAGTTTCCTGTCTGTAAAATGGAGATGATGCCTCCTTCCTCACAGAGGTGTTGTAAGGATAAAATCCATTGATGATTGTGAGGTGCTCAAAAGTTATGGGGATGAGGCTCCTTTCGACACCTAGTAGATATTGTTTTCCACTATTGCTAATAAAATGAAAGAACAATAATTTCTCAGCTGTTCAGTTTTCCTTGTTTTTATTTCACCATGAGCAAAACTGCGTCTCCTGCCCTCCTTTGTCTTGCATAGTGAAAAAAACTATGTCCCAGCGAAGGATGTAAAATAGAGGTCAAAGGATCTCTGCTGATGTCAACAGTTACCTTGAATTTCCCTTAATCAGGAGCAGGATTGGGCACAGAGAGTAAAGTTACTTGCTGTAGCATGTTCTCTCAGGTTAACTTTTCTCTACATGGTCAGTCATGTTCAGACTCA
Organism: Mesoclemmys tuberculata; assembly: GCA_007922155.1. Taxonomy (NCBI): domain Eukaryota; kingdom Metazoa; phylum Chordata; order Testudines; family Chelidae; genus Mesoclemmys; species Mesoclemmys tuberculata. The sequence continues at coordinate 21,020,973 of ML675615.1, read as the reverse complement.
GGATGGGGGCTCGTGGAGAACAAAGCAGCTTGCCTGGGCATCCTGGGACATAAAAATCACACAAGCACCATAAAAAATCCATAGTGAGACAGCAAAATAGGCTAAATTACAGTTTTCATTTTGCTAATGATTTGCTAACATGTTTTTAATTTAAAGAGTTAATTTGTGCTCAAGACAAAATCCATAAAGAAAGATACAAAAGGATAAAAAGAAAATAAAAAATATATAACCAATTAAAAAAAAATGCACTTACTGAATTCCTGCTAACAGGGAAAGACTTCAGACTGTTATGAGGACATTCACTTTCTGAGATCCAGAGCTCATAAGACGGGAATATATCCACCAAAAAGAATTTCTCTGTGCTAGAATATAATTTCAATGACTAATGTGTTAGAAACTACTCAGTGCTGCTAACTGTTATGATTTTATTGTCAGTCTTGTGATTTTTTGGACGTTTTTCTGCAGGGCTTGTTACTAGAATCGAGAGATTGTGGTAATGGTTCAGCTTTCATTTAAAAAAAAGGGGGGAGGGGATAGGTTGCTAATCATTATGGCTGTGGAGAACAGTTTGAAAATATAAAGTGAATTTACTCTGAAAGGCAAATAAAAATAAATCCAAATGTATCCTTGTAAAACAGTATCATGATTTTGAAGCCACTGTTGAAGGTTGGTTTGTTTTTTGAGAGTCCTGACTCATCATTTTTGAACATTTGGGGTGTGCAATACTGGCAACCTCTGTCAATTTTCTAATATGCTAAAACAATTGATTTTTTTGTTTGTCCGCTTTTCTTTTGATCAGCTAAGCAGCAAAATGAAATTTGTTCAATGTGAGCGTAATCCTTTGTTATGGATAGGAAGTTTGATCTAGCTTCTTATACCAGGTCAGGGTTGAGATACATTCCCACAATGCATTGTTGGAAAGCTTGCCTTGCTTCCTGTCCTATGTCCATTTTGTGTATAAATAGAGGACTTTGGTCTCCAGGCTGTTAATCCGGTACATTTCATGAGTACTAAATTATTTATTTAATGTATTTTAAGCACTGGCAATGTACGTGGTGCTGTACAAAATCCAGGCATCTCGAGGCCCAAAGACCTTACAAAGTAGACAGAACGCGGAGAGAAGAGACAGAAATAGCAAGGATTCTTTTTTAAGGTTGTATTAAATCACTGATTCACCTTTTGAAGGCAACATGGGATTATATAATAATACTTTTAAGGGTGAAATTCATACATGTGCAGAGGGCTTGCCAATGTCTTTAAGTGCTATGTTGAAAGCATACGTGGGTCTTTGTACAAGGGTGCATTTCATCCACATAGTGATGTCAAAGCATTTTCCAGAGGAAGATAAATATCTCTATTTTGCAAATGAGGAAACTGGGGCACAGAGAGATGAATGGAGTTGCCTATGGTCACTAAGCAGGGTCAGTGGTAAAGGAATAGTATCCAGGTCTCCTCTATCCCTGTTCACTGGACATCACAGCTTCATGCCGAGACTTTTTGATTTGACATTGAAGAAATGGAAAATAATGAGAAAAATACATCTAGGTGGAACCGTGAAACACCACAATGGTTTTGATTAGCTTTTATCAGACTCATTTTGGGTAAATTAGATATCTCATGAATTTTGGCTGTTGAAGGGAAAAAAACACTGTTGTATTTTATGTTTTTTTTCTTCCAAAGTGTTCTAATGCTTTTTTCAAAAAACATCTCCCAGGCAGCAAACAATTCCTGCTTGGTTATGCTCAGCTTTGCTACTTTTTTATCCATATGCCACTGAAATTTGAGCTGTTCACCACAACTCCCCAATCAAACATGAAAGCATCTGTGTCTTTAATGACTAGCATTGGCAATCTTAGCTATTCAGTATGGCTGGGTGATGAAAAGATTTAATTTTCACCATAAGATGTATTCCAAAGCTCGCTTTAACAACTGTGCAATTAAATTCAAGTCATCTACAATTGTCCTGGATGACAAAACAAACACAAACAAACAAACAAACAAAAAGTATTGTGTTAATTTTTGAAAAGTACATTAGCAAGGAAGAAAGCTTATAACAAAGTTATACAAAGCCAAATGAGTCATACATCAAATGTGCATTGACTCTGAAATCTATAGCTTACCTCCTCTGTGACAGCTTTCACTATATCTATGGTAAAACCATAAAAGCCTCAATTCTTTGTACTTATAATGAGTGATGCTATGACACTGCTCTTTAAGAAAGCAGATGATTTGCTTCCCCCAACCTTTTCCTGGCTGTGCTCTGTCATGATTCTGCTACAGGAGTCGGAAACCCTTTCTGTTCTATCACTTTGTTGTAGCCAAAAGAAGACAAAGGTGGACATGTCATATGAATCCTTTACTTTTATTAAGAATTTGAGGGGAAAGCATCTACTTACTTGAATAAAATGTTCTTCCTGCTTTCTCATGCTCACAGATCATCTGGGATTGCCAGCCAAATGCTGGAGTGGATTTTATTGTTCCTTGGACTGGAGTTTTATGGTTCACTAAACCCGCCTTCAAGTTCTGCAGAGCCACTTAGCCTTTGCTAGGAGGATTTTCTATGTAAACCTGTTGTGCCTATTGGTGACAGTCGAATGGAGACTTACATTTTAGCTATGATGTTTTATGTGTGTTGTTAGAGATCCTGTGCCAAATTCTGCCTCTGTGTATACCATTTTCAAGCCAGGTTCAATTGAATTGCAAGCTGTGGATCTTGTATACAAACATGATCTAGTCTGTTCATCCCTATCTTGTTCCTCAGGATGCTGAAATTCCCCTCTTGATGGTACAGGTTATGTGATGAGGAAAACAACTGGAACAGGACTGAAACTAACAACCCATTTCATGTTGACCACAAAAAACCCTTGCACTATCAATGTCTTTTATTCACTACCAACAGGGGCTAGTTTCAACTTCTGACCTAAAGATAAAAGGCTCCATAGCCCCTTACCATAAACCCATCAGTCCTCCACAAATATAGTTAATTTTCCATTGTACTCTTTTATTAATCCACACAGCAAACAAGCTAAGTATTGCATTCTGAAGCATAAAACCATCTATATAGAAAAATATCCATTTTGTTGCTAAAATGCTAATAAAGAGAAAGTTAGGTTAGTATTCCAAAGCTTTTTCAGAGGTGACATAAAAATTTAAGAAATACCAACACATATCTTGTTTTTTAATTCCTAGCTATGTCCTGCTGGAATCCTCTTTCTTGGTAATTAATTTTAGTAATGAACACCTGCCTTTTAATTTCTAATGGGACAGAAAACGCACCCAAAAAGATTTTCTTTGATCCAATGGGTTCACACTGGTTATTTCAACTCCGTTTTTTTTTGCTAATATGACAGAGAAAAAGCTTTCCTACTTTTACTGGCCTTGTTTTCACTGTGATTAAGAATAGGGTGACCAGTTTATGAAAAATGAGAATTAACTTCCATAAAAACTCAGTTACATTTCTTATTAAAAAACAAACAAACAAAAAAATTCACTTTTGCACTGCTGCTGATCCACTGGGATCAGAATCAGTAATCATATTATCAGGAGAGAGAGACACTGCCCAATACAAATGGAAGCAATGGATCATCTGAAATTACTTGTTTTGCAGAACAGTGTTGTTCTGGAGAGATGAATACTTAAGCTAAGGTTCTGAAAAGTTTCCAGACTTGTGGGTGTTTATCCCAAGTGAACCTTTTGATGTTCTACCATAATATATTTTGACCTTCTTTTGGTCCCCAGCTACACGTATAGCTCTATGCCTATTTCTCTTCCTTACACCAGACTTAGGAATGGCTGTCTGGTTAAGAAGGAAGGACAGAAGTACGAAGTTTTAAGTGGGATCTAAATTGTCCTCAGTCCAGGGGTTAATTTCACCCACAGAAGGGGGATAAAGTGACTGTTTATTTCCTTATAAACACCAATTGAATGGTGAATGGCTTGAGAATCTCATTAATAAGAGATGAGTTTCATACAAAAAGATAACCTGTTTTTCAGACAGGTTTCTGCTTTCAAACAGGCTATCTCATTCTCACAACCTCAATCTGATGCCTAAAATTTCATTAATCTTTGCAAATGACGACAATGTAAAAATCTGAATATTTTCCCATTATTCTTGTACAATTTCAAACCCATATCCAAATTCAGTTTGGGTAAATACATATTAGCAAAATTGGAAACAGTTCCAAAATCTATCCCCTACAAGAACACAGATCAATTTCTATGGTAATGTTTTAATATTACAGAGTAGGACAGAGTAGTGCAATCCATTAAAGTTTGTCTTAACTGTTCTCTAAAGTTAAAATGTTACCATAGAAACTGATCTACGTTCTTACAACATTCAGATTTTTAAAGATTCTCTTTCTTTTCTGTTTGTCTCTGGAAATATTTCTACGACTCTGGGGATTTTTTTTTCTCTTTCACAAGACGCTTTTGTACCACTCTGTTTTGAACAAGTGTAACTTTACAGGCGGCCATCTACTTTTCCAATTTCATTGGGCATAAGCATAACAAAAAGGAAAGATGGTGTGATTTTTGCTTCTTTCTTCTGGCTACTACTGGATAGGTTTAAGATCCAAAGCTTTGATTTCTCCTAGATAGAAGATTATAGCTATGTTGCCACGGTTGAAAGTCAATACTGAAAAATGTCATTAGTGCTCTGCTCAGAATGGACAGAACTTCAAAGGGCTTTCTAATAGCTCCATTTAAATTTGTTCCCTATGAGTAGTCTTGTAGACATATGCTAAACAGCACGGTAACTCCAGGTTCAAGTGGATAATTCTGTGCTAACATGATATACTGATCTTATTACTGGAAAAATAGATATCAGAAGAGAATGACTTATGGCTACACAGTTTGTGTTTGTTGTTCAGCTACTTCCGTTATTTATATTGGATAAGCAGAGATGATAATGCAGATGATGTTCTAGGGCCCAATTCTTACATTGCATAGCTTCATGCATACAAATTTCCCCATCATTGCAGCTTCACTGAATGAATCATGAGACTTGTTCTGACAGCAAATGCATGTGTTGACCTCTATTCTGGAAGTTATTTTTGAGTTTTCTTTTTTGATTATCCCCCCAAATACTACTGTAAATAGGCTCTTTCCTCTTAGATCCTTATACATCTGCCTAAGAGTCTTCCTTCTTAGAGAACTTTTCATTTTGGTGGGAATGGGGATGGTATTCATCTTTGATTTTTATACAGGAGATTGTCCCTTTCAGTATACCATTTAGTAGGGTTGTGTCCCTTTGCATTGAGTCTCCTCTTCTCTCTCATGCCCAGCTTTCCAGTGGTGGGCTAAAGGGGTTCTCACTGATGATTTTTACTCTTCATTGCTTTTTGGCTGGGTACTGGAGGAGTTTTGGATAGGGAAAATAACTTTTAACTACAGCAGAAATATTCATCTTTGATAATTCAACTCTTTGAGTAGATCTTCAATTTAGGAAAAAATTACGCTTCCTGCAGAAAGCTTGTCCTCATGCTGCACTTCACGTATGGAAACTAACAACCTCTGACTACCAAATGGACGCTGCCACATGGTTTATGTGTTCATTTAGGACTCAGGTATGTTTTTTGTGAGTCATACAATTGAGGAGGAAGTACATTGCCCCAACAATAGTGACTGGAGACCTTATGGTGCAAATTGTTCCTTGATGACACTGTCTGATGTTGGGAGGTTGGCTGAAAAGCAATCAAAAGAGGCAACAGAGGGCTGGTGGAGTCAGCCTCCACCCACAACTGAATCCCAGAAGTTGTTCCCCACCCCAGCCTAATGGATCTGTGGATCCAAGCTAGCCATAAATCAGATTCTCAGAGCAAAGGGATCTGTCCTTAAAATGTGCTTGCCTCGTTTGTGGGGAGCCTTAAGTTTGGAAACTTCTAAGAAATTTCCTGCAACTCTGTAGGCCTAGTTTTTATGTACATCACAAACTTGCACAAAGGATTTTGCCATATGTACAAATACACCTCACTAACCTGCAATTTGCCGCTGTGAAATGGGCGAGGTAGCGGTAAAGCTGGAACAATTCTGTCTCTTGACGTGATCACTGCAGACATATAAGAGCAATTAAAAATAGGCATGTGACAAAATATTTTTCTCAAGGGAGTTACAGGAGTCTGGCAATTCCTGCAGTACAATGTATCCTTTTTTTAACATCATCCTTGAAAGCCAATTATTTTGAGTACCATAAACAGGCTTTATCGTGAGAAATGTAAAATGAGGTTAAATATAATTGGATACCAAGCTAGTAATGTAGCCTTCTATAGGAAATAGAGAGTTATAGATAGCATCATAATTATAAGGGCAGTGTTGTTTTCTTTCTACCTTGTAATATGCTGCAACATTTCCTGACTATCTTGTAATAGTGGCTTAGATTAAACTGAGAACTGGTGTTCTTTGCATAAGCTGTATCCAGTATTTTTGTCTGTCTACCTATATATTTAGTTGGGGGCAGATGCCCTGCTCAGACGTGAGCATGAAGCAAAATCTCAGAAATGCTATGCAAATGTGGCTAGGGGCTAACCGTTGGAAGATGATGGTAGCCTCCCAGCACCTGCCTGTAACCAGCTGCCTGTAAGAAGCTGCCTGTAACCAGGCCTTCGCAATTCTTGTAGCAAAGCCTATCAAAATGGGTATGAAGCCTGGGAGGACTGCAGATCAAATGGGAAACAGCTATTCCATTTGGTACACTCTCCTTAGAAACAGCGCAGAATGGGGACAGTTACAGGAGAGGTGTCAGTGATTTGCCATCATAAAATAACAGCTTGTTTGCTTATTTATATAAGTGTTAGTAAATTGGCGCATGTGTGCGTCTCTGTGGGGATGTAGAAATAAATTATTGAGGAAGAATTAAGTTGTGTTTTGCATTAACTTCTGGAAGTGGCGAGGTCCTTTTTGTAATCCAGTTTAGGTAAAGCTCCTATGAAAATTCTGTTGCTTGCATTTGCAAGCCTCCCACAATTGGTCAGGAGTTTCATTGTTCTCGTCGAATGTAGCTGTCAGTATAGGGCATGCGAATGGGCAGAGACATGATCACACAGGTAGGATATCACACATGATCACATAGGTACATAGGGTAGGTATTAGAGGGATTTTAATATCATGGCAGAAGGAATCTATAAATAAAACTAGAAATTTTGATTTTTCTTGCATTTTTCCCTGTGGTAATACAGTTCTCTGTGTGCACATGCAGTTACTGCAACTAAGTTATTGGCATGCAAATATTCAGAGCTGTCTGTCAGCATACCGTGCTGCCTGATTTGCATTTGTGATCATTGTTTACATGCAATTGTGTGCCTGAACATTTTAAAAAATCAGACCCAATAAGTTGTAGCGCATCTATGATATACCCTATCATGCATGAATATAACAAAAACAAATGCTCAAATAAATGGAAGAATCTGCATCTCACTACACTTACCAAATCGAAACGGATCTGCATAAACCACTAGGAGCCTTTCATTTTACATGAGATTGATCTTCCTGCTCTAAATCTGCTACTTTTCTAGGTTGGACAAAAGCTTTCTGCCTGTGAACTTTGTAACATCTCTGTTTATATTCAGAGCACTCAGAACTCCATTCCCGTAACCATTAATGGGTTTCTGTATTCTTTTCAATGGAGTTGACCTAAAGTCATGCCTGGAGGAAGGTTAGCATTCAGTGGCTAGTGTTCAGCTTGTCTGATTCTGTGCAGAGCTCTGATACCTTAAAGATTTGGAAAACTAACCATCCAAATATAGAACTATGGAATTATAGATCCAGTGATGTAAATTTTGCTCCTCCCCCCTAGTAGAAAATAAATTTGGTAGAACAAATTTCAAAATCACTTGCATAATATGGGCTTGAGAGTTGAATTGCAAAGCAGGAAGAAGGCATAGAGAAAAATGTGAAAAGTGGAGAAAGTAGATAGAGTGAAATAGAGGAAACTAGGAAAAGAAGCAGAGATGGGGAAAGAGAAAATTGTGTTTGAAAAAATAAATACAGTTCAGGACAAGTGCAGTGATAGCCATTAAAAAAGCAGCACTTGCTAACAGTTACCACATGGTATTATCTGAACTACAGTTTTCCCCTCTGTGTACAATTGAAGATTACTGGGAGAACGTTGGGAGAACGTTGGTTTTTTTAATGCTGTTCACTGTACCATATATAGGGCTTTTGCACATCCCATTTGGTTCTCCAGTCTTATATATACTTCAGGCCAACATATTTTAAATATTCTCAGTATTGGGAAAAAAAGAAAAACGGGGCTGGACCTTCAGCTAGTGTCAATCAGAACAGTTCCAGTAAAGTGAACGTGAACCGTTGGATGTTCACTCAACATGTATTTAGAAACCTAAATTTGGACTTTGGAGCATAACATTAGGCACCCAGGGGTGATATTCAAAGAATAACTTGCAATTCCATTCCATTTGTATTTATGAAAACTTCTCTCCAGTTTCCTAAGTTGCTCTGTGGTCCTGAAGCTATCAGTAGATCATGTGATAGCTTATGTAATTCTTTTCTGTGTACCTTGCCATAGGTAACAATTTGAAACGAACTTCTCCCCGTCCCATGGATCATCAGTGGGGTTTGAATCTAGGTCCAGCTGTGCTTAAAAATGAGAGTCTCTACAAACACAGCTAAAAGAGTAACTCCATTAGCAGCAGTAGACTCTTATCCCCTTATGCCAATTATTCACTAGAGAAGGGACATGTTACACATACCCATTAATACCAACAGTCTTTTTTTTGCTCCTCTGATCAAACTATGGTTTATAGCAACTTAGTGGGATTGGGGGAGGAGGTCCCTGAGAACTTTTGTCCACACATTTTTATTTGCCATTAATGGTTTATCCTCCACGTGCTAGGCTTTGTGTGTGTTCAGACAATATCAGTAAATTTGTATTTATCTTGGAATGTATTTTGTGAAGATAAGTTTTGATGATTTTTTTCTCTGTTGTGTGTATTGCCCTTTCAAATCTTTGAAATAAATATTTTTCTCCTGTTCTATATGGCAAACACTGATGTTTTTCCCTTATGATTTTCACACAAACCAACATGACTTCTGCTCCATTTAATACGCTCTTTGTGCAGCAGCAGCACTGGTGATGTCAGAAAAGGTCAGGGAATAAGATTTGTAAATTACAGTAACTTGAGCTCCCATGGTGGGCTCAACTGAAGCAGAGCATAAAGTTCAATTACTGATTTTATGTCATTTTTTCCTTCCCTTTTGGTGGTACACCAAAATTTGATCAGATATAAGGAAATCTGTTACCTTCCTGTTACAGTTGATTTCATTCAAAACAGAAACCCCTTTCAGCATCACTTTGTGGGCTCAGAGGTACCTGGAAGAAAAAAGCATGCCTGAAATCATCTGACAGCCAGATTCTTCTCTGACTTGCACTAATTTTCCACTGGTATGAAGCTTTTGATTTACACAGGTATAAGTGAGAAGAAAATCAGCCTCACAATGTAAGAATGTGACTGAATGATTTCAACAGGATAAGACATACATGTTTTCCCTTCCTAATCTCAGTTATAATGCAATAAAGTGTTAGAGAGGTGGCCACTAGACTATCAATAAAGCAGGATCTACATTTAGGAGGAACTGAAGGTCTTATTTTTCAATAGCAGATTTTGATGGAAAAACCAAGAAAAATTAAACAGCCAATCTGCATGTGCTTATTCATTACCAGAGAGTTTATAAATTTGCCTGTCAGAAGTAGATGTAGATGGCACTATTTGATATGGATTTTCCATATAATGTAATTGCATTACTTCAATCACTATAAAACTATGAACAGTCCTTAGTACAAATGGAAGGGCTGACTGATGTGTGAAAAGAGAGCCCATGACTGGGTTTGTTTTAATGTAATTGTATATGATCTTTTTTTTATTGTCCTTGTTAAGATTGTAATGAAAATAGTACTGAATAGTAGAAATAGTAGAAAAACTAATTGCAATACACCCATTATGACATTCTATCACACGTCTGGAAATGCACAGACATAACAAAAGCTAAGTCCTGGAAGTGTCCCAGTTAGCACTTGAATTTGACGTTTTGGTTTATTCATGTTCACAACCCTGTCTGCTCAAATTCCTCAGAAATCTGAGTACTGAGTTTTATAGCTCAAATACTCATTGAAAGACAGGTTTTTTGCTTGAATGTTCAAATGTTCACCAATGACAAATTTTGATTTTCTAATTGATTATAATCTTTGTGCTGCACTAAGCCAACACAGGAACTTGAAAACTTTGCAATCTAAAATACAATTCTGAAGTGATGGAGTGGGAAGGTCACCATCTAACCAGTATGGCCTCAAATGTGAATTTCATTTTCATGAATAGTGATGCTGTTCCCCACTCAATTTATACACCTCAACACTACTGCCACTATGAATTAATCTCATATTTGAAGGACCATTATAACTGGGCAAAGGATGGAAGGTGGATACAAAATGTCAGTTTGTTTTGAATCAAGGATTTTTGTGTTCACAGGACAATCGGTTTTAATAATGTGGGTGTCTTTTTGCAGCAGTTGCCTCTGCTATCCAAGGTGGATGGTAGGGAAGGAAAGATTAAACTTTCCTTAAGATAGTCATTCTTAATTTACCCAACAACTTTCAGTTTGTTATCCAGTAAGGGTTATTCTAGTCAGCATGAATGCAGCTGAAAAGTCTGCAATGGCTGAGTGAGCACTAAGGAAATATTGATGATTAGTTTATTGTTACCTGCCTTTATTTTGCTGATCCTCTTAATTAGACACCATACTAACCAAACGCTAAATGCTATGAGCTCTGTGGGTTAAAGCAGACTAAGTAGGCTTGAGACACTACACTCAACACTTCTTCATCTGTTGTCCCTTTAGACAGCCACACTTCCCTTCCTTTTTTCAGGGTTGCATGAACGATAGCTGAAAAAGCAGCAATGTTGCTGTCCAGTCACAATGAGTTTAATGTGTCTTCCCCACAGAAAGTGAAAACGTCCCTTCCCCAATACCCTGTCCCCTTCAAAATTATTTTGTAATAGTTACAATTATTGTGTTGGATTCTAAAACTAAAATTTAGAATATTGAATTAGGGTGAGCAATGAGGCCAAGGAACAGAACAGGATGCTGTCGGATTTACAGCACAGCAGATGTGCTGTGCAAAGAATTCCAGAGTCTGATGATATGCTTCTTGGAAATCAATTATATGATGCTGATGAGTTTGGGAAACTTAGTCTTCATGTATAATCTATTCGACATGTAGATAGTCACATTTATATTCACCTTTTCCTCATACAATTGCAAAAGAATGATTAAACTCTTAATCTACTACAATTAAGTGGCTACTTCATGTGTTCACGGCATCCGTATTTGCCTTAACCTGCAGCATGAGCTTTGTGAAGTTATTTACAAACGTGTCGATACAATGACATTTAGGTTTGACTTCTTCTGGCCACTGTTTGTTCTTTATTGATTGGTCCTGGTGCACTGTTACCCTCCTCTGCTATATTTTGTATTATTACCAGTGATAAAAGAGCATCAATCAGTGCTATTACTGATATACATCTTTTGCCCATTAAAATGTAAATTTTAAGGTGTGCTGCGGATAGAAATCTTTGCCCCTTAAAGCGGTGAAATGCCTGGCTAATTATGACTCTAACTATTATTGAGATAACTGAGCAGTAAGTCATTATAAAATTTGCAATATGAATCCTTTTATTTCTCTTTTCCCCGTTCCCCACATCAGGCCACAGATAATCTAATAAGGCAGTCTCTCAGTTCTGGTATTAATGCCTAGGAATTTTACTTTTTTTTCCTTTCAATTAAAAATCAAATAGAGCCAAGAAAATCAACTCATTGTACCAACAGCTTAAACTCAAGCTACCTAAATATTAACTAAGCATCTAAATGGTGTATAATTTATGTGAAAACAGACAAAAAGTGTAAAGCCTGAGCTGTTGTGTCGCTCTTACATGGTCTGTGTCTTTTTCATACATGGTTATTGGGGATGTCCATTTTCTGATGCATTCTTGTCCTAGGGCTCAGCAGAAACATGGAGTTCTGCGCTACTCACGAAAACACCTCCATGATACTTCTTGGTCCAGTTGATGGTAGTGCCTACTCTTGGTTAGGGAGACAAAAATATCCGCTTCACTTTTGCACATGGGTCTGAGACCTAGGTTTGTGACTGAATCAGGCAGATATGCCTTTTTCTTTGCCAAAATATAGCATAAGGAATGTGGTTCACAGTAATGACTAGTAAGGACTCGGTCTACCTTATAACATACGTAACGGAAGGCTCTCCGATTCTAACTGACAACACCACAGTAGTTTATTACCTTGAGTGGGAAAAGCACTGCATTTTAGTTAAGTTTGCCTGTCAGTAAATACTCCCAGGCTTGTGTAGGCTCTAGATCATAGTGTCATGTGCAGTAATACTTCCATAGAGAGAGCTGGTTTTAGTAGGTCACTGGCTGAATTCTAAACACAAATGTCCTATAATGTATCAAAAACAGAAGCTCAGTAACTAATTTTCCAAGATACTGTGTGTAGTGGCACACTGCCATACAACTGAGGATAGAATGAAGTGAAGGTGTGCTGTTTATGGGCTCGGCCTATTCCTGTACATGCAAGCCTACAGTCGGCAGAGAATGCTGTGGTTTTATTCTATCTTAATTAACTTTATCGCTAGAGTGTTACTTTAACCTTTAGTTTGGTATTTTATAGTCATTCTTCTTTGAATATTGGCATCTCTTGGTGATGTCCCATAGTCATACTCATAGTATGGCATTTTATGTTTACAAATATCAATGGCATAAAGTGAAGATATGGGACAAACCTTCCAAACTTAAACTGAAGCTTTCTTGAGAGTTAAAGAAGTTTTGTTAACTTTTTCCCATTACTACTGTCTGTAACCTTCTTTTGAAGGCTCAGCCACCAACTGACTTTTGAGACATAGCCAAGTTCTTTGAAAGATTAACAGTCACATTAAAGGAAGTGCAGAGAACAGATATGTTACTTTAAAGCTGGTTAAAATTGAAAGCTCTATGCAAGAGGATATAATTACAACATTACACGGTATTTTTACATTTCACTGGGTAGGCTAAATTTAGCATACAATTTAGGGGAAGTGTCCTTTAACTCCCTTTTGGGGGGTAGGTGAGAAACTTTAAAAACTACCATAAAATAGGAGCTTTTGGGAAAATGCATCTCTCTTTATTTGTGACAACAAAGGGGGAATCGCAGAATCTGGCTCTTGTCGGGCAGCTTGCAAATACAAAAGAAAACATTTGCATTCCAGATGGCTCCACTCTGTGTTTGGCACTGCGAGTCCATCTGGATTACAGTGAAAGACATGTCAAATTCTTTCCTAAATATGGGTTGCAAAGGGGATTTTAGTGAGTGTGTAGCAGTGTTGAAAATATTGATGGCCTACAAGTGTCTGATTACAATGAAATTATTATATTTTGAAACAATTCTCCTTATTAATGGGCCAGTAGTGTCTGATGTGAAACAGTGAAAAGGAACATCATAACTGGCCACTTTGGCCATTATTATCTCACAAAGAGCAAAATAAAAGTTCAAGTGGTGGGGGGGAAAATGACTTTGCAGATTAAACTAGCAATGAAATGAACCTAAACCTGAGATCCAAAATCCCACTGATCTTTGGATGAATTCAAAATCTGACCATGGATCCATGTTCAAAATTTGCAGAACCTCAATGGCCAGATCATCCGGTTGTAAACTGGTGTAGCTTCTTTGAATTCAAAGATGATACTCTAATGTACACCTATTGAGGATATGGTCCACTTTTCTTTATAGTAGTGTGATGTACAATCCCATATTCTCAACATCACCCAAATTAGGGAGATTTAGCATTAGATCTAAATTATATGTCCTGAGCCATTTTCTTTAAGGGTACGTCTACACTATGACCTAGAGGTGTGATTCCCAGTTTATGTACACATACTCTCACTAATTCTGGTCTGAGCTAGTGCACTAAAAATACTGTAGCTGTGGTAGCATGGCTAATGGTGGCATGGGCTAGATTCTATCAGTACAAATCCTCCTGAATCCCATGGGGCAGCTGTTGCTGTCTCTGCTACTTATGCTGTTTTTTCACGCTAGTGTGAGTATGTATATATGAGCTGGGAATAACACCCGCAGCTCTTAGTGTAGATGTAGACTAAGACATAAATATCTGGAATTCATGTGTGTATGCATTTGGTGTTTCCCTTATCTTTAAACTACACGGCAAGAGAGAGAATTTTGCAGGCAATAGCTGGCTTTTTGTGCCCCTGTTCATTTCTGAGCAGTGGAAGATCTATGGAAAGCCTCAGCCTGAAGAAAATAAAACAAAGGAAGAAAGAAAACTCTTCTCTTAGGTGATCATTTGTGACCCACTGACAACTCTAGAATTGCATTTCACTGCACAGCCCATGAGTCTTACCCCGCTAATTTTAAGTCCTTGTTTAATGTTGTCTGAGGGCTTCTAATCACTAGAATGGTCTTTACCTCAAGTTAACTGATTGTTAATTAATTGATTGCCACAAGATAGTTAACATTTTTGAAAAGGCTAATCTGGCTGCTGCCCAAACATTTGTTCCAGGGTTGTGACCCAAGACAGATCCCTGGAGTTAAAATCTCCCATGTATCTGAATAGGAGTATTCTGTGGCGTTCCTCTAGCTCAGGAGTTCTCAAACTGGGGGTGGTTGTTATGGGGGGGAGGGCAGAGTCGCAAGGTGTCAACCCCCACACATGCCAGTAAGGGAGGCATGGCATGGGGGGAATCATCACTTTGTGGGGGGGGTCGTCACAGCCTGAAATATTTTCAAAAGGGGTCCCAGCAAAAAAAAGTTTGAGAATCCTAGTTTGGTGCTTTGTCAGACTGGAATAACTCCACCTCTGATTTAGATGTGGCAACCCTATAACGCCATGGCCACAGTAGAAAAAAGGAATTTTTTAACCTGTTAGCTAACATGATCAAATCCTTAGATAAGGCACTTGTAATTTTAATACAAGTTGGGTTATTATTAGGGGGAAGTTAGCTAAAATACACATTTCTACTAAAGACAAGGCTTAGGAGTGTACAGTAACTTCAGGGCTGGCCCTAGAACAAATGGAGCCCGCCCCTCCATTTCGGTGCCCCCCATTCAGTCCCCACCTCGAACACTTTCACAATTACACAATAAAACAAGGTTCACAATATGACAGCTGGACTTGCACATTACTTCACTTTGTTCTTATATCTCACTGAGAGACTGGTGATGTCCCACCCCTTATATACCCGTGCGGGCATTGAGGTTCTAGGAGGTTCAAGGAAAATGTAGTTCTCAGAAAACCTGGAAGGTTCCACAAAATTCTACAAAGATCCAGAAAATACTAGGAGGTTAGTGTAAATGAATCCACATACAGAATACCTGAAACATTTGACTTCAAACATTTTATTTTCCCTTTTGTTGCTAACAACAAAAACAGCGCCCTAAGTCTGGAGCCCCCCCCCATGCCTGGCACCCCAGGCAGTCACCTGGGTCGCCTGCTCCTAAATCTGGCCCTGAGTAACTTTGCCTAAAATACAGGGCAGGATCTTAAGAATAATATCTTCAAATTAAAACTATAGGGAGAATTTTAGGTTGGCAGAAATATAACAACTCAATTGAAATTTGACTAACATACCATTAGTCTTTCAGAAAGTGCCTTTGTACATTTAGATTTTATAAGTAGTCAGGACATTGCTTTTATATCTCAGCAGACAGACAAATAGTAAATAATGAGTGGGTCTAGCAGCAATTAGTCTATTTATAGAAAACTATTAAAACATCAGCATTTATATTGATAATGCCACAATTCACCTCGCTCCTCCAGCAGTCTAGAGCTGGATTGCACATGTAGCTAACACTCTTGTACGTACAGCCATTTTAATTGCATGGCTAATCTAAAACACTGTGTCCATAGAGTCCATCTCTTTTTATTTATATAATTTGTTATGTCTGCATAATTAGTTATTTTTATTTTTATATATTTTTAAATATAAATGAGATTTATTGAACAAATGTTGCTGCTGTCCACCCGGCTAGCTCCAGTTTAGCACTGTAACTATATTGTTTATGGTTCCTATTGCAGAAACAAGTTTGTTTATTGCTTTTAAATCTCCGTCACTGACACCATGTAAAATTAAAGACAAGGTTAAATTCTTCATCATTTCAGAGTATTTTTGTTTTACATTTCTGTAACCTTGGATGCCTATTGTCACAAATCAAACAACAATGCTAGTTGTGTTCTGGCTCAGTGGAAAAGGCTGCAGTCTGCTGGCAAAACTGCCACAAAGCTTGCAAGATACAGAAACAAGTTACTGTTCAGATTTATAGTCTTGATAAAGTACATCAATATTTGCAGCTATTCATATTTGTTTCTCTTTATGTTTTACAACTCTGCCACCCACGTGCCAATATGAGGCTACATAAATCTAGGCTGTGGATCAGTGGAGGTGTGTGGCTTAGGGACAGAGATTTTCTAACTTTTTACTCTAAGATCACTCTGCATTATCTAGCTACACCAGAACAAGGACTGAAGATACTGGATGTGGTTTAATTAGGTCACAGATTTATTGCTAAATGTCTGAGAGTACCTGGCAGGTAAAATTGTACAATGCAGGTACTTCCATAATCATTTACATATACCTAGGCAGGCCTTCTCTCCTCTACCCATCTGGTCCCCAACCAACCTGCTGCTGGAACCTCACTACCCCTTTGAATGAGGGTTAAGGGGGACTGTAAAAACGGGGTTGACTCCCTGCTGTACCTGCTATAGAAGCCCAACTCTGTCCCCCCTCTGTTCCCACTCCTTTAAAGAACACTCCCTTTAAATCCTTTACCAATCCATTTTATCTGATCCCAGTACTTCTTGCCTATGGAGTACCTGCCCTGGACATCTGCCACAAGAAGGCACCCAGCAATTAGTTGGGCTCCCAGGATATTGCACATCCCATGGATGTACCTTTATCAAAATTACATTGGCCTTCAAAGGACCAACTCAAAAGGTGAAAGTCAGAAGGGTGCATCGGCAGCACGCGAAAAGCAGTCTTGATATTACACTTGGCCATCGGCAGCCCTGGGCCACAAGACCTAACCATGCGCATGGCCTCATCAGTGGAGGAACAGTGCATGGAACAAAAGCCCAGGTCCATTCCATCATTAACTGAGCTAACCCAGGGCTGTGACGGGTGGTGAATTAAATTATATTTGCCTGGAGCCCCATTAGAGATGATGCCTAGGGGAGAAACCTGCAAGTTCATTATAGCACCCCCCCCCTTAAGTCCAGCTCCCGGTCTCCGGGGCTGGCCTGCTCCAGCGGTTCCATCCGGGACAACGCGTCCGCATTGGCATGGTCCCGCCCGGCCCGGTGCCAGATAGTAAAAGTAAATGGCTGTAGGGCGAGATACCAGCGCATTATGCGGGCGTTTTTGTCCTTCATCTGCTGTAGCCACTTTAAGGGTGCGTGGTCCGTGACTACAGTGAAGGGGCTGCCTAGCAAATAGTACCGTAGGGCCTCCAGGGCCCATTTTACGGCCAGTGCTTCCTTCTCAATGGTGGCATAGCGTTCTTCCCGGGGGAACAACCGGCGACTTAGATAGAGGATGGGGTGTTCTTCCCCCTCGAAGTCCTGGGCCAGCACCGCCCCCAATCCGACGGCTGACGCGTCGGTCTGGACGATGAACGGGCGAGAGAAGTCGGGGCTGTGGAGCACCGGCTCCCGGCACAGAGCCGTCTTGAGGGTCTGAAAGGCCTGGTCCCGTTCCGGCGTCCAGTTCACTCGGAGGGGCTGATCCTTCCGCAAGGCGTCCGTAAGTGGGGCGGCGAGGCTTGCAAAGTTGGGCACGAAGCGCCGATAATATCCAGCCAGTCCCAGAAATTGCCGCACCTGTTTCTTAGTGCCCGGTCGTGGGTACTCTTGCAGCGCTTGGACCTTGTTGATAAGGGGTCTCAAGGTCCCTTGTCCCAGCGTATAGCCTAGGTAGGTGGTCTCCTCCCACCCGATGCGGCATTTTCGGGGGTTGGCAGTCAGCCCAGCATCGCGGAGGGTCCGGAGTACGGCGGCGACCTGGTTGACATGGTCCTCCCAGTGGCGGCTGTAGATGACGACATCATCAATATATGCCGCGGCGTAACTCAGGTGGGGTGTTAGGAGTCTGTCCATTAACCTCTGGAACGTTGCGGGTGCCCCGTGTAGTCCGAAAGGCATCCGTGTGAACTGAAATAGACCACTGGGGGTTGCAAAAGCCGTTTTTTCTTTCGAGTGATGTTCTAGGGGAATCTGCCAATATCCCTTTGTGAGGTCTAGGGTGGAAAAGTACCTGGCCTCTCCAAGTCGGTCCAGAAGCTCATCAATGCGGGGCATGGGGTAGGCGTCGAACTTCGAGATCTCGTTAATGCGTCGGAAGTCTATACAAAAACGGCGCGTTCCATCGGGCTTGGGGACAAGGACGATCGGGCTTCGCCATTCGCTGGTGGAGGGTTCGATGACCCCGAGGCGTAACATTGCCTGGACTTCCTCCTCCACGGCCGCTTGCAGATGTCGGGGTGGTGAGCGGGTCCCCGTCCGTACCACCTCCCCGGGCCGAGTCTCAATGACATGGTATACGCAGTCGGTCTTCCCGGGGGTGGACGTGAAAGTCTTAGTAAAGGTCTGCAATAGGTGCCGGACTTGCCGCAGCTGCATTCGGGTCAGTGTGCTTCCGAGCTGGGGTTCCCCGGGCTCCTCCCGTCCTGGGAGGAGGGGGCCCAATTCTGGGTCCGGGGGCGACGGGTCAATGAGCATTCCCTCTCGCTCCCGCCATGGTTTTAGCAGGTTAATATGATAGACCTGCTTCTTCTTTCGACGGTCGGGTTGGCGGATCTCATAGTTCACCGGCCCCACTGCTCGGAGGACTTCATACGGCCCTTGCCACCTGGCGAACAGCTTAGACTCTGTGGAGGGGAGTAAGACCAGGACTCGGTCGCCGGGCGCGAAGGATCGGGCTCGTGCCCCCTTATTGTAGGATCGAGCCTGCGTCTGCTGGGCCTCCTGTAGGTTCTCCTGGGCCAAGGCCCAGGCTTGACGAAGTCTTTCTTGCAAATCAAGGACATATTGGAGCATCCCCTGTGAGGGAGATGGACCCTGCTCCCAATGCTCCTTTATCAGGTCTAGGATCCCCCTGGGTTGTCGGCCGTATAACAGCTCAAACGGGGAGAACTGGGTCGAGGCTTGTGGGACTTCCCGAATGGCTAGGAGCAACGGGGGCAGTAGTTGGTCCCAGCGGTGTAGATCTGCGGCCGGGAATTTGCGGAGCATGTGTTTTAGGGTCCGGTTAAACCGTTCGACCAAACCGTCAGTCTGCGGATGATATACAGAGGTCTGCAGTTTCTGGATCCCTAAAATGGCGCAGACTTCGCGTAGTAGTCGGGACGTGAAGTTGGTCCCCTGGTCCGTCAATAGCTCCCGAGGGAGTCCCACCCGGGCGAAGACCTTTACCAGCTCGCCGGCTATGGTCCGGGCGGTGGCGTTCTTCAGGGGAATGGCCTCGGGGAAGCGGGTGGCATAGTCGACGAGGACCAATATATAGCGGAATCCAGCGGGGCTCCTCTCCAGGGGGCCTACCAGGTCTATGGCCACTCGTTCGAAAGGAGTCCCGACGACCGGCATAGGGACGAGAGGGGCCCGGGGGACTCCCGCTGGGGCGGCTCGCTGGCAGTCGGGGCAGGAGGTACAGTAATCCCGAACGTCCCGATACACCCCGGGCCAGTAAAATCTCGAGAGCACCCGGGCGAGGGTCTTGTCTACGCCTAGGTGTCCTGCCGCGGGGACGTCATGAGCCAACCGCAGCACGGCTCTGCGGTGGGGTCGGGGCACGACGAGTTGGGCGTGGGGCTGCTGGGTCTGAGGATCCCGCTCCAAGCGGTATAGCCGGTCCCGGCGGAGTTCGAACCGTGGACAGTGGGTAGCTGGTGTGGACCCGGTGGGGACCCCATCGATGGCGGCCAGTTGTTCATAGGCCCGACTAAGGGTTAGATCCTCCCGCTGCGCTCGGCAAAAGTCGGCCATGGGGTCCTCCGGACCGGACGGCATCCCTCCGGCCGGGGGGTCCTGGTCCGGAGCCGACTCGTCCCCCGGTGGGGGAAGTTCCGGGAGGTGTGGCGGTGGGTCCTCGGTGCTCGCCTGACGGGGGTCTCCGGGGCCTTTCTCCGTTGGACCGTCACCCCCTGGGTCTCCAGCGCTTGCCGCCCGTTGGAGGGCGCCCACCAAATCTGGCCAGTCTCGCCCCAAAATCACGGGGTAGGGTAGGCGGGGGGCGAGTCCCACAGTCAGGACCCGGGTCACAGGTCCGATGGTCAGGGGGACCGCCATGGTAGGATAAAACCGCAGGTCCCCGTGGATACACCGCAAGCCAACCTCACCTAGGCACTGCCCCTCCTCCGGGGCCAGCCCTTGCAAGATAAGGGTCTGGCCGCACCCAGAGTCAATCAGGGCCTCCACTTGTCTCCCTGCTACGTCGACTTGTATCGTAGCCCCCGGCCCGGTGGGATCCTGAGCTTGCCCCTCCCCGGTATACACCAGTCCATAGGTGCAGGCCTGCGTGGGGCAATTCCTCCGTAAGTGTCCCTGCTGTCCGCAGGCGAAGCATGGCCCTGGGTCTCCTGCCACCGGGCTGGGTCGGTATGGCGGCCGCCTTCGGACCGGCTCCGGCGTCCGGGAAGGTCTGGGTACGGGTCCCGGTGGGTGTCGTGCGGCCCCCGCAGGCCCCAGGCGGTTGGGAGGTCCCGGGGGCGGCCCCACGGGTTTTTCGGCCGCCAGGAAGTCCTCGATCAGGCGGACGGCCCCCGCTAAGGTGGTGGGGCGGTGTCTAATCACCCAAGTCCTCCCCGGGGTTGGTAAAACATGAATAAATTGCTCCAGGACAATTTGTTCGGCCACAGCAGAGGCCGTGCTCTGTTCAGGCTGGAGCCAGCGCCAGGCGGCATCCCGGAGCTCCTGGGCGACCGCCCGTGGTCGGGCTCCGGGCGGGAAGGTTTTGTCCCGAAAGCGCCGCCGGTACGTCTCGGGGCTAATATCCAGGGCATCCAGGATCGCACCTTTGACAGTTGGGTAATCCTGGGCCTCTACATCTCCCAGAGCCCGATAGGCGGCCTGGGAGGCCCCCGTCAAATAGGGGGCTAAAAGCGTTGCCCAGTGGGCCGGGTCCCACCCTGCCGTTGTGGCCACCCGCTCGAAGGTGACGAGGAACGCTTCGGGGTCGTCAGCAGGCCCCATCTTCGTCAGACGGGGCTGGGGCGCCAGGATGGGCGGGACTCGGCCTCCCGCCTCCTCGGCCCCACTACTAGCCATTCCAAGGGGCCCGCCGAGGGTCTGCAGCAGCTGCCGCTGCAACTCCTGTTGTTGCACCCCCAGGTCCCGGATCAGCTGCTGCTGCTGGGCCCCCAGGGTCTGAAGGAGTTGCTGCTGCTGCTGAAGCTGGGCCGCTTGTTGCTGTTGTTGGGCGTCGGCCCACCACTTAATTAGTCGGTCGGCGTCCATGTTGGTCTCCGGGACGTCGACCCTCTGCGGGTGCGTCCGGGCGGGCAGCCCCCTTCAATGCCAGGGGGCGGTTGCCCGCATTCTCCACCACGCAATGGAATAGCCCCGATATCCTGTTCTCCTTTAATTCTTGTGTAATCTTTTCCTTTATAATATGACCCATTCCCACTAAGGACTTCAAATTTGTGGGCATCATGTGACTTCTTTTCTCTGTAAAGGGAATCCTAAAGCCCATAGTAAACCCATCCCACAAATATGCCCCATCTATCTTGTTAGGATAGTCGCAAAAGACAACCCTTAACACCTCCAGCTTAACCAGAGATGGTGCTCTTGTCCAGCCTCCCTCCCCATTTTCAGCTCATCCCTAGCCCCCTTCTGTGCTATGGCCCAATACTCTGTTCATGCCCCCCATGAGTATGCGAGTAGCACATAACTTATCCCCCCGTTCTGTTTCCATACTGCACTTGTCCCCGACTGCAGTGGTGATCGTGGACTGCATGGACCCCAAAGCCCATTTCACAAGCATGCCAAAATTTGCAGATGCCACAAAAAAATACCTGCTTTTGTTAAATTCCAGCAAATGTCACTATGAGTCTCAGGCCTCCGGTGGGCTTGCTGCGGAATGAACTGGCTGCTGTCAGCATGAAAACCAGGCCTCCATGGTGCCAACCACGCTACCCACAGCATATAATAGGGTATGTCCCATCTGCTTCCAGTTTGTGTTGCTGCCCTCCATCTAAACTGTTCGTCGTAGTTAAACTAAGCCACTGAGTGTATTCTTTGCCTGTGTGATCAGATCCATTGTATTTGAATAATGCTGGGTTTCTGTCTGGGTAACCCTCTACAATAATGCCTGCATAGATTAGGAAGGCGGCTTCCCAGTTTCCTCATATTCTAGCCACCCTTGGCCACTTGGTGTTTCATTGCCCTGCTTCTTCTTTCCTGGCTTACTCTCTGTCAGCACCTCCCTGTGGAACAGTGAGAAAATGTCCATGTATTCCTCTCAAAATGTTCTCGTTAGTAGTAGTATTAAGACGGTGAACTCCCATTGGATCAGCCACCCCAGCATGACCATACTCCTCAATGAGCATCAGATACCCTCAGTGCTCTGTTGCAACCTCCCCAGCTGCCCTGGGGGCAGCAATTCGATCCCACACGTTCCCTATTGGTGGGTGAGCTGTAGAGTTCTCAGCAATATCCCCCCCATTATGTGCTCCCATCCCCTGATGAGGGGTCTGCTCTGCCTGACTAATGTCCGTCACCCTAGCTAGAGCGTGTGCTGGGTTTCCATTATTACCATCTCCAGACCTCCCACCCATGGAAGCTCCCAGTTGTTGCAACAACTGAAGGCTAGCTTGCAACAGCTGCGTAATGCCATTCTGTAAAAGGTGCACATGCCCAGACATACCTGACATAGCTCCTAGGAAACCAGATCCTCCCCGTAGACTTATCTGCGAATTGCATTACTCCGCTAGGTTCAATGTTTCCCGCTCAGGGTGGGAGGTGTACGGGACCACCTTCCCTTCCAGCTCCGACTGGTCCAGGTAAAAGAGGGCTTTTCTTGCATTGGTGTGGACATAAATAGCACCCCTTTTTTCCAATCACAGGGAGGGGGATGGGACAGTGTCCCTACACTGACATATTATGAAGCTGCCGTAGCAGCCCTCACAGAGGAGCAGCACACCTTTTCCAACAAACCAGACAATGGCTCCCACCACTCACTTTGTGTATACATGAAAAATTCAGGCCAAAATATTTGAAAACAATGGAAAGCGAGAGCAATGCAGTCTTGATTTAAAAGGGCTTGTTAGGCAGTTAGCATTGGCAGAATTTAAGGACATAGCTAGTCTCAATGTTAACGCATATACAATGATTTTAATTAGAACACGATACCTCTGCAAACCTTAAAAATAAAATGACAAATGATGGGCCAAAGCCTCCTGCTTGTTGTGTCAATTGGAGTTTTACCATTGATTTCAGTGGGAGCAGGACTGTGCTTTTAACACAGAATGTCTTACTATTTTGGAATCATTACAGATATCAGGGTGTCAGTAATATCCCAGAACAACCTAAAAAGGACTATTCTGATCTCTCACGCGCGTAAATTCGAACTAACTGTATTGAAGTCAATGGAGTTCTGTTAATGTAAAACTGGTGTCAGCAAGAACAGAGTGAGGCCCAAGCTATTCTTGATAAAACTCTGAGGGTGAAGCTCACCCCTGTACGGAGGCCCAGACCAAGTCTGTGCATGACCTTATATCTCACTTATGTCCTATTGTGAAGACAGAAGTGCTGCGTGGGCCACATGCTGGTCGTTTGCAGGGGCAAATTGAAATATAAAACCAAACAAATAGGTTGATTTGTGACATGACCTTCCAATGCAAAAAGGTGATTACAAATAATAGAATGGGAGCTAAGATATGTATGGAATATATATTTGACAAATAGATATACTGCTGATTTTAAGTTCCAGCTCTCTAGTAATTAAACTATTAATTAACGGGAAGTTCTGGGACTTAGGAAAATGGCAAAGTTTTCACAGAGCACAATGTTTTACCCATTGTGTAAGTAACAGATAGGCCTTTTTCCTTTCCATTGCAGTCCAGTAAACCAGGTGACTGGAAATATTTAAACTTTTTCATCTTCAGTATTCGAAATTTGATCTACTTTTCAGCTTTTAAAAGAGCTGTATGGTTATTGTTCAACAGTCTTCCCCTCTGTGCAGTCTTCCCTCTTCCAAGTCTGGAGACTATCTCCCCATTAAAGTCAGTCATTGAACTCCTCTTTTACAGCATATGCTTTTCCACAAAGAATTACATTCTGGGGTCATGAGAACTGACTTAAACTGAAAAGTGAGTCACTGCCCCAGCACTTCCAGGTAATGCATTGTGTTAAGGAAGTAGAAAGGACTTCAGATGAGAGCAGTATTGGTCTCAGAGATAATTGACAGATACCAGCATATAGGGCCTAATCTGCTGCCCATTAAAATCAGTGGAAATACGCCTATTGTCTTCAATAGGCATTGGATTGTGCTCACAGTAGAGCAGTGGCCACATTATTGTCATTATTTCAAATGCAGTTACTGTATGGTTAGTTATTACAGGCACAGTTGTGACCTATGTTACCCACCTGAGCAGGGCAATTTGGGGGGTAAGGATAGAGGCTGCCCCACATAGTGGGTCATCGTGTGGGAGGAAGAGTGGTCTTTATAGGACCACTACTCCTGCTGCCTTGCAGAGAGAAGCATGGAGTGGGTGGGCGGGGAGTGGGTTGACTTGATTCCCTGCTCCAAATTGGCATGGAGGGGAAAGTAAATCTGCTTCAGGTGTTGGGCTGAGGCAGATTATTTCCCCTACCTGCCCTGGATTAAGGGGTGGAACCAGGAACCATATTGTGAGCCTTCTGCTTAAGAAGGTTTAAACTATCACAAAAAGTTTGAATATCTCCTCAAGTTTATTTTACCCACTTTAAATCACTGCAACCATCAGTCCATTTGTAGACTGCGTGTGGCATATAATGTGTTTTTGAGTAAACCTGAAGTAGTCTGATGTTATACAGTTATCCTTTTGGATTTAGGTCTTTAAATGTAAAAGAAAGGACATGTTAAGGACTTCTTTTTAACCAGAAAATATAGATTTGATTTGACTCTACATAGATGCTTATCCCACCTTCATTATTGTTGTATCTGAGCGCCTTCCAGTCGGACATTAAGTGATGTAACTAATAACAGATGTATTTGGTTCATTCCCTGTTCACAAAAGCAACAGTATTTATATGGTATGCCTTCCTTGAAAGAAATTTCTGATAAGCTTCAAAGAACAGCATCTGCTTGCTGTTTCATATCCTGATGTTCTGCTCATAGACTAAATCCATTGGCTAAATCTTCTTGTACGTTAACCCGGTGACATTTGTTCTGGTCAAAGTTTATATATGTTCTTGACTGTGCCATTTCAACTCTATAGCTTCTTTGTACAGATGCAATGAGAGCGTGGCCACTATTGTATGAAAAGACATTTAAGTAAGAAGTACTGAGATGACAGATTCAGAAATGTACAGTAGCAATCTTGTCTGCTGCTTTGGATGCTACTGTTACTTTGCATGAGACACAGGATAATGAAATTAGAAATTCTGCATGGGAAATACAATTGCAAGTTATTTGTAATATGGATGTAACAATATTTTGCCTTTGGCAAATTATGCTCGTGATTACACTGGGGTGATGTCTAAGTTGATGATATCAGATGATGAACTAAAGTTCATGGAAAGTAATTTTTAAATTTTTATATGCAAGTGTTAGCACAGGAGATGTTTATACTGATGTATATGCATACTGTATATGTATACTGATTCAATCAGGGAAGAAAATATAATAAATACCATTTGATTTGTCTGACCAATCAAACTAATGACCCAGCTTAAGCTGAGTAGGAAGTTGCGAGGACTTCCAGAAACTTATTTCTAGTCAGTCATAGAGTCAAAAAAAAGTTAATCAAATGACTTATTTTGAGGCGACAGTGATTTGCTCCTGGATATCTGCAAGCAAAGAATGAGGCCAGATTTGTTGGATATGTTATGCGTTGAGTAGCTTGCGTACCTTCCATCAGCTTCCTAACTTCTACTTACTGTGGTGTCTTCAGTTCACTGCACCTACGGGAAATTTGCTCCTGTCGACACAGCGTTGCTCCACCTGACGAAGGTGGATTAATAGCATCAATTTTCCTGTCATTTGAGTGGCTCTCCGCTTCCACTCAATCGATCAGGATAAATCGATCTGATGGTGGCGAATTTGCTGCTGTCAGTCTAGATATAGCCGGAGAAAATGGTAAGAGTACTGAAATTTATGTAATGATATCTCTTGCTGATCAGTGCTTGTAGTATTTTCCCAGTCTATAAAATAAACCTATATTGCAGTGACTGCCCATACTGGCAAATTAATGTACATTCACACAACATTCTCTTCTTTGAGCCATAAAACAGCATGAGCAACAGGAGATTAAAGCCTGCTCCTGCTCCAATTGATGTCAGTGGCAAAACTCCCATTGAATTCATGGGCCTGAAATGACGTTACTGTTCTCTGTACCAGCAGTGTATGGGCTAATGACTTAGTTGTAAATGATCTCATGCAAGTGGTAAAGCTGTCTTGCACCCATCCTGTACTATAGGGAGGTACAATATTTCCAGAGAGCAATCTACTTAAGTGAAGTGGCTTCAATAAATGGAATTATTATATGATCAAGCTAAATAAAACACTACGTTTCATGTATATAAGTGAGTGTTGAATCTATATTTCCTCATCATGATTCATCAAAAGGATAGTATCATACCAGAAATTGTAAATGATTTTGATGACTATGGACTTACTAGGGAGTTTAACCTACCCAAATAATTGCATACTTCTGTCTGTGTTAGCAGATGATTAGCATTATTTGGCAAGTAGAACACTCACCCTGAAATATTCTGCAAATATAATCTCTGACAGCTAGACTTCTTCATATTATGGAAAAGAATTTGGAATAAAAGTCTGGCCTTATAGCCCTTACTCATGGAGGTATTTCCATTGAATACTGTGGGCTTGTGTAAATCAGCATATCTCCATGATTCGGGAAGGAATTTTCCTCCGGGGCGGATTGGCAGGGGCCACGGAGGTTTTTCGCCTTCCTCTGCAGCATGGGGCATGGGTCGCTTGCTGGTGGATTCCCTGCAGCTTGAGGTCTTCAAATCTCACTTTTGAGGATTTCAATAACTCAGTCATGGGTTCGGGGTTGTTATAAATGTGTATGGGTAGGGTTTTGTGGCCTGCCTTGTGCGGGAGGTCAGACTAGATGATCATATTGGTCCCTTCTGACCTATGAGTCTATGAGTCTATGAGTCTATAAATGGGACTGGGCCAGTGGAACTACTTGCTATGTAAGAGGAGATCAGAATGGAAAATTGCCACCAAGGGTAATTCATGATTTTTTCCCAGAAGGTGTAGTTTTGCCATTTTCATCCCCCAGAGCCATTTTCCCTTAGATATCTTCATGAATGAATACAAATTAATCAAATAATAGCACTGTGTGGCACTAATTCCCAGAAAAACAGCACAGGTGAGAATGATGCTAACTCCAGGGACTTTCTAAATCCTGATAGAACTGTGTTTAAAGCAACAATTTTCTCCCCAAACCAGTTGAATTCAAGACTAAATAACTTATTTGAACTCTCTTTATTCTATGCTTCAGAGACTCCTGGTAGAATAGACAGCTACGTACAAGTAGAGAGTAGGAGAACATTGTGTCCCGGTTTTACAGAGGCGGTCCATGTTACTTAATGCGCTGTCCCTGCTGGTTTTCATCAGGACATTAAAATGACCCAGTTTTCTTCTGCTTTACTATTGTCTTCCCTGCAGCCTACAGGTATGGGTGATATTTAAAGTCAGCCTTCCTTGTGAAATGTCAGATGAAAAGGAGACAGGACAGGTAATGAAAACAGCTAACACAAAAGGGGGAGAAGGATCAAATAAAGAGGGTCAGCTTGAAGTCATGAGAACCCCAATAATAAGACTGTTTTGCTCATTGCATTGCCTCCTGTCTGTGTGGATATATTAGACTGCCCACTTTCGTACCCCAAGCTAGAGAACAGTGAGTGGGCATGTGAATGTTTTGGGAAAGGATGTGAATGTTTTTGGTTACAGGCATGTTGTTATTACATCTTCAGTCTCCATCCAAAAAGAGGCACACTCATACTGGTGCAGCATAATAAATATAAAATGATCACTGCCATTATAATCTAGTTCTGCTTGAATTCCAAGTGCTTTGGACTAGAGTTCATTTTTTACATGCCTCTAAATAGTCTGTCTTCCCCCTCCCTCCTTAAGTAGACACTGCAGCTTAATGAACAAAAGGCTTAATCACTTTGGTATCAAGATATCCTTTTTACAGCCATGCAAATGTTCTTTGGTATATAATTTGTACATGCTTCACTCATCTATTACCATTGTTCTTCCTAAATGAGCAAATGCAAATGTTACACTAAGGGCCCCATCTTCCTAGCTTACTGAATATAATTCCTGACAGCGACATGAAGCTATTTAGCATAATTTTCCTGTTAATAAACTGCCAATTACAGTAATTTAGTTTTTAGCTTCTAAAGACTGCAAGGTAAATGGTGATTTCCAACCCCCTCCTAATTCATTTCTCAGTTTATTATTTTAATGTTTCAGTGAAAAAAGAAATAAATGGCACTGACTCAGTTGTTTAAAGGTACCCTGACCTAATCTGTTTCCTTTCACAAACTCAGAAGTCTTCCTCATGAAAGTATAATTTGGTGTGTGTGGAGCATATGGAATATCAATATTAAATATGACTACCTATAAGTTGGCATGGAGATCTTACAAAATTAAACTGTTTGTGAAAGCTGCAAATGCTTAGAAACACCTAAGTGAAAAGGCTTTTGTTGTTGTTTGTGGTTGTAGCTGCTAAAAAGCTCCCCACCTCAGTTGTTTAAGGAGAACTTTATTAAAGTCAATGGAGAAATCTACAACAGGAAAAAAGAGAATATTTAAAGAGGTGTTCATAGAGCTTGGAGAAAGTTCAAAGATATTGTATTTAGAAACAATTATGTTTTGAACAGGCCTTCGTTGTCTGTATAGCTGTCTCCTCAGCCTTTATTATGCCAGGGATTTGCATGAAAACAGAATCTTTGTTTCTTAAGAGTTTATCTGATCTCCCTGTTTATCTCCTCCTCCTCCTCCCAGCTCCACACACCAACACTCCTCTGAAGTTATCATTTTGCCTGGCAGGATAGAACAGGACCCTTAGGGTTTGATAGCCCAGGATCATGGTGAACTCAGTGGTGAACTTTTAAGCAGAAGAGGAAAGCCATGGACAAAACAGAGCAGAGTGCTCTCTGATCAGATACTGCCTATCAAATTGAAAAGTAAGATCTACAAGTGGTAATTTGGCCTGCATTTTTTTTATACCTGTGAATTCTGGGCATTGAGAAAGAGACAGGAGAAAATCTTGAATACAGTGGAATTGAAAATGGTAAGATGGATGCTTCGAGTTTCAAGGATGGACCATGTTCAGAACGAATGAATTAGGGAAGGGCTGAAGGTAGTACCAGTGATAGAAGAGCCAATGGAACCTAGGCCTAGACGGTTTAGGGGTGTGGAAAGAAGATCAGAATAATATATAGGTTACAGGAATGGGTTACCTAGGGAGGTGGTGGCAGTGGCATCTCCATCTTTAGAGGTTTTTAAGCTGAGGCTTGACAAAATCCTCTCCGGGATGATTTAGCTGATAGACCTGCTTTGGGCAGGGGGTTGGACTAGATGACCTCCTGAGGTCCCTTCCAACTCTAATATTCTATGATTCTACAGGGTTTTAAACTTAGAAGTGGAGGATAACAGAAGGGTTGGAAGACCCAAAACTAAATGGTGGGATGTCATATTAAAGGATTTGATTAGCGGTGAAGTTTCTGAGGAAATGCTTCAAGACAGACTAGAATGGAGGAAAGGACTTGAATAGCTGACTCTATAGCTGGGACTAAAGTTAGAAGAAGGTGTTTCTGCAGTACCCCATTGTGATTATAACTTTGAATCGGGAATAAGCAACAGAAACAGATGGACTCTAGAAAACAAAGATCTTCAGTGGTTAAATATGGGCGTGGGAGTGGGGATGCGGATTCTGGTCCAACATTTTCAAAAATTACTTGTGATTTTGTGTGCCTCAATTTTTGGGTCCCTTAAAAGGCTTGATTTACAGAAAGTGCTCAAAAGAAAGTACGTCAAAGTCAGGCACTTTTAAGACTTCTCAAGCAGGGCACCTAGAAATTGGGGCACCCAAAATCTGCAGTCATTTTTTAAATTCTTGGTCTAGGTGCCAAAAGTTAGGCTTCTAAATCTAGATTTAAGCCCCCTAAGTGAGCATAGCCCATTGACTTCAGGAGAGTTGTGTGTGCTCCACACCCTTCAAAATAGGAGTGCTGCTTTAGGTGCATAAATATGGGTTCAGGGACCTACCTTTAAGCACCCATGTGTGAAAATTGTGGCTAGTGTATATAAGCGTAGTTGTCTGTATATAGACTAATGGAAGCAACTGTGTTCTTAATGTTTAAATACCTCTAGTTTGGGATTAGCTTAGATCTATAGTCAAATAAAACGTAAGAAGATGAAAGACAACAGTTAACATGATAAACTTAGGCTTTCATTTTGTCAAACAACTGGAAATGTTGTGGTCATCTAGGAGGTGCTCTCTGTCAAGGATCTGGTGGAGTCTTGTGTTGTTTTGCACCTGCTGGGCATACTCTGACATACAAGAGTTGCCAAATTGTAGAAAAAGGACAGACCCCTCAGGTGTCTTGCAGGGGTGGGTACAACCCACCCAGGGTAAGAATTACACACTGCCCTTTGGGATTTGATCTGCTGTGTCATTACTGGCCCTTCCTGGCAGATTGCTACCCAGTGGGATGCCTTGTTGCTGCCTCTTTTTACCCAGGGTCCAGCTACTTGCCCCGTAGGATCAATCAGTTACTTAGGGTATGACTTCACTGTAAAGCAAACAGCCTGCCTCCCTCCCTCAATGTTCTTACCTTGGTTAAAGTATCAGAGATGACACAGCTTTTCATTTGGGTTAGCAGCTCACGTTACACACTAGCTCCCCTACAGGCTTTAACTTGAACCAATAACCTGAGTTAAAAGCTGTATCTTCACTGCTAGCTAATTAAAGTGAGCTAACTGGAGTTCAGAATACATCATATTTTGCAGTCTAGACCTATTCTGAAAGACAGAGCTTGTTGGATTATTTATTGTGAATAATATTAGCTTCCCCCCCATTTGTGCGTAGTTTATGAACCTGTCATGACTTCTACCAATGTATTATTTATTCCTAAGAATTCAATCAACAGAGCATGTTAACAAATTTCATTCTAATCGCCCCATCAGATCTAATCAGATCATAAATGATTTAACTGCAGTTGCCATTAGTGTAAAGCAGCACCCGTTGCTCACTGGACCATCCATTGCTGCTGCTGATCTAGGATTGTGGTAAATATATCTGGCTTATAGATTGTTTGTAACAGAGAACATAATTTTTCATTTAACCCATTGTTATCTTTTTTTAAAATCTCAGGAAGGGCTGACCTATTACGGTATATCTTGAAAGCTAGCAGTAGACGACCTCTTTATGACCTGGTCCCTGTGGACAGCTTTAGTTTATTGAGTACAAGATGATTATGCTGACTTTTCAGAGCTCTCAGATTTGCACCTAGTTATTCAATAAGCTTAGTTCAGCATTATCCATGAAAGAGATTTAGCTTAGCTAAATTACCGAGTATCAACATTCCAAGGCCACGTTCAGCTGTCTTTGGACAACGTGATTTGCTGACACCCAGTCACTTCTTTTAAACAGATCGCTGCAGAACAAATCAATTTAACGGCATTATTATCATTATTTTATTTATTAATAGTGCTTATTTGACACTCCGGCTTTAAATGGCTCTACAGATAGCAAAGGCCACATTGGGAATTGCTCTTTCAGGGCATGTGGAGCTGGGAATTCCCTCCCCTTACACATCTGCTTAAGGGCCAGTAACAATGGTAACCCTTGCTGTGCAAGGTGTGTTTGATTCTAGCACTTCTACCAGCCGTAGGTTCTCTGGGGTGAACCAGTTCCTGACTGTACCTTTGCCCCTGCACCAGACAACAGAGTTGGCTCCATGCTAGGGCTTGCATTATGTCCCATGGCAGTGCAAAAGTTGCACCTCTCCTTTCT
This sequence comes from Mesoclemmys tuberculata, assembly GCA_007922155.1. Taxonomy (NCBI): domain Eukaryota; kingdom Metazoa; phylum Chordata; order Testudines; family Chelidae; genus Mesoclemmys; species Mesoclemmys tuberculata. The sequence continues at coordinate 20,988,711 of ML675615.1, read as the reverse complement.
CCTGGAGGTATTGTGCCTTATTGAGACACAGTGCCTCAGGATCAATACAGCAGGTAGTGTGCCTAAGCACCATCTCTACTGTGCAGCCCATTGCACTGGGGCAATTTATATTCACTTGGCAGTTAAGAAACAATCTAGGAACAGTTATAAAGAACTGGTATGCCCTGTGGAAAACTTGGAAAGTGCCTCTATTCAGGAAAAACACTGCCTCACATCTGCACTGCATTTTTTTTATTCCTTGCTCGCCTTATTACTAAGGACAAGATCTCTAGGTGTTGATGTTTAATGGCATTGCTGGAAATAAACATCCAGACTCTCTGAGTCGTCGGACAGGTAGTGGTTAATTTTCCTAGTGAACATGTTTAAGAATATTGACTTGGGTATCAAAACAGGTGCTTCAAGCTCGGATGGTAAATTGCATTCTACAGTTCTAGATAGACTGTATTGATTTGTAGATGATGGTTTGGAGTTGGATTAAATATTCTTGTTTCCAAAAGAAATTGTCCCAAACCATTAAGTTTGGATCTAGATTCAGATCTAAGTATCACTAAAGTTAGAAAGGGTTTGGATGTGGGCTTTTAACTTTGGATCCTTTTCTATCTTCCTTTATATAGTGCTATTTTCTTAAAAAGCCATCAGAAACAACCCTCTTCCTAGTTTTCAATCACGGTTTTCAGGAAAGATCTAATTTTCATTGTCTAATCCCATCAGTACATGCATTTAGTCACATCAGAGAAAACACAGTGTGACTGATACAACCAGGATAAGAATGAATGCTGTGGAAGATCCTAACATCTCAGTTTAAGAATTTAAGGGATTGTTTTTCTAAAAAAGTATAGGTAAAAGAGGAAAAAAAGACATTCAATATCTTTTTAAAAGTGTGCAAAACTCCTTTACAAATCTATAGCCATCAATGCTCACTCACTTATCATAATAATCGTAGCTTGACAGCCTTTTTTATGCCAGATCACAGCTGCTTGCATATCTTATAGTTTTCATGCTCACCTGGTGAAATACTTCTAAAACTATCAATATTTAATGAATCTGTGGTTACACACACATACACGCACCCTGGTTATCAGCAAGAATAGACCAAAGACTTTCAGGGCCAGTGCCCATTGAAACCAATGAAAAAACTTTCAGCGACTGCAGAGGCGCGGGATCAGGCTTGAAATGTTCTAATGCTTCAGTAAGCGCTCAAGAGACAGGTTCCTCAGGAGAGAAAAGGGAGAATTTTATTAACTGTGCAAGCATTCAGCTGCATCTGAGTCTGCTCTGGCTTCTGGAAACACTGAGGGTGAAATTTTCAAAAGTGTTTGTCATTGGTCTAACTAGAGCTTGTACTGCAAATGAAATGAGTTAAGTGGGAGCGCAGATAGATGGAGGCTCAGCGCCTCTGTAAATTCCCTCCCTCCTCCTCACTAGATATGCTCAGAAATGTAATGCAAGTATTAGTGTAGCCATACCCCTACTACAATTACATACATTGTACTTATAGACTCATAGACTCATAGGTCAGAAGGGACCAATATGATCATCTAGTCTGACCTCCCGCACAAGGCAGGCCACAAAACCCTACCCATACACATTTATAACAACCCCGAACCCATGACTGAGTTATTGAAATCCTCAAAAGTGAGATTTGAAGACCTCAAGCTGCAGGGAATCCACCAGCAAGCGACCCATGCCCCATGCTGCAGAGGAAGGCGAAAAACCTCCGTGGCCCCTGCCAATCCGCCCCGGAGGAAAATTCCTTCCCGACCCCAAATATGGCGATCAGCTAAACCCTGAGCATGTGGGCAAGACTCACCAGCCAGCACCCAAAAAAGATTTCTCTGCAGTAACTCAGTTCCCATCCCATCCAGCATTCCCACAGACCATTGAGCAGACTTATCTGCCGATAATCCAAAATCAATTGCTCAAATTAAACTATCCCATCATAACATCCCCTCCATATACTTATCAAGCTTAGTCTTAAAGCCAGATAAGTCATTTGCCCCCACTACTTCCCTCGGAAGGCTATTCCAGAACTTCACTCCCCTAATGGTTAGAAACCTTCGTCTAATTTCTAGTCTAAATTTCCTAATATCCAATTTGTACCCATTCGTCCTCGTGCCTATAATAGTACTAAACTTAAACAATTCCTCTCCCTCCCTAACGTTAATCCCCCTGATATATTTATATATAGCAAGCATATCCCCCCGGAGCCTTCTTTTGGCCAGGCTAAACAAGCCAAGCTCTTTGAGTCTCCTTTCATAAGGCAGATTTTCCATTCCTCGGATCATCCTAGTAGCCCGTCTCTGAACCTGTTCCAGTTTGAATTCATCCTTCTTAAACATGGGACACCAGAACTGCACACAATATTCCAGGTGGGGTCTCACCAGCGCCATATATAACGGCACTAACACCTCCTTCTCCTTGCTGGAAATACCTCGCCTGATGCATCCTAAAACCGCATTTGCTTTTTTAACAGCCATATCACATTGGCGGCTCATAGTCATCCTGTTATCAACCAATACCCCAAGGTCCTTCTCCTCCTCCGTCGTTTCCAACTGATGCATCCCCAACGTATATGTAAAATTCTTATTATTAATCCCTAAGTGCATGACCTTGCACTTTTCACTATTATATTTCATCCGATTACTATTGCTCCAGTGTACAAGGTAGTCCAGATCTTCCTGAATAGCATCCCGGTCCTTCTCCGTGTTAGCAATACCCCCCAGCTTCGTGTCATCTGCAAATTTTATTAACACATTCTCGCTCTGTGTGTCAAGATCAGTTATAAAAAGGTTAAATAAGGTCGGTCCAAGAACCGATCCTTGAGGGACTCCGCTAGTAACCTCCTTCCAGCCTGACAGTTCACCCTTCAGCACGACCCGCTGGAGTCTCCCCTTTAACCAGTTCCTTATCCACCTTACAACTTTCACATTCATCCCCATCTTTTCCAATTTAACTAACAGTTCCCCATGCGGAACCGTGTCAAACGCCTTACTGAAGTCGAGGTAAATTAGATCTACCGCATTGCCCTTGTCTAAGTAATCCGTCACCTTCTCAAAGAAGGAGATCAGGTTGGTTTGGCACGATCTACCTTTAGTAAATCCCATACTTGCATAGTATCTCCCATAATAGTAATTTGATAGCTATCCTTTGGCCTCTAGCACTTGAACTAAAGTAGTGACTCTATTAACTGTGATTAAGTAGGAGGCCTTTGTCATCTGTGTGAATTAATCACTACAGGGAAACAGGGTCACACATACTTAGCCAATGTATTACATATTCTCTATTAGATGAAGCTTTGAAACATCCTGTGTCCACAAGATTTTGTCTTATTTGGAGTGCTGTTTTATAATAGATCCATGGCTACAATCCTACAGACGCTGTATTCCTCAATGGGGATAGAGCTCAGGAGCTTTGGTACCAAACACACCACCCTAACTCTTGAGTTAATGGAATAACACTTAGTTCTCTGTACGATAATAGGTAGCCTCTGATTTTCTATGAGGACCGGTCAGTAGGAGGGGACATAATCCCACAGGATTAGCCAATGTATTGCAAATGCAGAGAAAAAAATCCCAGTGAACCTTGGTTGAAGAGGTTACACACATAGGAGTCCCATTACACCTCTCAAAATGTTCTAATGTTATTAATGGTTAGCTCAACTGGCCAAATTCATTCCCACTGTAACTCCACTGATTTCCACAGATTAGGGCTCCAACTGGCCCTTCACGTGGATTGGGTTCCTGAAATATTTTGAAAGCTAAACTAAAATGACAATACTGTTGAAGTTATTAAATTTTAAGAACCCACCACTCCACATGTCAACTAGTTACTTTTCATTGTAACAGTCATTGCACTTTGTTTAAACCAAGCCCTAGAATTGCAGTATAGGTTCTCTTCAAGATAGTCTTGATTGTAATGGGACATACATCATAAGGGGTTTCTCAGAGCTGCTACATTGATTTATTCACATATCGTCCAGTTTATGCTAATGGGAGATAAGTGGGGAAACCCTACACACAGAGAGGAGAAAATATACCCCTAAAATACATATGTTAGTGATTATATTTACCTTGCCAGAATATTATTGGTAAGTACTGAAAGTAACTGACAGTTGAATTTTAGTGTGCCAAACAGTGTATGGTATTACCTGTATATTAGGGTAAGCAAATCTGGGAATAAATTTGAGGTGTGGAGTATTTGTTGCTGTCTAAGATTTTCATAGGCTACAAACTGGTATTAAATTATAGGAAGTCTCATGACGGTATTACATTTTTAATGCAGTTGACTGTTCAGTTCGAGATGAATGACTCAGATTAATCATATCGCTTTTCAGCTGCCTTTGGTTGCAGGTTTTTTATTTATAGGCTAGAGCTGTAGGGCCTCATAGTACTTTCTTCCTGGCCACTGTTGCTAGCAAGTACTTCTTTTTAGCCTGACCTCTCTCTCTCTCGCTCTTCCCCATTATAGCTGTAAACTCATCACCATTGCCTGCGGCTGGAAAAGTCTTACAAGCAGTTGCCCTGAAACTGATGTCAGACTATTAAATGGAACAAGGAAAGAATTCTATAAGAGAGTGACACTATTGCTAATCTGCCCTGGAGCATTAACTCTTGGCTATGTGCATTACGCCTGTATATTGGCTGTCTAGAGACCAAGAGTCCCAAATATACTGCCAACACTGCATCTTATATAAAGCAGCTTGAGGTGCTGCTGACATCCCATTGGATTTACTTAGTTCATCAAAAAACCTAAAGATGATTTAACCTGATGGAATGGGATGAGGTAGAAAACCTACAAAGTGTTTGTCGTTACAACAAAGAAACATACTAACCCTACTGTTAACTTAACTGATGTGAAGTCTTGATTGGGTGGAGCATTGGATTTCCCCTGCTGACTTTAGTGGAAGAAGAGCTTAGTTTGAAATGGGAATTGTATGAAGTTTTGCCAGGTTTTTCTGGAAGTTTCTGATCAGTCTTTAGCCATTCGTGAAGAAAGAAGTATTTGTCTGCGTTTTGAATGGCTTACATGACTATCACTGCCAACAAAAGAAGACCAAAATGGCGCTTTTGATAGTCAAGAGCAGCATTTTCTAGGCCATATGGGTAGGGCCAAGGTACAGAATCTTGGCTCTGGCAGTTGCTAGAAAAATGCTAAGCTATGACCAGTGACAGGCTCCCTGCTCCAGCAACCAAAGAAAGAGCTGCTCATTGGCTTACATACTTGGTGACCTGGTGGAGAGCTGGCCAAACAGTCTGTTTTTGTTAATACAATTATTGGAGAAAGTAGCTGCTTCTGTTACATGTTCTCTCTACAGTTTTATAGCATGAATGTAATTACAAAAAACAAAGCAATGTTGACAAAAATAATTTAAAAAAAAATCCCTTGGTGAGATTATATCTTTGCAATCAGAGGACTGCAAATAAAATCATGTAGGGCCAAATTCGGCTTCCACTGGCCAAATAAAGTTTAAGTATTTAATCTAACATCAGAATTTGGCTCTAAATACCCATCATAGAGTCCCACTGATATCGACAGGGCAACAATTTTATCCATTATTGTTTGTTTAGTATTTGAAGTCATAATATTAATATCCTCAATAATTACATGCGCTTTACATCTTCACAGCATTTTACAAACAGCAATGAATTAAGCTAAAATAAGTGTTTCTCCAACATCAGCTTCACACAATCCTACTTATAAATGGAATCTGAACAGAGTGACAAGAAGAACCTTACAATTAACAAACATATGAGCTTATTACAATATTACAGGCAAGTGTTTGGAGTAGCATCCACACCTGCTATTTGGCAGTGAGCCATAAGAACATAAAAGTAGCCATACTGGGGTGGACCAATAGTCCATCTAGCCTGATATCCTGTCCTCCAACAGTGGCTAGAGCCAGATGCTTCAGAAGGAATGAACAGAGTAGGGCAATTATCAAGTCATCCATCCCCTGCCATGCAGATCCATCTTTTGGCAGCTGGAGGTTTAGGACCACCTGGAGCATGGGGTTGCATCCCTGAGCATATTGGCTAATAGCCATTGATGGATCTTTCCTTCATGAGCTTATCTAATTTTTTAAACCCAGTTTTACTTTTGGCATTCACAACATCCAATGAGTCTACGGCCAGGAACCAGGCATTTTAAAGTGTATTCCTGGTGGTCAGTGTCACTTGTGCAGTATTCTGTTCATGGTAGCTAGTGATGAAGAGCACCTTGAGAACTTTCAAAATATACTTGTTAGGACATCTGAATATAGTCTTGGAGAAAACAAGTTAAAATCTGAATTTTTCAGAGTCAATTATAGATTGTGGCATTATCACTGATAAAGAAATTTTGCATAAGCCCCAAGACGAAATTGACACTATCCTTCAAGCACCCCAACTACAAAGTGTTTTGCAATCATGTTCCTTTCTGGAGATAGGCAAGAAACCATGATAATAGATGACCAACGTAGCAACAGTGTTACATCCTGTCACAGGGTTTGTCTGCCCTGTAGAACCCTCTTCTGGTCAAGAGTGATGCTGCAGTCACACTCTGCTTCAATTTCCTCCTCCCATGATTTTCTCTTTCTCCCAGCATTCTTGGGGCTAACCTACGGTTCCAGATAATAGTAGTTTACAACACAGGGTTACAGATTTTCTATTGGCCTATAGGAATGCAGTTCACGCTAAGACTACAAATCAGACACCAGTGATGTTGTTTAGGGGACATAATTTAAGGTTTCACCTGGGCTTGCTGAAGCCAGATCTACAGAGGGCTCCCATACCATTTAAAGAGATACAATCCAATTCATGTAGGTATGTCACAATGCTCCCATGTTACAGGTTGTGAGGCAGAGATTTAGGGTCTGATCTAAAGTCCACTGCATTAGTGGGAATCCTCGGTGACTTCACAAAGCTCTGGATCAGGGCTGTAGACAGGTTGAGGGAATTGTCCAAGGCCTCAGACTTACTGAGTGAGTATCAGAGCTGATATTTGTGCACAGGACAAAGCACATAATAGATGAATTCTCACAGAGGCCTCAACCCCAAGTTATTGTTAAATTGTACAGATGTGTGAGTTTTGAGCAAACAAAACTTAATGTTCAGATATCTAAGATCTTGTGCATGCATACACACTCACATACCACACGCAAAAGATTTAATTCCCTTGAGAAAACATGTAAAATATGGGCATACAGTTTTAGTGCCCACTTTAGGAAAAATGGCCAAATAAGATATTAATGTTCAGTAAATCTTTGTTCACTATTCTTGTCTGACTACGATGTTTGAGAATCATATTGAAATCTTTGTAGCTATGTAACTTTTATTGGCATGACTGAAAGTAAAATATTTTTATTCAGCTTTCAGTATACATTGAGGACAGCAGACAACACCTGTGTTTATAGTGGTGAGGTATGCTAAAGTGCCTATAATATTATTAGCATGTTGCAGGCCTTTGAAGAGTCATTGTGATGAATAAGGACAGTGGAGACCATCAAAGGCCAGCACTTCAAACTGAAAAGGTTACAGCTATTGGTGGGTAATTGAGACACTATATATTTACAAAGGTCTTCCTTGGAAATATTCTTTAGTGAATGCTAAGTTTGATTCAGAGCTTTCCTCTTTGAATTAGAGCAAAGACAAATTCAAATGGTATAGAAAAAAACAAGTTAGGAGGTTGGCAAAATGAAATCTGACATTTCCAGCAAAGCTCTGCTAATGGGCCAGCTGCAAGCATTCATCAGTGCATAGATCTCATACTAAAAATGATTCCATTTTGGAGAGAGAGAATTAGTAAAACCCTGTATGATTTTCCCCCAATCTATTTTCTTTTGATAGAATTTGTGCTATGTTATGGTGGGATATTTCAATTACCTCTGCATGAGTGTGTCTATTTGTAATGGGATAGTGTGAGGGCAGATCTATTCAGTGAGCAAGGCTTGCTTTTGTTGTCATGTTGTCTTTTTTAAGGTTGAGTTAAAAATGCAGGTAGCCGCTATAAAGACATTGGGCTTGTCACTGCTCCCATTGAAGTCAATGGTAAAACTCACAGGATCAAACCCATATTGGGTCTGGGAGTCTTGAGAGACTGCTCAGAATAGGGCCTGATTTATATTCCATAACAGGAGAGGCTAGGGGATGGGCTCAAACTGAAGGAGAATCATTGTTTAATAAATTGTTAAGGGTAATGGTGCTTCAGAAGAACATCCTCCTCTTCATCCTCGGTGCCACTGCACATCATTTCTCTCAGTTCAGATACATTGCTGGCGAAGGTGGGAACAAGACTTGGAGGGGATATCATCATTTCAGAGGATCCCTGAAAATGAACAAATAACTCTAAAGATGAAGGGTTGATGTAACATGTTTTACTCCTAAGCATTACAAATTGCTTCTAGCTTTGGTAGTGAAATATGGTGAGAGAGAGAGCCCCGACGAAAGCTTAGATGTTACCTTTTAATATTGGACCTTAAAACTGGGTCCCCTCTTTGTGTGTGTGAGTTTCATGGCCTTTTACCTAGTTATCTCAGTAACTGATTATATTCTTATGTCTGTATTCAACCATGGATGGACACCCTTTTACACACACACAGAGGTGCTATAACGAACAGAAGGGATTATATGATAAATTGAATAATCCCCCTTTCTATGGAGTTAATCTATTCAGTGTTAAAACCCTTGTATACATAGAGTCAACTGCAAAATTTCTTACCTTCCGAAGAAACAATTAGCAGAGTTCTTGACTGCTCAACAACCCTGTTAAAGATACCCTTTTTTAAACTGAATTATAAAATGAATGTATATTGCACTGTGACTGTAAAAGGATGCTGACTTTGAAGGTGTTATAAGGAACATAGTGATTGATTTACCTCTAGGAAGATCAGTAGCACTCCCATATGCTGTAGTATTCTATATATTCATACTGATGACCAAATTAACAAAGGTTTTCTAATATGAAGTCTAATATTAGGAGAGTCACAACAGTTCTCATTTTGGGTGATTTCAAAGGTTTAGGTACCTACTGAGAAGGGCTGAGGGAATACTGGAAAAAATTATTTGCAAATATTGCTTGGAATAACCATTACCATTTCACATCACCTGTACTCACAATCCATTTAGTTTTTTTCCACAGACGTTTGTCTGAGTGAATTATTCACCCATCTGTAATATTTATCAGTTCAGTCCCACATTGAGATGTTCCTCAATGTGAATTCATAAATCCACCATAGCTGGCAGAACATTTTCTTCGGGGGATGATGATCTATTTATTCTCTGTTTTCTCATCTGCAAAGGTTAGTTCAGGCCCTCTTTTGTTTACGTTAACTGCAAGCGAAGAGTTTGTGTAATATTTTACGGTTTCCTTGTTTGAATAGAAAGCTTTTGCAACGTACTAATCAACTACTGCAGTTCTTTCATCTGATTATAAAACAGCAAAAGCAATTTTGTATGACATTTTTTCATGCTTACACAGACACACAAACCAACTATAATGAGCGGAAGGGATTATTTGATATATTGAAATTACTGAGGAAAACCAGGAACTTTTAAGTGGAGAGGCCAATTCTGAGTCTTTGGTGCTTTTAATGGTCAACTCTTCAGCTTCTGACTAAAATGGCAACTATGCTGTATCTGCTGCCTAATGCCCTTAAGCCAGTTTTTGATTCCTGCAGCAACGCAAACGGGCCACACAACTGGCAAATCTAACCACCTGAAAATTCCCCCAGGAGGGGGAAAAACTGAATGACACAGCTCCCAGAACAGAGCATGTATTTGGGCCTGGCTGAAGCTAGGCTGTCCATGGAGTACCGCTGAGCTCTGGAAATTCCCAGCTGGCATAATGTCTCCTTATTCACACCAGACACTTGATGCCAAATGTTAACCTCATCTAGTTAGGGAACAAAACATCACCATGTTATGTATCTGTCCAGTCCATGCAGATCAACTTTACAATGATGTATATTAAATGCTTGAAGCAATGCTCTCAGCAAAGAGTTTGTGAGCAGCCTGTAGACTGAAATACATCCATCTAATGCTTTCATCAATAAGTCTTGAATTATGAATTAATGTGTGGAAATTGTGATCTGTTTGCAGGCCATTCACAAACACAGAAAAGGGATAAATGCAATGAATAATTTTTTTCTGAAATAGTTTATCCAGCTCTTGTGGCATAGGTTTCTATATAGTTGCATCAGTATCAATGTTTTTCATCACCTAGAAAAGGGAATAACCATGATAGCTCAGATAAAATTGGTAAATGTGCATAAGTCAGTGTTTTCATCTCTCAATTGGAAAACAGCGTATTCTTTAGCATAGTCTATAATTGTGTAGCACAAACAGCTCTCTTCAAACCAGCCTGTCCAAATACCTTCTACAGAGCAAGACAGAATGGCACTTTCATTCCCTCTAAATGGCACCTTCATTCATACTTTTCTTCATAAGTCTAATGGAAATTAATACAAAATAGCCTAGTCTGAGTGTGAAAGGCACACCTATTTTTAAAAACGAGAGTCCTGTAGCACGTTAAAGACTAACAAGTTTCTGCGAAATCACTGACGAAGTGAGTGGCAGCCCACGAAAGCGTATGCCCGCAGAAATTTATTAGTCTTTAAGGTACTACAGGACTCTCATTGTTTTTGCTGTATACAGGCTAACATGGCTACCTCTCTGGAACTTTACACCTATTTGTAGGTAGGCTGTTTATGAAAGAATGTGTGCCGAATTTCTAATTTCTCAGCTCCTTCTGCATCATTATTTATTACTAAGGATTCTGTCTCACTGAAATATATTTAGATAGAAACCCTAACCAAGACTAAAAATTTTGGCCCTGAGTATTCTATTTAGACCTGATTTCATTCCTGAGTGAAGAATGGTGATATATTGATTTATAATTATATTCTGTAGCCCACAGTTTTGTTTTCTTGGTATTAGGCCTAGCCTTAAAGTCTCTATAGTTAACCTCCAAGCTGTTATTTTATTATAAACCATTTAATTATTTACATACATATACATCGTCTATCATTTAATTAAAGGAGATAATTTCTTACCGGTGAATAGATATGGGATTAAGAGGTAGACCTGAGGGAGGGGTTCATAATAAACATTCTTCTCCAAGCACCCAGTTTGCAGCTTTTCAGCGCAACACTTGAAAATGAAATGATTAGATATATTGAAAAGCTTTCTGGGGAAAGCAGCTAAAATATTGTAACCTATTTCTACTGACTTTAAGATTTAACTTCTGATAACATGTGTATCCTTTGCTAAATAACTACACGAGGGATACAGGGCTTTAAATCTGAAGTGTAATAGCTGAAAGTAAGAATATTACAGATACAATTCTCAAGTCACAGATGTGCAATGAGTAGATCATAGCCACATTAGCTATGTTAACCGTTTAGTTCCAAAGAGATGACTTGATGTATGGTATATAAGTTTCCAATAGGTATGGGAGAGAAGATGGGTCTAAAGGGAAGAGGCTGTCTAAACCAACATTACCCAACGGGAACTAGACACCAGCTGTCTAACTTGTGCAGTTTCTTTACTCTTTCTAAGCTAATATCTACAACATACATCACTCCACAAAGATCTAATTAGAATGTTAACTGATGTAGCATTCTGACCTAGTTAACATTGACATTGAAGTTTTAGTTGAATGGACAAATTAGCTTTGAATTTTCACAGTCATAAAAGCTTTTATTATAATTTTCCATTTCTGCTGCTGGCATGTTTGCATTTTGCTTAGCAATTTATCTCCAGTCATTGTCAGATATTATCAGTCTCTTGTTAATAAATTAAGACAGCATACATTAAGACTTTTTAATAATACCCTGCTCGTTGTTATAACTGCTTCCGTAGGCACTGGCTTACAGTAACCCCATCTTCTGCTGGCCCTATGAGTGAGAGTTGGGGTTTGGGAATTGAGCATAGATTTGTCACGTGCAAAGCATTAACACTTAGGGCATGAGGCTGATCCAATGATCCGTCCATCTCCTTATGAGCTTGGGAAACCACACAGGCCATATGATTTGCTATCAGTATAACTATACACTGTGTGTGTATGTGCGTGCGTGCATGTGTGCCCTCCCATAGTGTGTTTGCACTATTACCTTCTATTAGAAAGAATATGTAAGACCATTTTGAGGTTGGCTGATCATGTGACTGATCGGTTCATTGCAACCTACAGAGTTTCTATGCCTTCCTGGTGCTTATTCAGTCAGATGTGACTTTAGTGTACCAGCCTCTTCCTTTGGTATCTACTTATTATCCAACTACTAGAAAATGGGGAAAACTGGGACCTTTTCTTCAAAGCAAAGATTGTCTGTCTGTCTCTACCGCCTCAGGTCCCAGTCTTCCTTGCATAAATGGCAGAAGGCCCTTGCTCCTGAGTTCTTTTGTACCAGTAAAGCACAGCTCCCACTACTTAAAATTATATTGTCACATTAAGTCTTTAGTTTTATCTGTTTGTCAACCTGGTGTCTAAAAACCATGCATCTGTGCCACCTCCATTGTTAACCACATCGATTCAGCTAACATATCTGTGATGTCAGCTCACAAATATACCTGGCCACTCCTGACCTATCTCCCTCCATTCAACCTCACATCTCAGCTTTTTTTCTCTGAAACCTCATCTGTGACGTTGAACTGTCAGATTACATTGAACGTGGCTAAAATTGAACCCCCCATCTTTCCTCTGAACCCTTTCCTAGTGCTGACTTCTTTGTGACTTTGATGACACCACCATGTAGTTACTCAGACCTGCAACCTGGGTTTGCCTTCAGGTCCTCCCCATTTGCTCCCCCTCACATGCTCCCCATGTCCAATTCTTGCTGCTGCTTCCTTCATAATTACATTAATTAGTTCTGGCCTTTTCTCTCTGCCCATGGAACTACAACTCTCATCTAGGACCTCCTAATCTTTCATCCTGATAACCATAGCCTCCTTTCTGAGTACCCTAACACCCAGCTCCACCCTTTTAGTCCACACAAAATGCAGTCACTTCCTCACTTTGCAGTATGACCACATCACCCTTTCTCACTCTAAGTCTCTCCACTGGGTCCCCTCTCTCAATGATATCAAGTAAATCTTGTTCTCACCTTTAAGGCCTGACATGATTCTGTCCATCCCTGTTTGCATCATCTGTAAACGTTCAGATCTTAATGAATGGTACCTCTGTGAGGCCATCAAGTAAGCATGAAAAATCTGACTCTACTTGGGCTCAATATTATTTTCTGCAGCATCCCAATTGTTTTTTTAACTCCTTGCCAATCTTTCACTTTGTATCACATCCAGACTTCTGTTACTTGCACAGTTCCTAATCCAACTGAATATTTCACCAGCCATGCTGTTTTAACAGCCTTATCGAAGTCTGGGTAAATTATATCTCCAGCCTCACTCCTGTTTTCTCTTGCATTTTCACTTCCTTGGTGATATGAATCAGACATTAATACTGATTACCATTTAATGCAAGACACAAAGGAAAATTTGCTTTAATATAATACAAAGTATTATTAAACATTAATGGGGTAGGGAGTTGCCAGCATGATAATGTCCTTTCCCCTCTGTTTGTCTTTGCTGTTAAGAGAAAGGTTAAGATATTCATTAGGAATATGCAATGATCTGATACTTTTGGTCTGCATGGAAATATGGAGTTAAAGGCATCCTCCCTCCCAGCAAGTCTAAACTTGGAAAGGTGAGTGTATAGGGGTATTACCCCCAAATGACAGGGTGAGAGATCTAAGGATACTGCGCACACCCAAGTATTATTAATGTGCTGAATTTTAGCATTTTAAAGCTCATTGAGAATCTGATGCACGTCTTCTCCGTTACTTTTCTATTTGTTCAAGGAAAGTGCACGTGAGTAAGAAAACATGACTGCAGAAATATAGAGAAAAGAAAGAGGAAGGGAAATGCAGAGGAGGCTGGTAAGTCTGAAAATGGAAAGGCAAGCTTGCCATGTAAAGTTGTACTCGGAGCTGATTTATAACAGTAGGTGAAGATCTTTCCTAACTGAGAACAAGCACACAGAGTGCACCCTGTTGATCCCCCCACAGTGTAAAGTTAATTAGAAGTGAAGCAAAGAGAAAGCTGAGGGAGAGGAAGAAATAAGTAGCAGAGGGAGACATGAGGGAGAAAGAAGTATAAGATGAGAAAAACAGACCAAGGAGGGGAAGAAAATAACAATAACAGATGAATAATGAAAGTCACATCTATAAAGAAAAATATCAAAGCAGTATTTCTGTTGGTGGTAAAAAATGGTCTCTTCAATCTAAGTTAGTGTAACTACTGAATGAATCAAGCTACTCTGGGTTTACAAAGGTATTGCTGGATACAAACTTAGGGACATTGGATTTAATTCTACCCTCAGCTACACCTCACTTTTATGGAGCTGCACAGGTGTTCATGAGGGAAGAAGCTTTAGTCATGAAGCAATAGTCAGCTAGTAACAGGCATGAAAACAAATCAGAAAGATGGGACAAAATAGGACAAGTGAAGCACCCAGTTTGGAAAGCTCTTATTGCTCTTGAGATACCAGTTCTGGCTATACTAGAGCCCTGTCGCCTTAGGTTGTTTTTTGTCATGTCCTTTGAAAATACTTCAGTATTTATTATCATCTGTTGACTATTTGATCTTCAAGTCAAATGCATCTGATAGATTTCTGGAAGAGTTCATAAATGAAAGAGGAGGAAATGTACAGGATAAATAAAGATGGTGAAAGCTTCCAAGTCATAATCCAGCACGAGAAAGACTTTCATTTTAACTATATTATGTAATGAGTTTGTTTTAATTTTGCTTTCTAAGGGTCCTCTTCATGAATGACTTACACCCTGTGTAAACCTAAATGTAGTGAACTAAACATTAAAATTCATGCGTAAGTGTTTTTTGTCCCTGTGTAAAAGATGCTTATTTGTACTTTCTGGCCTAAACAATCTAAAAACCCTGAGCTGCCAAACACAAAACTTTGAGCTTGGTCCCCAAACTCTAAAACGGATGACCCTAAACTTCCCTAGAGTAGATAGAACCAACTTACTAAATTAACCTCACTTTGGTACACAGCTGGAGGCGTGCAGGCTGCAGATACTATCATGCTTGGAAATGTACTAAAATTAAATGTCAACCCCATTTTGTTGTTTTTGATCAAAAATGTTTATTGTAGTTACTTCCAAGACTCAGTCAAATCATCCTAAATTTCAGGCTACTTCAGTGAAAAAAACATAAACACAATATGACATGAACAAAATTTGAAGAAAGTTGCCAAGCAAGAAGATGGTTTTGTTTTAATGGCTTTGTTTTTATAACTAAGATTTTATTTGTATTCATTCTTTATATTGCATTCATTCTTCGTATCCTTATTATTGGTCAGAATTGGGACTTCAGTGTGCTGGTGTTGTACAAACATAAAAAAGAGAGAATTCCTGCCCTGGAAGGCTCATAATCAAAAGACATAGACAGGAGAGGATAGTGGATAAGAGATGCACTATATGAACAAATTAATCCAGTGAGCTTTTTTAGTTACACGGATTGCATTTTGTTTAATGGGGGTAAAAGAAGGGGAAAGGAAAACGAGAGAAAAAAGGAGAGGGTCAGTCCAATCTTGTCACCTGCCCAACTAGTGTCAAGGCTGGGTTTCGTAGGTACTATAGAAGAAATGTGTCTTAGGAGGAATTTGAAGGAGGATAAAGTAGGGGCTGCTGAGATTTTATGAAAGCTCTTTTCCCATGCACAAGGTGAAGACAAGAAGTATGCTTGTATTTGATATGGAGATGAAGCAGGAGCCAGGGAAGGACTCAAAAAGGAGTTTGACGTGATCGGAGTGATGAACCAAGATGATTTTAGCACCAGCATCTAAAATCAACTTGAGGGGAGCAAAGTTGCAGGGCCATAAAAATATATTTTCTTTTTTATTATGAATTTATCTGTTTGGTTTTGTCCTTACCTTGGGAGGTGGTATAGTCTAGGAAATAGGGATCTGGATCAGGAGACCCAGGTTCTGTTTGTGGCTCTGCTGCTAAGAACTCCTCTAACTTTGGGCAAGTCACGTCATAGCTCCATGCCTCAGTTTCCCCATCTGCATAACGGGGAAGTGATGCTATTTTCCCCCTATAAAATTCTGTGAAAAATATGGATTAGAAGGGCTATACAAAAGTTAGGTACTATTTGTTGCATAAATGAAAAATTAGGAGAGTGAAAAGAAAGGCCAGTCATCAAAAGGGCATGGAAATGGAACTACCCTTTCACCAATGAAAGTTGCCCCGCTACACTTGAGTGAGGCACATTTAGGTGGAATGTTGCGTGAGTGAAACTTCACTGCTGCTCTTGATGCCGTTACTGTTCTGGGTCTGGAGAATTTTAGTCTTCCATTTCCAGGGCTGTTAATCTGAAACCTTTAACTAGATATCTGTGGAGAAGGGGCTCAAGTGATAAATCATCAGTCTTAAAGATGCTTGTTAAATATTCAATGGTCCATAGCTTTAGTCTACTATGCTCATTCTGTTCATCTTCCTGGCTGCGGTGCAGATGAAGCGAGTGGCTGACAGAAGAAATATTCCAAAACAGGGGATATTAAGCAAGCACACTGATGACTGATGTCTCCTGTTCTCCCGATGGAGTTATCACTCGTTTGATTTAAATTGACTTCAGTGACACTTTTGCCCTTGAGAATTTCTCCACTTTTTTGCAGAGCTCTCTGTACTTTACTTGAAGTTTTGTAAAGAGCTCTGCAGCGAGGATACTGGGCTGATAATCGTGGCACTGTGAAAATCGGCTGGTATTCAGCAGTGCTTCTCATTAGCAGCATCTGTCATTGGCTCTCTGTGATCTGCATGGACTCCCTAATGGTTTCTGGATTGAATTTAAGGTGTTTATTTGGATCTATAAAAGCCCCAAATACCTTGGGACCTTCCTGCCTGAGAAATCCCCATTTTTCCTTGTATTGTACTGCCTCCGTTGTGATTGGCAGAGATGCCTGAGCTGGATTCCCCCTCAATTTGAAAAAATAGCAGTACTTCATTCTCCATGCAGGTTTTCAGCTCTGGAAAGGTTCAGAACAGTTCAGGGCCCACTGTAAAGTGCATCTATTTGTGCAGCTTGCTGTTAGGATGGTGTTAGAGGGGGTTGATCTCTTGTGGATGGAGGGAGAATTATATGTTCTTCTGGCTGTTGAATATTATTTCTATGTTAGTAATTCTTGGCAAGGGCACCTGGAGCACCAGATAGGCACCCCTTTTCATTCTGGAGTACAAATTTAAATACATAAATAAATGAATACAGTAAACTCATCCAGTGTTTGGCCAGTAGAGTGGAAGTTGAACAAGGTGTCACCCTGGCATTGAGTAACAAAAATAAACTAATCCATGGATAACAAAGGTTCAAAAAGCAAAAATAGGCCTAAATCATAACCCCAGGCTTTGGAGATGTTCAAATCCACACACAGACTGGTGATCTGGTCTTTTATCTCTGCTGAAAAGTGTGCTATGCTGACTTGGGCTATTGGCTAGGTAAATGGTGAGCTACTGCTTCAAGGCCCTTCGGTGGTGTGTGAAGTGATTTGTTGATCTCAGTTCTGTGACATGTGGATAAGTGTTTGTGCTCACAATACACTGCAGTTAATGCAACTGAGCATTTATGAGCAGTTTCAGAAGGGAGGCCAAAGACTGAGCAAGCACAAAGATTAACTTACCTTTATACCGATGGGGGCTACTGTTGTCTCTTCTACAAAAAGGTGCCACAGCTGTGTGGCCAGAAGAAACAACATAACAATCCACTTGCATCTCATTTAACAGTCCTCCACGTAGACTAATTGCAATTGTCATAAATGGTGCAATATTAAGCCCCTGCAGAGCTTGTCTTCTACTAAAAGAAGACTGCCTGTTGCTCCAAATTGTGGATGCAGATCCATGAAGGATCATAAAACTCATTTACTAGATTTAATGTCACAAAATCTTGTCCTTGTATGGAATCATTGCTTTCTTGTTTGATGTGACCTATATCCTTGAAGTCACCCATTTATTTATAAAAGGCTGAAAGAGCTGAAAATGAACCCTGAGGACTTATCTTACCAACTAGGCCATGTGCTAGTGAAAGAAGTGAAAGATACGAGGAAGTGAATTTCAGCATGGTGCAGAGGGAAAAATGGAAACACAGCATGTCACAGACAACAGTGAAAGAAACAGTGAAAGAAATTGCTTTTGTCCACTCACAGGGGAGTACAATTTGACATTTTCTCTGTCAGTTACATTACTACCTTTATTAGGAGGTATCGTTTGGCTTCTAATTTTTAAGATAGTGAACAAGAAAAGATATAATTGGAACCACAAAAGCAAGCTACATGGATGGAAATGTGCTGAGATGAAAAGGTTGGTGTGACATAGCTAGAATATGACTTACCTAGATTGTAATATTGACTTTAGTCATATAAATTGGTTGTCTCAGTGATGAGTTTAAATCTTGTGTTAGGGAGGCACCAAAGAAGGGCTTTAAACTTCTTTGTTATAACACTGTATTTTTCAGAGAATAGATAGGACATATCTCTTTGGCCCAGAGTGTTGCTGACAAGATTCGAGATATATTAAGAGAACCTGTTTTCTCCTGGGCATGAAATTATTCCAGCAATCTGCTGCCACTTGACAGTGCACAGAATTAAAGACTATTTCAGGAAATAACCATGTGAATGGATGTAGTGTAAAATAATAAAAACAATACTTAACATATTATGATTATGTAGCACATAGGATCTCCAAGTGCATAACAGTTATTAATGAATGGGCCCTCACAACAATGATTGTGTGTAGGTAGGTATCACTATACCCATTTCACATATGGGGAAACTGAAGTCCAAAAATGATCAGTGACTTGACAAAATCACATACTGAGTCAGTGACAGAACCCAAGACTCTCAACCACCAGATGACACTTTCTCCTTGTAAAAAATATTTCCACGAATTGGCCTGTGTAAAAGGTGGTGTAGAATGATGTACATTACAATATGCAGCTGCACTAGAACCCCTGTCTCTGGGTACTCCAACAGCTGTGTTCATATTTCAAAACCAAACAGGTAACTTTCTGGATGTAGAATCCTGGGGCATGACCAAAGAAAATAAGTATCAAAGGTCAGTGCAACTATCCTACTATTGGCTTCTAAATACTCCTTGTTCAGAGTGTCTTTATTTATTTGCTTTTCAATGGTGGCCTTATTCATAGATGCTTTGAAGTGACAATTGTCCAGAAAACAGTCCAGAATTCTTATTTCATATTCTTCAAGCTAGCAAACAGTCCAAAAAATGGATCAGATTTCTACCATCATATGATCCATTAGGATCAATCTAATCTACTCCAATTTATTTTAAAAAGCACAGAGTAGTTTCTGTAAAGACTATATGGGGTGGTTCAAGCTTCTCCTTTCCAGTGCAAAGTCTGAATGTGCTTCCTGCATAGCAAGCAAAGCTAAAAATGCCTCTGCATAAAACTGCCAAGCTTTATTCCCCCTAGTAAATTTTGCCAAGGACTAGACTTGTTTTAGGGCACATGAACCAAAAGAAGTTTTAGAATGTGGTGGAAAAGAGCCATAGTGCTGCAATTTATAGCAGCGAACGTTCACCTGGACAATAAGTCTGGTGCACTGAGCTGCAAAATATGCTTCAGTATATGGTATTGGCTTGTTTGTAATAAAACACCAGTGTTGTGTATTTTTATTGTCTTTTATTGCCATTTATTGTTTTTGTTTTCAGAAATACAGTATGTAAGCAAATCCAATAAAATAGTTTATCACATAGTAATTATTCATGAAAAGAAAGGAAAGGATTGACAGAAGAGGAATATTATGATATGCTACAAAACATACCCAAAGGGTCTCCTCTGTAAGGGCCAACATGGTGGAAAGAGTTGATCATCTATTGCAAAAACGTGCTGAGTTTTCTGATGTTATTAGTGAGGTTGTATTAATAGATTTTCAGAAATTATTGGACAATCACCTTTCAGTTTCATAAATATGAGCACGAATGTTTATTCATCTGAAAATTCAGATCAGAAGCACATTATTCACTATTTCTCATTAATTACTCTCCTGTTTGAAGAGTGTCAGTTGTCGAATGTGACTCTGCTGATCAATCGCACAGCACGAATAGCCGATTGACTAGTTCTAGCTGTGGGAGTGATCACAATATACAGTTGTTGCAAATTGTTAAATGCTTACAATGCAGTTCCCTTGACTTTTCTCTCAGATTATCAGACATGCTTGCTTTAAGTTTAGAATCTGAAAAACTTGCACACGTGCTTAACTCTTTTCGCCTGAGTAGTCCTGTTTCCTTGAGTGGGATTACTCATATGGAAGAAAATTTACCACATGCATTAACATTTGCTGGATAGAAGCCTTAAATTTCAATATCTTTTGAGTAAAACTAGTTGGTTAATTTTGTACCAGCACTTGCTTTCTGTGTTCTTGCTACTTACAGTCTACGTAAATTAGAGGATGATTGCTGGTCTCACGGGGCCAAGTTCAAGAGAATTCAGTTCAGTCAAGGACTGGATTGTGGCCTTTAGTTATGCTGCCCCTTGCAACAGACAAGGAACCAGATTAGGATTTGGAGAGGCACGCTCTCAGCTCTGTTTTCTGTCTTGCTGCCTTTGGGTAGTGACCATATTACTTCTCTCCCTGGCACAGTTTATTTCGTCCTCTGTCCTGGCTCAGATCTACTGTCTGGTGTGTTAGGACAAACAAACTCCTTCAGACCTTGTTATTTTCTAACTTTCATTATGTTCTAGTCTCTTAGATAAGGAATGATTGATACATAATTACTTACAAGCCCAGTTTTTCAGGGTCCTGAAATGCCTGCTGTGCCTGTGTTCAATTCAACTCTCTATAATACAGCAGTTCTTTCCAGCCCACCCACTCCACCTTCATCCTATACTACAGAAACCTATTCCAAGCTATTACTGCACTGCTTAATGGTCCTGTTCAGGCTGTTTTGGAAGAGTAGTCCTTAGCTGTGTCTCACACCTGAGGGATTTAAATAGGCTTGTATATCAAGGCCAAGCCTCTCTAATTTCTTTATTTCTATCGGGATTCTAAATCACAGGGGAACCAGGAGCTTCTTCAAAGCAGGAAGAAAATGACTTCTCGCCATGAAGCAGTACGTAGCACTAACTAAAAATATCCCATAAATTTGCATCTTTAATTACATCAATTGATCAAATTCACTGTGATGAGGCTGAGAGGAGCTAATTGTTCTTTTAACATTAATTATTTAAATTTGTCATGTAAGTAGGGATCTCCTTCAACAATTATCAATATCACTTTTTACTTGTATTATTGATTCGGACTTACAGATGGGTTTTTAAATTTTTTAATTCTTCCAGGTTGTGGATTATAGACTCATCAGTGTAGAGGGAACAAAACACGATCTTTCAAATCAAAATGAGAACATATTGCTACAGATCTCTTATTTAACAATCTATGCAACACTAGCAATCAATTATAACCAGGTTATATCACTACATGTCACATTCCAGTTGCTTTGTTCTACAGAGATTATTTCACTTATATCTAAGCTTCTCCATGTTATATGTGGACTGTCCCACTGAACTGACAGAGTTCATGATCCTGTTCTTCATTTTTTTCTCTTTAATGAGGTCTCCCTTCAGCACTCCACTTCTACAAAGCACTTGTTGGCAGTGTTCATTTACACATTGCTACTGCACTTGTTTTTTTCACCTGAGCCTCTTATTAGTGTGAGGTTATGTATTTCCAGATTCTGAAAGAAGTTCTCTTGTCTCTTCTTGAATGTCCTTAGAGACAGTTAAAGATAAAAAAAAAAAACCCCAGAAACGTGCTTTGTTTGAAAAATGTATATTAATCAGAATGTACTGTTTATCAGAAAAGGCAGGATATAGTGCTAATTTTTTTTCATCCATGCCCTGTGCTGTGAATGGGAGTACTACCTAAGAAGTCAGGAATGCAGGATTGTGCCCAGAGAGATGGAATACTCTTGTGGCTAAAACAAATAGGACCAACTCAGTAGAGACATTTACATTGACTTCAGTGATCTTTGGCTCAGTGAGATTTGGGTTTTATTGAGAATGGAGCAAAAAATTCATAACAAATTTGTTATTAGCTGAATTTTGACCCTTTTTCTATTGGTAAAATGTTCAAAAGTAGGTTGTAAAACTTTCAAATGTATTAATTATTCAGATTTATTAGTTAACTTCATTGCAAACTGATTTTCTCTATATGACTTGCTAGTGAGCAATTCATTGCAAAATATTCAGTGATAAAACTTAAACATTTCCACTGTATTGGACCCTTGGTCTTGTGTCAGTTTCCTGATTGGCTGACTTCTGAAACTAATGAAAATAGTGCAAATTCCAAAATATGCATCCTACTGTTTGAAAATACACAATAAATATGGATTTTGAAAATCACTTGTGCTAAATAGGCAAACTTAAAATTTGCTGTTCCTGTGTATTCATGCTAGTTAACATCAGAAACTTGAATTCACACCAGAAATAAAAATAAAAGGGTTACAAATATGGTTGAAGTGAATACATAGTTGTTGAATATTTTTTCCTTTATTTATTAATGTCTATACTCCAGCTCTGTCATAGACTACTCGTGCTGCCCATTATCACACACTTAAGAGCTCTGTGCCACATTTTCCGCATTTGTAAAATTGGAGTAATAATACTTGTGTCACAAGGGTAATTGGATTGGTGTTTTAATTCATCACTGTTTGTAAAATGCTTTGATATTCTTTGATGGAAAGCACAATAAAATATAAAGTATTATTTTTCCTAACAGATGGAGACCTTGAATTGATGACACATACCTAGTATATTTCCTTATGAATGGAAGCGAACAATTCTTGTCCTTATAGATATGAATGTTTTATCCTAGAAGTGTCTACCTAATTTTATAAATAATTTTATAATTATAAATAACTGTTTATAAATAACAGAGCTAGGCAAAAAATGGTGAAGTTTTGTGCACTTCCATAATTTTAATTTTGTGAAATTTTGGAAGACTGGCAATTATTTGTGGGAAAGCTTAATAAAAATCATGGAAAAACCATCTTGTCTTAAATACTGACGCTTGTGAATAAGTGGGGATAAAGAAGAAGCTGTGATGATGTTAGTAGGGACACGGATACAAGCCAACAGGTCCTAAGCTCCTTTCCCATTTATGATGCTGAGTTGCATTGATAAAGTTTTGTATTTAAATAGCACCTTCCAAACTTTATTCTCACCAGGTGAATATAATTTATTTACCACCATTTTACAGATGGAGAAACTCAGAAAAGTTTAGTGTTGTGCCCCTGGACAAAGAAGATCAGAATTAAGATTAGCACCTAATTGTAATGATCAGCATCTAATACTTGTCTTCCAGTCCTATTCACTAGACCACAGTGTCCCCCCAGGCAACTTACTTCACCTTTCTGAGCCTCCCTTTTTACAAAACTGTTTAATAACATTTACCTACTTGTAGCTATGGACATTGAGAGCTTCATTTACTACTCTGTTACTCCAGTATTACACTGGTGTCACTGCACTGGAATGGCTAATGGTAAATATGATTACATTGGGAAAACAGATACAGAGGGGTTAAGAGACTTTCATGGGGAGGGAGAGGCACTGTTCTATTGGTCATAAGACTAGGAGTCAAAAGACCCTGGTCTTAATACTGGTTCTGATGCTGAACTTTCTGTGTGACCAAGGACACATCACTTAATTACCGTGAACGTTGGTTTCCACATCTCCAAAATGAATGTGTGGAATGTAAGCCATGGTAAAAATGGATGGGCCAGGATAGGGAGTATTGAAACGACCTATGGGTATGGTAGCCCTTCATTTCTCCTCAGTTCATGCTGTGTGGGGGTGATAGCCAGTGGATTCCCATAGTAGCAGATCTCACCCCTCTCCAGCCATCCTACCCCAGCAATCCTATTGTAGCTCCCAAATTAAATCCTGTGAATAGCACCAATGGAGCCTGATTCTGCTGCACACTGCTATTGGGTTTTGGTCACATAAGTGGACAGAATTTGCCCCTTCCTATATATCTCTTGTAAGTCCTTACCACATAAATACATAATCACACTTAAACATCCTTTTCAAGAATCTTCAAATTTCTGGTATGGACTCCTGAATTCCAGTACATTTTTCGTCATTCATTGTAACAACATCTCCAGGTAGATTACAGAGTTTAACAATGTACAGTACTTAGAATTTCTTTTCTGCACAAAATGATTATCAGAAAGTCAATGCGCTGTTAGAATTAAATTACTGCCTTTTAAAGACCGTAGTAACATTCCTTAGTAAGACCAATGCACTAATATTATGCTCAAATAATGTGTGTTTTAAAATTTAAATTCTCCATCTTTGGTATTTAAGTTGGACACTGAATTAAGCATACTGAGCTGCATTTATAGCCAAATACTGATCATTATTACTGATCAATCTGCTTCTTAATGATTTAGCAAGCATGTTGATTTTTATAGTAATGAATGACCTCTTAAGCAGGTTATCTGATAAGTGTGCAATTTGCGAGGAAAATTATGCCAGACTGGAAATGTTCGTATGAAGAAAAAGAAAAAGAAAAGAATAGGGAAAACAGCAGCATTGAGGAGGACGGGACAAAAACTGAAGGAGCAATCCCACAACTGAAGACGGAGTATTTATTTTTACTATTGTCATTTATCGTTTGTACTAAGGTACTACCCAAAGATCCCAATCAAGATTAAAGACCCATCAGGCTCAAAGGAAGACACAGTCTGTGCCCAAAGATCTTACAGTCTAAAGAGACAAAGAAAGACAAAGAGGAGAACAAAATATAGGCAGAGTGCTCAAGATGATGGTTGGCACATGTGGAATATGTGGTAAAGTCAGGCCAGATGGCTACAAAAGGGTATACCAGGGCTGATATGTGAGCCCTAGAATGTTAAAGGCCCTTTTTCCTGCAGGCAAAGGAGAGGTACCTGCAGGTCAATTAGAGACACCTGGACCCAATGAAGGACTACTCCAGTTGTACTTAAACCCTGCACACCCTAAGGGGCGGGGGGGAGGACAAAGGAGGAGGAAGCTTACAGAAGGTTTGTGGCAGCTGGAGGAGAAACTTCCCACCAGACTAGGAGACAGTGCTGCCAGAGGAGCAGAGAAGGAGAAAACCCTTGGCCCCAGCTGGCAGGAAGGAGCCACAGCAAGGTACCTCCCGGGCCCTGGGGCACATACAGGGGCTGAGACTATCCACCTTCCCCGATGGGGTGAAGGACACTCCTCAGGCCTAAAGTAAGGCTGCACCAAACACTCCGTGAGAGAGGGACTGAGGGGAAGGGGCAAAAGACTTGTCCAAATTGGGGACAGAGTTACCTCAGGCCCCACTGATAGAGGAGACTGCTGCCAATAGGCGAGACTAAGGGGGGGGTCACCCTACCACACGTAGTTGATGCCTTTTTTAAAATAAAGTAGCTTAGACCCAACTATTTCTCTATGTAGGCAATATTATGTAGCCCTTGCTCCCTGAGGTGTGGTGATTGTTAATTAGAGACTCCCTCCACTGTGCTGCATCTCTCTCAGCTCCCACTCACAGAGCTCAAACTGAAATCAGGCTGTCTCCTCCCACTAAGGGCTGAACAGTCCTGGCTCATCATTAGCCCAGCAAACTGCTTCTCTATATCATCCTATGCAGAACCCTCCCTGTTTGACCTGGCAGGTGTTTCTAGTCCATTCTGTCCCTACCCCTGACTCCGCGCATGCCTGGATATGGTGTTAGAGGGCTTTGATAGCCATTGCTGTTTAGTCCATTGAGTAGGACTCTCCAGAGGGTCGTTCCAGGAGTTGGTAAACTCCCTTTTTATTGAAAAATCAAAGACAAAACTACTTATGCAATTTTCAGTGTGTTTAAATTATTCTTGTCTGCTGTTCTAACTCATCTGTCCCCAGTCCACTATTCCCTACTGCCTATCTGGTCTATTTATTGATACTTGTCTGTCTTGTTCCCCTGCTTTCTCATTCCCCAGGTATACCTCCTTCTCTGTCTAGGATCCTGAGCTGAGGGAGTGTGGCGGGAGAGAGAGGAAGCCCTACGTAGTTTTCTGAACATCAGAATCTGTGCAGGCCTGTGCTCCATACAATGCTGATGGGGGACTTCTTGGTTGGGATGCCAACCCTACCAAAGTCTCTAGAGCTTTGTTCAGAATGTTTTTCATTCAGAATATTGTGAAACACTCCCATTGACTTAAATGGGCTTTGGATCAGGCCTTATATTATCAGGCCCCTCAATGCTTATCAGTGCTTAATTACCTCTATTTATATGTTGCCTGAGTTTGCATATGTGTTTAGATACTGTATAAAATTCAAACAATGACAACTGCTCTGAAGCTGGTGTAAATCTGGAAGATCCCTCTGGCATTGGTCCAGATTTACAATGCTGTGAATGAAAGGAGAGTTTGTCCCAAGGGTGTATATATTGTTTAGAAACATATGAATTGAAAACCAAGTGTTTCTCTCTGTCCATACTTAGAACTTTCTCTCTCCTTTTTCTATTCTGTAATTGTATTATGGACTCTATGCTACTGAATAATTCTGTTACTGTACTTATTTAATTCTATGAACCTTATTTTCAAAAATGGGCATGTTAATATAAGTCCAAATCCCACAAGCCATGATCTATCCTAGGTGGTGGGTGATACCTTCAATTCCCATTGACTTTATATGAATTAATATTGTTGAAAAAAAGAAGGTCTCCTTCTTTCTTTATTTCTCAGGTGAGGGAATCGATTGAGAAGTAGTGAGCAGAGTGAGCTTGTCCTTTCCAACAAAGAAAGTTTCCCTTGAAATATAAGAAATGTCTTTTAAATGTTCTGTATTTCAACTGGTTGACCCATTTCATTCTTTACCCTTGGCTCTAAGAGGCTGTAAACAGGCAGAGAGGTGGAATGCACCTAGTCAAAATACACTGTATTGAAAAGGTCAGGATAGGACTGCATATGAGTATAACTCACAAGGAGCAGAAGATATTAAAATGCACCATTCTTGTTTCCAAAGCTTTAACGGTGATTAACAGAATTGCTTCATGTTCATGACAATCAGGACAACATAATCATGACCACAATGGTGAATGTTATAAATATAACTCATTAGTTAACCTCATTTGGAGAATACAGCCCCACATCAGAGATGCTAGAATGCCTTCTACTTCAAAATGCCAAATGAAGACATTTTATATTATAATTTTGGACCTTCCCCCCCATTAAAATTTGCTTAACAACCATCTTTGGCTGCTGAGTTAATGTAAAAAAGTTGGCAGGGACGTGAAATGTGGCAATGGGAAATAAAATAAGGAAGTTTATCTAAGCACCTGCTTGAAGATAAGTCTGAACTTCTGTGGTTTCAATAAATAAAACATATTTTATTTAAACTAGGAATTCTAGTTATTTACTAACCAAAGATTCAATGTGGTAGGTGGGTAGTAATGGCTGAACTCTCTTGAAGGGTCTCAAGTACTATATGCTACTGGATTCCAAACACCGGAGTATTACCGGTACTATATTGTATTCCAGGCTCCCTATAGTTCCTGAATTATTAGTCTGTATAATGGATCTCAGGATGTCACTACGGCTCTTCTCCCATTTGGGTGTTCACTAAAAACTGATCCAAAATCCATTGAAATCAACTGAAAGAGTCCCATTGACTTTAGTGGGCTTTGCATCATCCTACAGCGCACCATAGTGCTCCAAATCCATGTTCTGAATTAGGCACAATTTAATTTGAGGTAACATACATTGACTGAAAGAGCCAAGATTTGAGGCTCTGATGCTTTAAAGGCTTGTGCATATGCTTAACTTTATGCACTGAGAGTAGACCCATGAAAGTTAGTGGGATTATTCACTGAGCATAAAGTTCAGTGTGCGCATAAGTCTTTGTGGAACTGTTGCCTTACTAAGAATATTGGATGCCACTACTGTGTCATTTTCTATTACCTTGCGGGACTCGCTAAAACCACATTTCTTTCCTTCCCACTCTCTCACAAAATAGTTAGTTATTAACTGAGGGTAATAGGTGTGTTTTTCTTAGTTGCTTTGAAAAAAATTCATTGGAGATGACAGACAGTAGAAACAAGTTATGGGAGTGTTCAGATTTCAGATTCTGAAAGAACTATTTGGAGCAAGGAAACAATTTTGAATTCTAGTTTCATAAATACTTTTATTTTTTTACCCACTAACTTTAGTGTTTTTTCTATATTGAAAGTTCAGCACTTACAACAAAGGGTTTGGTAAATTGATAGAGAATAAGCACTCGCAGTGAATCAGTACAGGTGAACTAACCTCAGCATAAGAAATAAAAATGCATTGTTGAGCATCTGTATTGCATTATTTCTTTGTCTGATGCAGCTGTCCCTCATGAAACATTTGAAAATATAAAAATATCCATTTATTTATATTATTAAACTGCAAGGATTCTCTTGTGTGTCTGTTTTTTGTCATCAGTCTGCTGTCAATGATTGCATTGGATTCTGTATTATCTTCTTTAAAACGCTGAAATGACCATTTAGATTAAATGCCTGAAGTGAGCACTAGATAGGTCAAGCTACATTGTATCTCCTTTTCAAACTCAGTAGATGAATGCATCACTCAATAACAACATTTCAATATATTTTAATCATGGGCTGCTTTGATTCTTTTGTTCCTTGCAAAGGATCCTCAGCATTTAAAGTGACTAATTTTGTTTATACCTGCTTTGAGATTGGATTTTGTGTTTTTGAAGCATACACAAAATTGCCCGAGATTTTGATCTATTCAGTGGTATGAACAGAGAAATTGTAAAATTCAAACAAAGTGCTAAGACGTGAGATGTTTGCTGGCACAGCCTGTTGCTGACCAGCCAGATGGATGTCCCAGACATGTTTCCAGTAGGCTCCATCACTGGCAGTCAAAACTCTCATTGGTATTAGTGGGATGTTAACCAGTGTAGGGACTGTAAAAAACAGGCCATACAGGGGAAAATAATTTTCTAGTTTTCTATATGAGCATTAGAATTTTATGGAATGGTTACCTACGTGGTAAAAGTAGAGCCAGGGAATTATCAGATTTTTTTGTTTAATTGGAGATCAGTATTAATGACAGCACAAAGTTGAGATGAAATGGGGAATCCCTCTTGGGAGTTCTGATAACAGTTATATTAAAAGGGGCATGACTAATCTCATTTGTTGAAACAACAACAGCATTTTTCTTAAAATAATGTAGGTGATTAAGCATAATGTAATTATGCTGACATATGCAGCAAATAATAAATGAAAAGAGCGTGTATAACTCTTTGATTGCTGTGTCCCCGCCCTCTGTTGCAAGAAAAATATGAAATCTCTACAAGTCTGAGTTGGACACCACTTACCCACGTGTCTCCGTGAGGCAGTAGTTGATTTTAAACAAGGAAGCTGTTTATTTAGGGAATTAACAAACTGGAACTTAGGCTGCTTGGGGGGGAAATACAAAAGGCAATAAAGCCTAGGACCCTGATTCTAGACAGTAAATAAAACACACGTTTTTGCTTCTCCCCACAGGGTGCTGAATCACAGATGTTGACAGGCAAAAAACCAGCCCAATCAGGATCCAGGTCAGGAACGCAGGACCTGGAATACAGGAACAGGTAAGTAGGTTGTTCTTTTCAGGAACAATTGAAACACCTTAGGAGGATGGTCTGCCTGCTTTCTAGAGATCTGCTGCACTTGCTGCCTCCAGCGTGGACAGCCCCACCCGACAGGACTGTTAAACCTATATAGTCCCAGTCAGGCCAATCAGAAGCCAGGATCTTTCTTGTTTCTCGGGCCTTTTCACGTGACCTTAATCCTTGTGTACACGGCACCAAGCGTCACTGCACATGACCCTCTGAGAAAATGTCACTTTTGAAACTTTGAAAGTACACGAAACATACCGTTTATCAGGATGGACAGTACCATTTACAACTACAGGAGGGGAGGGAAAATGGAAGGAGTCATTATACTCTAACACCTCTATGCCTGATCCACAGATGATGTGAGTCTGTTACAGCATTTAGCTGCAGAGCCTGGCTTTTTTTCTCAAACTGATCCCCAGTTCAATCCCTGATGTGGCCTTCACTGATGCACTGTAGCCAACATATATATGAGACGTGAGGGATTAATGAACGATCTATTTCCATGCACAGACCAGGTGGCATGGGACTGGTCTGCTTTACAGTCCTATCAGTTTGGTAATCTGAAGCCATGAGGGGAGTAAAAGCATGAGAAATATGGGTCTTGGTCCTAAATCCACGGAAGAGGAGGAATAAAATGTGAGAGCATCGGGATAATCCTTACTAAAATCTAAGGACACCTCTCCCTGCTTACACCATGCATTCAGTGCTGCAGGGTCAGAAAGGAATGGAGCTCGGCAGCAGCTGCCTCCTGCAGCAGGCTCCATTTAGGACCCTACAGATCTCTGAGTAAAAACTAAATATCTGTAATGTTCCTTCTGTGACTTCAGCATTGTATCCATTGTGTCTGTGACATCCCTTTCCCCATCATGTTAGGAAGAGAACTTCTTCAGATATGGTCAGGGATTTATTGGAGTGATCTCAAAGGTCCCTGCTATTTGCTAAATTCATGATGACTGTTCATCTTCCCCCTACTCCATTCTGACAAGGATAGAAGAGTTGGAAACTGAATCTATGAATTTTTAAGTTGCAGAATTTTCTCAGTAACTTTTCTCATGGATGGGTTTATTTGAGGAAAGGTGGAATACTTTGTTCAGTGAAGTGCTCCGGAGGTCAAGTGTAATGAAGCCAGTGGAGCTAACTCTGTTTACTTTAGTTCTTTGTTAGTCATCAAAACACAATCCCAGCAAGAATAATTTTCTTAGTGACAATCTAAATATAGCTTTGAGTAAGAGAATGCTTTAAAAATATACAACCTAGTGAAAGTCTGGCAACTCAAACGATCCTTCAGACTTCTAATGACTTAATCATTGACGGTGCTTTGATTTCCTTAAAATATGTTTAAAATTGGGTTAAAATTGTATTTAGTGACTATGTTTAAAAAAGTGAAAGCAATGGTTATTAGGTCTGCTAACTTTCAAGTTAATCCTAGCAAACAGCATTGAGAAGCACATGTAATGACCTGTTTACTAGGAGAGAACAAAGAGGCACCCTTTGCATGTACAAAGAGTGTAGCCCATATGTTGTAGGACTGCTGCTTACTAAATTAAGGTACAAGAGCTTCTTTCACTTGGACATCAGCATAAAACAGCCTGTGATAAACACCTTCTAATCAGTTTATTCTCACCATATTTACAGTCTCTGAAGTGGTGCTGCTATTGCCATGATCTGTCTTAGTGAATTTGGAGCCTTCATTTAAGGGCTGCAGAAATATAATCCTAGGAGTTCAGATTTTTATATTTTTTTTAAGTATCCTAGAAACATGGAATCATCAAAAGCAAGGAGCCATGAGCATGATTTTCTCATGTAGAAAATTTAAAAACCTGGAAGTAACTTTTGTTATGAAACATAAATACATACATAAAATGCATGTTACCCAATGGCTGGGTCAGCATTTGCCTTGAGGGGAAAATCCAAATTAATCATCATCTAGTGTAGCTCAAATGAGTTCATACTCTGCATTATTTATTACTAAGATCAACTATCATTCTTTCCAACATCTCATTTTCAGACATCTGTTTTCTCCAATTAGCCCCCGATGGCATAGCCTTCCATTAGAGATATAGTGGGTGCCATTAATGTGTAGGCAATAAAAGATGGTTTACTAACTTGAAACTCCATTTTGATAATCCAGGAGGTTTCCAGTAACCTAATAAGCAGTAACAGGATCCGCTGGAGGGAGTGGAGGTCTGAAGCCTAGAAATTCTCTTTATATGAATTATGGACTTGTTCATAAACAAAAAATGGACATAATGAGCAGGAAGACTTTGTGGACTTCTAAGAATCCTAGAATTTAACAAATATATTTCTATCTTTTTTTGAATGCAGAGAATATGGATGAATAAGGATGTTCCATGGACCAAACTCAAGGTACTGTCATATGTAGTTCCATCTCTAAGTTCCATTTTTAAAACTTTTCTTTGAAGTTACTGGTTTTTTCATGAGCAAGGCTAATATTTAGTCATGAGTATTTTTAGAAAAAGTCATAGACAGGTCACGGGCAATAAACAAAAATGTATGGGCTGTGATGTATCCTATTATTATTACAAATGCCCCTGACTAAATCTTAGCTGCTCCCAGGGCACCACTGGTCTGGGGGGCCTCTTCTCTGGACACGGTGGCTGACTGTCCCCGGCCACCCACTGCTCCAAGGCCACCGGAGACACTTCTCCGGTTGCCTTTAGAACTGTTACTTGGGCCATCCCCAGGCCCAGCAGCAGCCAGAGCAGCTGGACTTCAGGCCAGCTGCTTGGGCAGCCCTGAGGTCAGCCGCACTGGCTGCGTCAGCTGCACAAGTCAGGGAGATCATGGAAAGTCACAGAATCTGTGACTTTCCATGACTTCTATGGCAGACTCGCAGCCTTACTCATGGGACATTCCACTGCAATTTGCAAACCTACCAACTTCTGTTTAAATAAAGGACTCTTATGGCAATTAAGTTTCTGGGTAGCCATGGAAATATACACTTTTTCCTGACCTAAAAAAATAATTTCCTTTAAAGGCATTCATTCATTATTCTACCATTATGTTTTCATTCCATATGTCAACTTATTAGATAATTTACATGCTTCTTATTTAAATGAAAATATAAAGCATGACTCAGTGGAAGTGATTGCTACATCTGGGGATCAGTGCAGCCCTTTGATGTTGTGACCGTAAGAGCACCCAGATGCCAGTTGGCACACTGTTGTCATGATATATACCCAAAAGGTGGCATGTAATATATCTCTGGAAAACTAAGAACTCACTCATGATTCGTATTCTTGCATGAGGTATGTACGATCAACCACAAAGGACTTTATAGATATGCAGTGCAAAAAAGATGCCAGAGGTGATCCTAGCTATTACAGGCCAGTAAGGCTAACTTTAGTACAGGCACAGGGGCCAGAGCTCTTGATCTTCAACTGCGGGGGCGACGTTTCTGGGAACTGAATATAGGTGAGAAACCTACTTAGGCCAGGTCTGTAACTTGCTGAAATGAAGTTTTAATCTTAAAGAGTATTTTTAGTTTTTGTTTGTTTGTAAACATGTCTGTCCTTATTTCTTATACTTGGTATCACTTAAACCTATGACTTTTTCTTTAATAAACTTATTTTACTTTTGCTACAAACTAGTTCATTATTTTGATTAAAATAGAGCGTTTGTTAACGCCAATTAAAGTGATAAGCTGTTGAGTACTATCTCTTTAAGGCAGCAACAAACTCAATAACTTCTTTAAATGATCAAGGGGAGGGCTGGATGCTACAGACCATATGTGGGAAATTCAGGACTGGGAGGGTGTTACAGTCACCCTGTGAAAGGAACATGACAGTGGACGCCAGGGTATAACCCACATGCTTATGAGCTGGTTGTTGGTGTCAGGGCTCTGAATCATAGCAACAGAGCATTTAAAGCTACACAGCAGAGTTACAGAGCAGGCAGTGACATGGTCTCTTACTGCTTTGGGTATAACACCCCCACCCCCAAGCATCACAGATGTGTGCAGGTGGCTCTCTTTGACTAGAATGGATGCTATTCTCACTCACCTAAGGGCAGAATTTCACCCATATGCTTATAGGAAGCAGAACAAGGACAGAGCTGAGAAAAAAGATGGCATTTTCACAAAAGAGTAAGATGCAGGTATCCTGCACCATAAACATAAAATGTAAAAAGGTTAATAATTTAAAAGCTTCTGAGGTCATTGTTATTATCAAGTCCTCAATTACATGCAATTTCTTCTTTACACAGAATTATCTCCCCAGATTTTGCACAAACTCAGTCCATACACCCCATCATAATATAAATCATGTGTCATAACAATTTGATTTACTTTGGTTCATACAGCCTCATTCCTTCTGTACAATTTTTTTAATACTATATGATGTATCACAACCAAACAGGCCAATCAGAGGAAAAGTTCAGGTATTTAAGCAGAACTTCACTGGCTTTACTTACACATTCAGTGTGTACATTAAAGACATATGAAGCAATGGTAAACTTTAGATTTAACTAAAATATTTTAAGATGAGGGAATAATTTGCAACAAGCAATGTGTTTTATGAACTCATCCCCCTTTTCTGCTCCTAGACAATATCCACTAACAGACTACGATATCCTCTTATTTATTGTTGATTCAATAATTATTTTATTTTTTCTTATGCTATTCTATGAATATTCTTAGTTGTGATTGGTCTGAGAAGTCATATGCCATTGCAGGTTCCTAACCTTACAAGCAATTCAGACGTGAATATTTGTACATGCAAATTTACAATATGATTGTTTGACATTCAGTTTCTACAAATATTTAAGTCAGTAAAGCTCTGTTTTGGGAAAACAAACACTAAGAAGGCACAAATGTGGCCACCAATAAATCATTTCAAAATTTGGAGGAATATTTGCAGATTTTTTTGTTTATTATACACGCAGTTCCACTAAAAACCTAACATATACGTAATTATTTAAATAGTAGGAGATGCATAATTTGGTCTGCAGAATGTAATTGTAAGAGTCTACTTTGGCAGTTGATAATTGATTGCCCATAGGTTTAAAAATGAAGGGCTCTATGGGACTTTTTCAGTGGCGGCTGGGATTGAGTAACCAGGCTCTATATGTTTTAACATGTGGTCTGATCTTATTTGGATAAAATTGATATTTTATCAAGAGTCTATATTTGGATTTTTAGCAGAAGTTAAACTTTTAATCCAAGTTTATATTGGAAAAGTCATTAATGGATCCCATCAATTCTATCTCCCACTTCAGTGGATGCCTTTGAATTCTTTGCACAGAGTTAGCCATGTCCCTG
Source organism: Mesoclemmys tuberculata (assembly GCA_007922155.1). Classification (NCBI taxonomy): domain Eukaryota; kingdom Metazoa; phylum Chordata; order Testudines; family Chelidae; genus Mesoclemmys; species Mesoclemmys tuberculata. Next base: position 20,953,803 of record ML675615.1, on the reverse strand, counting down.
TGAACAAGCAGAACATTCCAGTAACTCTGACAGAAATTCTTTTCTCTTGATTCCAATGGATAGCGCACTCAGCTTTGAAAAAAGCACTTAGTATTCTTTTCTGTTTATTAGAACATTCACTGGGCTTTTTGAAGCACCAATTTTTCCAAATATTATACTATAATGGAGACATGGTATATTCCGCTGTCCTGCTTAGTCCATTGTGGTATATGTCTCACCATGTTTGGATGGCAAAAGAACATTAGCCATAATCTGAAGAACACTAGTTGTTAACAATGGATGGTTACTTCGTAAGCAGTTGTGCCCTACAGCCTTAGTACTGCGTTGAGGTCTGCAACCTAGTTGAGCTTCTGCTGCACCAACTTGTTGCTTTGAATATCATTTTCTTTTGACTTCATTTTCCAGTTGGGGATTCATTATGCTTTTTATCCTTCTATGAATGAGTTTCCACATTGATGTCCAAGCCTTTTACATCAACCAAACATTCAGCTTACAGTTTGCACACACATGCAGAAAATAGATTTTAGACATTAACTAGTATTTTAAAAAAATAGGTGAATTTTAGTTCTGGAGATAGGTGCTGGATTGACTACCTTAGAGACCACAATTATCTGTATATCAACAAAACAGGTATGACTCCCATAAGATCACCTCTGGTTTCTTTCTCTTGTTACCCTATCGTACCTTTCCCTGGACCCAGGGGAGACAGTTTTTCAATATGTCTTGGAACACTGAGGAAGTTCCAGAGGACTGGAAGAAAGCTAATGTTGTGCCAATTTTTTAAAAGGGTAAACAGGATGACTTGGGTAATTATAGACCTGTCAAACTGACATTGGTCCTGATCGAAATAATGGAACATCTGAGATGGGATTCAGTTAATAAAGAATTAAAGGAGGGTGATATACTCAATGGACATGGGTATTTGGAAAATAAATCCTGTCAAACTAACTAAATATCTTTTTTTGATAAGATTACAAATTTAGTTGATAAAGGTAATCTTGTTTATATGATATTCTTAGACTTCTTCAGGGTGTTTGACTTACTACTGCACAATATTTTTATTATGAAACTAGAATGATACGAAATCAACGTGGCACACATTAAATGGATTAAAAACTGGCAAATTTATGGGTCTCAAAATGTAATTGTAAAAAAAAAGAAAAAAATCGTCAAGTGGATGTGTTTCTAGTGGGGTCCCACAGGGATCAGTTTGGTCCTGTACTGTTGCACATTCTTTTCAATGACTCAGAAGAAAATCATTGCTGATAAAGTTTGCAAATGACACAAAAATTGGGGGAGTGGTAAATAATGAGGACAGGTCGCTGTTACAGAGCAATCTGGATAGCTTTGTAAACTGTGTGCAAGCAAACAAACAATATGTGCTTTAATATAGCCAAATCTAATGTTGTCATACATCTAGTATCAAAGAATGCAGGCCATGCCTATAGGATGCAGGGATGCTAGCCTTGGAAGTAACTTGGGTGTCATGGTGGCTAATCAGCTGAACATGAGCTCCTTGTACAGTGCTGTAGTCAAAAGGGCTGATGCAATCATTACATGTGACCGTTACAGGAATACTGTGTCCAGTCCTAGCGTTCCACAAGTCAAGAAAGACGTTCATGATTTGGAGAGGTTTCAGAGAAGAGCCATGAAAATGACCGAAAAATATGCCGTACAGCGATAGACGCAAGGAGCTCAATCTCCTTATCTTAACAAAGAGAAGGGTAAGGAATTACTTGCTCACAGTCTTTAAGCACCTACGTGAGGAACAGAAATTTGATAATAGAGGCAGGCAAAGGCAAGGTAAAGGTATAGCACCAGTCCGCAGCCTCTCTGGTGGGCCTGCCAGTGGAGATGCCAGTTTGTGCCAGTGATCTCTGGGATGATGGACACACATTCACTAGAATGTGTGAGGCTGCCAGGTCTTTACACATGAGGTATCACACAGAAAGTATTTTTAGTGACTATCGATCTAAATTTGAACTGGTGACTTCAAGGTGAAGTCTGTGAATTCTGTAACCTGTTTTAATCCACTGAGCCATCCAGTCCTCCTTTTGCATTTATTACAAGAAGCATACAGCCCTGGAGCTTAGCAAGTCTACCTCTGCTGACTCTGTTATTCATTTAATAAGACCTATGTGGCAGGAAATTGTTCTCATAAAGGGGGGATTTTTAAGGGTCCAGGCACCAAATTTTAACCCTTAAGTACATCTCCTCCTTCCCCCTACGTACACAGATCTGTGAGCAGACTCTACCCAAAACATGTACAATCATAACATGTTGTTGGGAACAAAATAACCCATCTCTGATAGACTCTGATGGTTGTGAGAAATGTACAAACTATGATATCTTATTACACTCGTTTTAAACGTGTTCCTTTAAATCAGTATTGAGTAATTGAAGTATTGAGTCTTAAGAAGGAATCTTAAGAAAGAATCTTAAGAAAGATGCCCTAAGATCTTTAAAGCACAAATGAAACTTTTTTTTAAGAGTGCTTAATAAGAGAAAATGGGTATTTATCATGCATTATATAGTTTTGTAAAATGAAAATCTGGAAAGTACCTTGCATTTGAATATTTTTCCTGGATACCTTTTGCTTACACTTCATTTTTAATCAAGAGATTTTAACGAAACTGTGGAGCTGGAATCACATAATGGCGTCTGCAGCACCACATACAGACCCCCATGCAGGATAAGGAAGTGGCCTGTGAAGGGTTGACTCAGAAACATGAACTACACGTATATGTCGCCTTATAAGGGAATGGCATAGGTTTAAGCCATATCATCCTATAGGGATACGACAAGGGTGATATAAGGCATCGGTGCATGGTCAGCGAGTGCACGGCAATGTGTAGGCCTCTGGGTGGCCAGAAGCCAAGGGTAACCTTAAAAGGTTATGCAGCAAATGCTAGTCAGTGGTCACCAAGACATAGCAAACTGTTGCACGTGGAAAACTATAAAACCAAGCTGCCAAGTAGCAGTAGCCAGAGAGGAAAAGGAATTGCCTAACACCCAGTATCTCGAGCGTGTTAGTTCAGTGGGCTGACACATCCTTACTAGCCTGCTTCGCAACGGCTTGATCACCCAAAGCGACTGTCTTCCGTCTGCAGAATCTAAAGCAAGCAGTCATTTAAGTTTGGCCAACATGATTTGTTATTGCTTATGCTTAGTAAGTATGAATTAATTGTTTCTTGTTGTCTGTCTTGTAAACCCTCTAGAGGAACTCCATGAATGGGCACCCTAGGGTCACAAATGTGACAGCCGTGCGTTCATCCTGTGAGATCATTAACGCAAAAGTCTTGGGTGGCGCATTTTGTCCTTCGCACGGAGTTCCCCTTTCTTTACTATCATCTGTTAAAAATAAAGGATTTATTGGTTAAGAGAAATAAGCCTCGCTGCTGCCTCTTTAACACCGCCCCCATCCTGGTATTGTATAAATTGAACCTTATTCGGTACCTATTGGTTCCGACACAACAGAAACCCAAAACAAGACCTTTTCCAAATGCTGAGTTAAATTATCCTTTTAATTCCAGTACTGTTAGGTTTCCTCTATCTATATGCTCTTCCCTAGCAGCCTTAAACATAGGTTAAAAATGATTTTTCGGTATGGTCCACAAATTAACCAGAAGGCACACAGAATCAGTACACTCACCCAGCATGAAATCAAAAGCTAATCAAGGCTGATTACATTAAATTAGCTAAGCACATAAACAGTTAGCAAAGTTAATATTACCTACACTGTCTTTCAACAGTTAAGAAATTTATCTTCCAGACAACTCTAGTTCCAGTTCATGTTGGCGATACTGCACATTTTTTTATGGATATTTTAAAAATAAGAATTTCTATATTTCTTTTATAGTTGTTCTTGATTAGAGGCTTTATGCAATAATGAAGATAAATGATCTGCAGGAGTGGTAGCAGCTCATTAATGAATTGTGGATTTTTTCTAGAAGAAAATATCTGGGAGAAATTGTGAAGTTTTGATTGGAAAGGATTTAGTGTGAACTTCAGCAGAAGCAAGGGGAGTTTAGGTTTTTTTTCTGGTTTACGTATTCTAAGTTTCATATAGGATCTCTGATTCAAATTAAAACGGAGAATAGATACAGACTGAAACATTAAATCTCTTCCATTAATCTGAAACTTGTCCCAAGTTCACTCAAAACTTACCCTCCCGGTGGAGCATCCTCATTACATTTAAATTTAGCTTGAACACCCCAGTTGTCTCAAAAGCCATATTCTGCACTATCTTGAGTTTTTCAAGTCATTTTCAAGTGTAGCCTGATGGTCACAAAAGCATGAATTACTGTTAGCAGGCTAGGAATGCTTACCTAGCAGCAGATACAAAAAGACATCCTTGTCTATTGATAGCACCAAAGCTTGTCTCGCTTGTCTAACAGAAGTTGGTCAAGTAAAAGATGTTACCTCACCCATCTTGTGTTTCATTCCAAAGGCTTCCTAAAAACACCAGTCAGTTGCAAACCTTGGGAACAAAGGCTGGATGATGATATAGGTTGTAGGCAGTAAAGGACCTAATGCAAATAAACAGACAATAATTGGTTCAAGAAACCTGCCCAATACACAAGATCTTTCTCCTCACCCTCTAATGTCATTTTGGTCTCATATGGATTGTGCTTTTCTCAGCTAGCTTTCATTTGTGCCCTGATTAGATTCTAGGAAAGCGCAGACACTGCAGAGCCCTGGTACGGTAAAAATGAAATGTAGAGTTGTACGTCTCCCCCTAGCGGTGATGCCTGATCCCAAATCACCTTGCATACTCCCTTAGTAGGCTTAGGTGCATATGGGATAACTCATATACTCATAGAGCTATTGACTTTATTCTGCTCTTACACCGATTTTACATTGGCGTAACCCTCCTGACTTCAGTGGAGTTACTCCTGATTTACACTGCTATAAGCAAGAGGAGAATCAGATCTACTCTTTCGGGATGTCCCACAAGATTCTGAAAACCTGCAACTTCTATCTGAGTGACTTCAGAGGGAATTGTGGGTGTTCAGCACCTCTCTAGATTAGGCCATAACTACTTTGTTGGATTTCCTGAAAGCATTCAGCAGTGGAATTTATTCTTTTGTAGCTGTGCAGGATGTCAGGTGTACTGAATTTATGGTAAAAGGCCATGTCACATGAAGCAACTCAGAAAAAAAATTTCCAGCACGAGAATGCTGTTGCTTCTATAGCCTGTGTGCCTCACATACTGATATATGAGGGCTATGCTATTGTTTTTCTTTTCTGAAATACCTTTGGCCTTGAAAGGGCTGCAAACAGATGTTACAAACTGCCGAAACACTGTTAGACACAGCACTGAATGTATCTAAGATGTTATGCACCACGAAATTTAATGCAGGTGAACTTGTCATAGTCACCTTTGCCTTTCCCTCCCCTTCCCCCCTCCCCCATATTTGCCTTCCTGTCAGTGACGAATCATTCTGAATGCTGAATTGTTCGCATCAATCCAATTTAGCTACACAGGTTTTCCTGTCTGTTAATGGCTCTGTATGCATCACACATTGCACAAAGTGTGCTTCCCTGTTAATGCCATTCCCTACTGTTGGTTGGGTGTATGATGATCGTTAGTCTTCTTCCTATCAAATGAGATCTGGTGAGTAGCTGGGAGAAAATGAAGGTCTAAATGGCATGATCTTATACAGTGGCCTAGAATACAGTGTTTTAAACTCTGTGGTGTCTGCTTTTTCCTCTCAAATCTGGAAGGAGACTGATCAAATACAATCTAAAAAAAGTCAGACTGTCTCAGCAGAAAAATGTAGAAGGTCAAGTGCAATTACATTAAAAATCACAGTTATAGGTCCTCTCCCCCCAGCAAACTATTTTTTTCTTTTGATTTTTAAAGGCCTGCTAAATCATTGTTTGTTTCCTTTTTTGTATGGCAACATATTGGCAGTTCTGGGGAATAAATTGTAAGCACTTTGGAGAGTGTATACAGCTGAGACCTTTTGGTGCTCTGTGATGGTAAATGCATAATGGACTGTCCGAGTAAGAACTTTTTTTTTTTAAATATTGCCTTTATTTATTCAAGGTTTTCTTTTTCAGTGAGCCATGCATAGAGTAAGTTCTGATGTTAAGGTGACTCTATCAGTTGTTGGGCTATAGCTTGTAAAGAAATAGTTATATTAAAAAAAAAAGAGTCCTGCAGAACTTTAAAGACTAACAAATTTCTGCAGGCATAAGCTTTCATGGGCTGCAACCTACTTCGTCAGCCCATGTTGCAGCCCCCGAAAGCTTATGCCTGCAGAAATTTGTTAGTCTTTAAAGTGCTACAGGACTCTTGTTGTTTTTGCTGTATACAGACTAACACAGCTACCCCCTGGAACTTTTCAGGTATATTTAAGAAAATCATAAAATAGGGTAGGGGGGAGAAGGAAAAGAGTATATCTAAGAAAATTAGTTTAATATCTCCTCTACCTCAATCTTTCACCTGTTAGGCTGAGAGATACCATGTATGCTCTGGGATTTCAAGTTAGTAGAGTATGATTTTAGTTTAATCACAGCTGCTGCTGAATTTGAAAGCAAGGTGTCAGCTGGACCGAGCAGAAGGGTTTGTTTGTCCTTTTAGCTGGCGAGCGGGGCTTCTACAAATAAGTGAGACTAGCATTGGATAGAGGAGCCATCTCCTCTGTAAGAAATACGTGACTGAGAATGGAAGAAACCGGATGCTAGATTTTGGGTAGCAAAGGCTAGCTGGCTACCTCATGACAAACAATAATCCTGGAGTTGGGTAATTGTGCCTTGGGGCTTTGCTGGAGAGGAACAAGAATACAGAGCAGGCGGCAAGCTTCCAGCACCCTCGAGGAAGACAAATATGAAGAACAGGAGGGAGGATCTTGGGGCACAATGAGCCAGGTCTCTAATGTTCAGACAAATCTGAGAGTCACTTTTCACTATTGATAAATTCCATAATACTTCTGGGATAAACAGTTGCATATTCATCCTGGGGTTTTACTAAGAAACTTACTCTTTTTCTGTTGCACTGATTTCTCTCCCATGCAATGCCAAAATAATCTACTGGGCAGGCCTGGACCATAACCAATAGGTGCCACCTCACTTTTCTTTAGTCACCTTAGTCTTTTCTCCAAATATTTTTAATCTTCTGAAACAGAGCAAATACCCTTATTATTTCCTTTCTGTCCTCTTCCAGTTGCTGACTATTTCTATTCTGGAGTGCAAAGCAGTCTGGGGCTGTTTTATATAATCATAGATTTCCATTATTCATCAGTGTAATTTCTTCTCTCACAGACTTTACACCATGGATTCTGTGCTTCATGTGCACACTCGTAATGTTTTGTTTTTAAAGGGTACATTAGATTCTCCTCTACTAGGCACAAAGTGGCCTTGCCAGACTTTCAAAAGACAAAAAGCACCATCCTGATGTAAATGGATCTATCTATAAATGTTTAGAGCACTGTCTAGAAATGGCTTAAAAGTGCAGTGCCTCTGAGACAGAAATACCAAGCTTCCAAATGCAATCTTAATCCTTATCAGACTTCTCTGTTTTATTGTTTTTGATGTAGTTGGAAAACCATTAAAAATCCCAGAAACTCAACAGACTTTAAAGAACCCTTGTGGTGGATGACCTGATGAAAATGTTCTTGGGATACATCAGGGTGATATGGTTTTTAAAATATGTTTTAGAGCCTTTAGTCTGCTAAATGGGTGATGAAAGTCTAATTCCCTATTAGAATTATTAAAAGCAGCTTTTAAAAGCAGCTTCCCTTTTAAAGCCTGCAGCAGTTTTTGGCATATTGCAGGGCTTAGGAGCCTTCTTTACCCAAGGCAGTCTGCCTCCATCCATAGCTCTTTGAAGTCAGCAGAGTTCAGGTTAAAAAAGTCAATTTACTGAAGCTTTGGGGGCCAGATCCCAGTCCCAGAAAAAACAATGTAAAGGCTGTCACAGTCATTAATGGGCTTTGGATCAGGCCGTAGGGGCTACAGCGTTCTGAGTCTAATGATGAGGTCATGAATTACCTTTGTGTTGAACTAAAAAGGAAAAGGACAATATGTGAGAACAAGAATAATTTATGCCAGGTAAACTTCACAGATACAATACCGGAGCTTTGACCGCACCCACTAATTTATTATTCAGAACCTTATGAAATCCAAAAAGTTAGTGATAACTGGTGAAATCTATTTAGCTAATTTGCCCTTTCTGTGGGTGTATTACGTATGTTTGTACTATGGTGCGAGGGGACTGAGAGTCAGGAATAAATAGTATAATGAATACCCTGTATGTAAGTGTCTTGATTCTACAAGTGCCTGTATACTCTACCAGACGGAAAGGGGCACGAGATTGTTGTGTGCCAGTGCAGGGGCAAGTGGAGGTTATGTATGGGAAGAAGGAAGGTTAATCAGTGGGCATAGTTCTCTGCATTGAGTGATGCAAATCACAATCATCTTGCCTTACTGCTCCCTCACTTTATACATACGGGGTGGGTTAAAAAAAAGAGTGGGGCATGGGAGGAGAATAGCTGTATTGGAGGAGGTACAGCTTTAAGCACAGTGTTTCTGTGCTAATGAGACAGTTAGCTACTTGTTCCCCCTTTTGCCTCGTCCTGCTACAGGGCAGAAGTAAATTGGCATCTGTGCCGCAGTATTTGATTTATATTTTTAATGACAAGATACCAAAATCTAGAGTTTATGCATCATACATTTTTATCAATCAGTAACACTCATGGCAGCTGATCTGTTAATTTCTTAAATTAGCTCACAATATTCAGCTCCTTGAACAAAGGCCTGTTTCCATGGAGGTGAAAGGGCAGCCCGGCTAGCTCATTGTATATTGTTCCTTTTCCCTTTCAAGGAAAGTCCTCAAACACACAAAGAAATCTACATGAGTGGACTTTTATGTCCACATAGTGCCCTTTACAGGCTCTGGGCCAAAACCATGATGGTTTAAAGGATGATTTGCTTTTGCCGCAAACCTCAAGCTAGGAGCACACTTGTTCTGCTCAGGGAGGAGACCAGAAACCAGATGGTGACTTCTTTTGCTTTAAGGAGGAAGCAGTTAGTACCAGACACATATCTGGTGCTGATTACTTCCCTTGGCATGCTGGCTCACCTGGTCTAACCATGCTTTGGGGAGATAAAGTTCCATCCACTCTCTGCCCCTGTCTGTCCACTCCTTATCCACATGTGCTGTAGGGACAGTAAGAGCCCCATGGAAGCATGTAAGGCAGCCTACATTAAGCTTTTGCTTGTTTTTACTTTGGAAATAGATCAGTCCTGGTTCCTTTTGAAATCACTGGGAGTTTTGGCATTAACTTCAGTGAAAGCAGGATTCGGATGAAGGTAATCAGAGGGGAAAAATGGTTTTTAAATGCATGGAATATTATAAAATGTATGATAGTTAAAATAAAAATATTTGTCATCGGAAATCCAATTAAAAGATCTATATAAATATTAGCAGCAGAAGTTTCTTCCCCCCCCCAAAAAAATCACAAATTTCAAGACAAGTATGAGCCTGATCTGAAACAGTCATATCCATGGTGCCTATGAATTACATACAAAATTCTCTCAATTGTCCATTTATCCATGCCTATTTAGTGACCAATATGGCATTCAAATAAATAAGACTTTTATCCTGTGGGGGTCTGCCTACATAGACCTGACTGCAGGACTGGAGATCATGAGACTCATTTTGTGAATATATAAATAGCTTTTAAATCCTGATCCTGCAAATACTTCAGCACGTGCTTAACTTTCACCATCAACAGAAATTAGCAAGTAGAAGGTTTAGCAAGTGTGTAAATCTTTGCAAGATGGAGGAGCTACTTCATTGTCTTCTGGCCTCTGCTTTTCCCTTCTCTTTTTACCTGCTCTTCCTCTCCTTTTCTCATTGAATAAGAATATATATAGTAAATAAATATCTTTAGTTTATATAAAATATATAAGTATAGACATAGAAATACAGTATGTTTTTACATAATTTATTTGTCAGACCTTGGCATTCACTGTGAATTTATTTTTACCTTTATCTTAGATGATGTTATAGAAAGCTAATAAAATATTTTAAAATAATAGTTAGTATTCAGCAATGTCTCCATGTAGCTATAGAAGGAAAGGAAAGGAAAGGAGATGTGACATTTAAGGCCATTTGTTCTCTTTAAATAACTCTGCGTAGATTGTTAGAACTCCTGAAGCAATTACATGCCAACAACTGTCAATAACCACACACCCAGAAGTCGTCCACAGCTGTATCTTATGTTCTACTCCAACTCCATTACCCAGGGCTCTTGCCTCTCTTTTAAATAGAAATCAGCTTTGATAAACCTGAGAAATGATGCCAAGAAGCCCCCTTGCTGAGGTTTCTTTTGGGGCCATAGCCCATATTTAATGATGCTGGGGCAGATAGATTTTGCTACCTTTACTCACATTGTATAACACCTTATTCCATGAGCTCCCATGGAAGTATTAGTTTAATTTCAGAGTGGTGTACTATTCAGTGTGAGGAAGGGTATCAGAATCAGGCCCTACAGGAGTATACAAGGTCAGCTGCCATTTCGAAACTATCGTTGTGTAGCTTTGGCAATAACATAATTGGCCAGACATTATGTACCACTTTTATCTTTCGTAATCTGTGTGAAAGCTTTATTTTTTCTGCTCTTCTCTGCTTTGAATTGGACTGAACTTCGAAAGGCCTCATATGACCACAGCCTTAATTCAGAGCCTGCCTATTTTCAAAGTAGCTACCAGAACTAGCCTTTGTTGCCTCCCTAAAACAGTAAGCTCTAGGAGATACTAGTACTAAGGACACCATATTTCTAGATGTAACTTTAAATGACCCCAAAAGAATGAATCTTTTCACAGTATAATGTGGTCTGCCTCCGTGATCTTGACAGCTATGTCCACAACAACAGGAATGTCTGAAACTTTCAATTTAAATGGTAGCACATGAGAATGTGCTGGGACCATGGGTATTTCAGATTGAGGGCCAGATCCTGTAAAGTGCAGATTCTCCCCTACCCCCATAGGATCAAGGGGGAGGCACCTTGCTTAGCATCTCTCAGGAGGCACTCATCTCATTACCATATTTCAGGCATGAGTCCCGTAGAGCAGCATCTGTGGTCTCAGCAGGTCTTTCTGACTGCATCTTTAACACTGGAGAAATGTAACACATGCTGCAGCAAATACAGGAAGTGATGAACAAGAATATGGTTTAAAATTCTAGCGGTACATAAAAGTTGTAGCTGTGCGGAGCTAGACTGTTACTCATGTTTCAGCACTACTCCTGCGATCAGATTCATGTTAGGCTGAACTCAGCCTGTACTTGGATTCCCACCGATGTTAGGGGGTTCCATGTATGGGAAGTAGTCTGCCCGTGAGAACCCGAAGGTGAGTTCAAAATCATAGGCAACTAAATCTACTGTTTTTTCAAATAATTGTTAAATTAGCAATATTTTGAGTCCTTATTCTACTTATACAGTGACCATCTTCATCTCTTGACTAAAGAGCTCTGAGTGCTGCAGCAACATAAAAATCCCAGTACAAATAATAATAGAAAGCCAAACAAAGCAGCCTAATGGAGTGATAATTGATTTCATATTTAGCTCTTTTAAAATACAATCAGTCTAAGATCTGAGTTTTGTCTGAGTTGCAAATCAGAGTAATTAATATAAAAGGATATAACGTTACCAAATAATGTTCATAGTCGGACTTCAGTTGCCTGGAAATTTCTGAATTGATTCAAGCATTAAACACATTTGTCTTTTCAGTTTGAACTTTAAAGGTTAGCAGAATAATGTATCTTTTGAACATCTGATCTTGTAAAGAAATTGTACTTTGTGTCTAATTCAAATGCTCTTTATATTCCCAGCACTTATGTAAAATGAAGTACTTTAAGGATTTTCGGAATGTGTTTTAATTTTAAAGCTTTAGATTATTAAAGGACTTTAATAATGCAGAGAAATCTCCTTTAGAAAAAAGAAACAAAAACAATTCCCCTTTAAACAGTCTTTGGGAAGAACTGAGATCTAGAAAGAGAGAACCAATTAATGAAAGACTTTTTTTTTTTTGTTTAGGTAGGAAATAGCCTTGATAATTTTTTTCAATCAGTTTGAAACAAAGTTTACTGTTTAAGCTGAATCAGAGGATTCCTTTTGTGTAGATGTATATGAATTTGCTACTAAAATCCGTCATACTCACTATCCATCAGACTGCATACTGGAAATGGACAGGAAGGTTTAAACACCACAGACCAAAATACCATGAACATTTTATTAATATCATTTCAGTTAATTTTATAATTTATTTGCATTGTGTGGGTAACCAAAAAATTCTATTTTACATACATTCTTATACCGCACTCATCAGTCCAGTACAGGGATGGCCAAACTTACTGACCCCTCGAAGCCGCATACAGCAATCTTCAGAAGTTCAGGAGTTGGGGTGCGCCTGCCAGGCCTTGGGGCTTCTGTCCCACAGGGCGTGCTTGCCTCGGCTTCAGCCCTGCTCCTGCTGAAAACCCAAGCCCTGGCAGGTGCTTCCCATGGGGCAGAAGCCCCACGCTCCCCACCCCAGTCTGATACACAGAGGGGCCGGGGGGCATGAAGGAGGCTCCGCAAGCCACACTTTAACTGTAAAAGAGCCGCATGTGACTCAAAAGTCATGGTTTGGCCACCCCTTGTGTAGCATCTGAGCTCCTACCAGTAGTGCATTAAGCAATGTGACTATCATCTGTCACATGCTTGTTTTCTTATCCTCTCCTCCGGGGGAGAAGAGTGTGCAGTGAAGAGTTTTGCTTTGGGGAAAAAAAGCACACACACACGTTCATGTTAGATAAGGGAAGGTTATGGGAGTTTATTTTGCAGTTGTGGACCAGCCCTTAAGAAAACTCTGCATCCTACCCTTATTGTAGAAAGCTCCATTATACCAGAGGAGCACAGTTATTGACACTGCATGGTCTTCATCCTGTTTTAGACAATCTTTTAGAGACCATAGGGCCACACTATTAAGAGAAGGATGAAGACATTGAACTAGATTTAATATTCCCTGGGAAGCCAGTGTAGGGTGTGGAGGACAGGTCGGATGTGTTTGCGGTAACTTGTGTTGCCAAGGAGGTGTGCTGCAGCATTGTGGTTCCACCTGGAGTTTCTTAAGCACTGAAAGCTTCCTGCTCAGCTCTCATTGGAATGCTCATTCTAAGGCATCAGGTAACCCTTACAGTGAGCTGTGTGTCCAGTCAAAACACACCAATATAGTTTGAATTTGGGATATCAAATACTTGCAACAAACGGTTCGTAATTGCTACGGCCCACATTTTCTTGCTAAGGTAATGGCTGTGGAAAGGCTAGAATGCAGCAGAACAGGTGCCCTTGCCTTGCATGTGGAAGGATAGTCAGTCAAATAGCTGCACAATGTTCCCTCTAGAGTAGTCATGGAGGGGTTATTTGATGACTTGTGTAGTAAAGGCATGTGGGCATGGCCACTGAGTCCATGACTCTATGGGCTTTCTCACCTAATCTCTCTCACAAACACTGATGAAGTAGGCATGAAAAGCCTTTCAAATGAAAGCATTTCATACCCTATCTACCCACCTCTTTACCCCATGTTTTTTCCTTGTGTATTTGGACTTTGTTTAGTGGCTAGAATTTGTCCTTAAGAACTAGAAGTACTTACTTAATATCTAGTTGGCATTTGGCTTGCATTCTTTCCTGTTGTGCCTTGTAAATTAAAAAATCCAACATGCAAGAGGAAGACCAAGGACAGGGTAGGCCTATTACTTAATGAGGAGGGAAAGATAGAAAATGCAATGGTGGCCAAAGTGTTAAATGCCTTTTTTGTTTGTTTTCACCAGAAAAGATTAGCAGTGATTGGATGACTAACAGTGAACTTCAGTGTAAATGAAATAGGACCTGAGGCTAAAATAGAGAAAAAACAAGTTAAGAATTACTTAGACAAGTTAGATTTCTTCAAATCAGCAGGGCCTGGTGAAATACATCCTAGAATACATAAGGAACTGCTTGAAGACATCTCTGAGCCATTAGCGGTTATCTTTGAGAACTCATGGAGGACAGGAGTGATTCAGGAGAACTGGAAAAGTACAAATATAGTACCTATCTACAAAAAGGGGAATAAGGACAACCTGGGGACTTACAGACCAGTCAGATTAATTTAGGTAACAGGAAAGATAATGGAGCAAATAATAAAAAAATCAGTTTTTAAGCACCTAGAACAGGGATGTCAAACTCAAATACACAGTGGGCCAAAATTAAAAACTTGGACAAAGTCGCGGGCCAACCTTGATATTTATTGAAAAAATGTCTACAATTGAGGAAGTTTTTCCTTCTCATCAAATATAACGATGAACCTTTTCATATGGAAACAAACTTAAGTTTTGCTTAAACATTGAATCTGTAACAAGCAAAGCTTAATACTATAAACACATGTGAAATCGGTGCATGCGCTGTCTACTGGTGGGCCAGCTCTAGTAGACATTTGGTATTTTCTCGCGGGCCAAATATAATTACACTGCAGGCCAGATTTGGCCCGCGGGCCTGAGTTTGACATCTATGACCTAGAAGATAAAATAAGTAATAGTCAACGTGGTTTCATCAAGAACAAATCAGGTCAAACCAAGCTCATATCCTTTTTTGACAGGGTAACAAGCTTTGTGGTTAGGGGAGAAGTAGTAGATGTCATATATCTCGACTTTAGTAAGGATTTTGATACTGTCTCACATGACCTCATAAACAAACGAGGGAAGTATAGCTTAGACAAACCTCCTATAAGATGGGTGCACAACTGGTTAGAAAAGCATACTCAGAGAGTGGTTACCAATCATTCACAGTGAATCTGGAAGGCATATTTTATGGCCTGGATTGGTCCTGGATCTGGTTCTATTCAATATCTTCAAAATGATTTGTATAATGGCATAGAGAAAACACTTCTAAAGTTTGTGGATGATATCAAGCTAGGAGTGCTTTGGAGGACAGGATTAAAATTCAAAATGATCTTCACAATCTGAGGAAAAGATCTAAATAAATAGGATGGAATTTAATAAGGATAAAGGCAAAGTGCTACACTTAGGAAAGAAAAATCCATTGCACAAAAAGAAAATGGGAAATGACTGCCTAGGAAGGAGTACTGCAGAAAAGGATCTGGGCGTTATAGTGGATCACAAACTAAATATGAATCAACAATGTAATACTGTTACAAAAGAAGCAAACATCATTCTGGGATGCATTAACAGGAGCGTTGTAAGCAGGATGAGACGTAATTCCTCCAGTCTACTCATCACTGATAAGGCCTCAACTGGAGTATTATGTCCGGTTTTTGGCACCACACTTCAGGAAAGATGTGGACAAATTGGAGAAGGTCCAAAAGAGAGCAACAAAAAATATTAAAGGTCTAGAAAATATGACCTATGGCGAAAGACTAGAAAAATGCAGTTTGTGTAATCTGGAGAAAAGAATACAGAAGGGGGGCATAACAGTCGTCAAGAATGTAAAAGATTGTTATAAAGAAAACAGTGGTAAATTGTTCTTATCCACTGAGGACAGGACAAGAAACAATGGGCTTAATTGCAGCAAGGGAAATGTAAGTTAGACAGTAGAGAAAACTTTCTAACTGTGTGGGTAGTTAGGCAAATTGGAACAAATTACTGAAGGAAGTTGTGGAATCTCCATGGTTGGAGGTTTTTAAGAACAGGTTAGAGGACCACCTTTTAGGGATGATTTTAGATAATCCTTAGTCCTGCCTCAGTGGCTGGGACTGGATTATCATAGAAGATTGGAAGGGACCTCAGGAGGGTCATCTAGTCCAAACCCCTGCTCAAAGCAGGATTAACCTCATCTAAATAATCCCAGCAAAGGTTTTGTCAAGCCGCAGCTTAAAAACCCCTAAAGTTGGAGATTCCACCACCTCCCTAGGTAATCCATTCCAGTGCTTCATTACCCTCCTAGTGAAAATCTTTTTTCTAATGTCCAGTCTAGACCTCTCCCACTGCAACTTGAGACCATTGCTCCTTGTTCTGTCATCTGCCACCACTGAGAACAGCCTAGCTCCATCCTCCCTGGAAGCCCCTTTCAGGTAGTTAAAGGCTGCTATCAGATCTCCCCTCATTCTTCTCTTCTGCAGACTAAACAGGCCTAGTTCTTTCAGCCTCCCCTCATAAGTCTTGTGCTCCAGCCCCCTTATCATTTTTGTTGCCCTCCACTGGACTCTTTCCAACTTCTCCACATCCTTTTTGTAGTGGGGGGCCCAAAACTGGACACAATACTCCAAATGCAGCCTCACCAGTGCCAAATAGAGGGGAATAATCATTTCTCATGATCTGCTGCTCCTACTAATGCAATCCAATATGCTATTAGCCTTTTTGGCAACCAGGGCACGCTGCTGACTCATATCCAGCTTCTTATCCACTGTAACCCGCAGGTCCTTTTCTGCAGAACTGCTGCCTAGCTCGTCGGTCCCCAGTCTGTAGCTGTGCATGGGATTTTTCCATCCTAAGTGCGGGACTGTTCACTTGTCCTTATTGAATCTCATCAGATTAGATGACCTATCAAGATCCCTTCCAGTCATACATTTTTCTGATCCTGTTACTGAAGAGAAAGGAAGAGAAGGTGAGCATGTGGAGCTGTCGACACTGTGAAGACAGAGGAAGGTGTAGACAGCAGGCTGGAAAATAGAGAACTCCGAATGGAAAGAGCATGTAAATGAGAACTGATCAAACCGCCTGCACAGTGGACATGATAGCAGTTTGTGATAGCTCAGACCCATCTTATCAGGATGACTTTCTTGATTTAACGTGTATTCAGCCTTTCGTTTAATTTTGAGTTAAAATTAGGCTAGCTTTAATAGGACTGTTAAGATGTCTTTATCATATATTGTGTGCTATATCCTTCAGAAAAGAAACTAACTTTAGCCAAAATGGGAGACACTCATTTGTTCCTTGGGGTCTACCAGACTTCTTGTAATTCAGTTTTAGATGGCTGATCTTAAGTCTCAGTTAACAACAAATAACTGTACTGTAAGCAGAGCCAACAAGAGTGGTTGTAAAATATGTGGACATATCTA
Source organism: Mesoclemmys tuberculata (assembly GCA_007922155.1). Taxonomy (NCBI): domain Eukaryota; kingdom Metazoa; phylum Chordata; order Testudines; family Chelidae; genus Mesoclemmys; species Mesoclemmys tuberculata. The sequence goes on along the minus strand of ML675615.1, from coordinate 20,936,760 downwards.
ACGATACAGAGACAGCATGTCTCTCATGCTGACCAATGTTGTCTTATCGTTTCCTTGTACTCCGCCATCCATCTGTCTGTCTCCACCTGTTGTCTTATGCTTAGTTTGAGAGCTCTGGGGTAGAGATCTTCTTCTTGTTCTGCATTTGCACAGCACCCAGCGCAGGCCTGGTCCATGACTGGAGCTCTTAAGGTATGTCTAGGTATGCAATTACACACCCGTGTCTACCCTGGGTCAGCTGCTTTGGGCTTGCCAGGCTTGGGCTGCGGGGCTGTAAAATCGCAATGTAGATGTTCGGGGTCAGGCTGGAGCCTGAGCTCTGAGATGCTGTAATGGGGTCCTGAGCCCGAATGTCCACACTGCAGTTTTACTGCTGCACAGCCCACATCCCTCGAGCCCAAGTCAGACGACCCAGGCCAGCCCTGGGTGTTTAACTGCAGTGTAGGAAATGCACTTTGGCACTACTGAAAGACAAATAATAACATCATATAAAGGAGTAATGGAGGAACAACGTACAGACGTTAAGGCTTGGCTTGGCCAAAACTATTAGAGATGATGAATAAAAAAGCTGTGGGGCCTTGAAGAAGAGTGCAGAGAACTTCATGTTCGATGCTTTTCACTATATGAATCTGACTTTTAGCAATGGAACCCATTCTTTCACAATTACTGTGTTCACCTTTTGCAAGCTACTTGCCGAAGATCTGCAGTCTTTTATCTGCCTCAGCATTTCATACCCTATGCCTGCAAAGGCCTAGTACTGGGTAGTGATGTCATGGTTACTAAGTAATTGTTAGTAATTGCAGAGAAAATGATTATTCTTATATTTCAAAGAGGCATCAAAGGAAACCTGCATAACCTTCAAAAGATGAGCCTGGAAATTTACATTCATAACTCTGCTGGATACTGAAAACCATGAATTTAACAAAGATACCGGTTTTATGGCTCATTACAACTTGTAATGCACCCCAACTCTTAATTGCCCACTTCATTTTAAGTGGTCTCTACAGCATGTATGAACTCCTTATGCTTAATAATCTGTACCACCTTGTATTTAACTCAGATACTCGGGCTACCTTTTCCAGACCTGAGGAAGAGCTCTGTGTAACTTGAAAGCTTGCCCCTTCCACCAACTAAAGTTGTCCCAATAAAAGATACTACCTTTGCCTACTTTGTCTATTTCTGTTATTATTTAACATTTATATTCCAATAGCATCTTGAAGCTAACCAAATCAGGGCTTCATTAAGCTAGGCACTACACAAGCATATAGTGAATGACATCTTGTAGTCACAGGTTAACAATACATGGCTATACAGGGATGTTAGAGGGAGTTAGGATTGAATTGCCTGTCCTGTGTGTACTTCATAAGCCCCTCTTACAATCATAGCCCCTCTGCTTTTGAGAACTATCCCACTGAGAACAATTTGCTGGAAGGGGGCAGGAGATGGAACCATGAATAAGCCCTTCCTATGTGGCAGCCAGCAGCAGAGCTTAGCAGTTGCATGGGGAGGAACATGCTTCACTGTTTAAAGGGCTACAGCTTATTGCTTCTGATTCCCTACACAAGAGCTGCTGTGGAGCTCAAGGAAGCTATTGTGCCTCCTTGTGGCAGAATGTCTTCCAAGGCTTCCCCCGGAGTGGTGGCGCTCTGGGCTGTGGCTAAGTGCCACTGTTCAGCTTTTTTACAAGTTATTCATCCGTTCAGAAGAGAAGACATTTACTTCTATGATGGAGGAGGGAAGATAGATGTAGAATAAATGCCTAAAAATAACATTCAGCCCTTCAGAGTGTGGCTACTGCTCAAAGTGTTTCAAAGACAAATACTGGGGAAATGACGTTGAATATAAAAGCAGAGTTTCTGTTTTTGAAGAACTAAAGGAAACGCACAGCATATGAAAGCCACTGCAGTTTTGTAAATGGATTTTTAAAAAGCACAGATGAGGAAAAAGCTCCTATGATTTTAAAGATCCTTTTTAACCACTAGGCTTTTGAATGGGATGTATCAATTTACATATGACTAAATTGCCAACAGATCCCAGTGAAACATGAGAATTCATGTAACAGTGCAGAACGCCATGCAGACTCTGAAAGAAGTATTGGATAGCATAATGAGACATGGAATCATGAGACTTTAATTCTACTTATAATTCATCAAGGTCATGGTTTGATGCCAAAAGGGAAATGTCGACTCAGACAGATTATAGACATCTAAAGAGGCAAGTGACTTTGTCTTGCTGGTTTATGATTTACTTACAGAATAGTTTCATAAAACTCACTAGCAATATATAAGGCCTTGATCCTGCACATTATGCACACAAGCAGACCTCTACCTGAGCTTCTTTACAGGTGCAGGTGTCCATCTGTACAGAGCAGCTTGAAGAATTGGGTTTAAACATTGTAAAGCTCTTGGAGTTTGAACTGAAGAAGTACAAAGAAAGGTTATTAAAAGTGTCTGATATCTGAGCTGTCCCCAAGGTTACCTTAAACAGGTATTTTGTTGGATTGCCAAACTCTCTGTATTTTTTTTTTCTGGGTAAAGGATTCCTCATGATGTGATCAAATGGAATTTCATGGGTGGTCAGGTCGTATTTATAAAATATCACTCACTTGCAAGCAATGTAAATGAGAAGACATGTTATTTAAGTTGAATAACAATAGAGATGGCTGAACTGGTTTAGATGAAATACAAATTGTCTTGAACATTTGTCCAGAACTTGAAATGAACCATTTTTCAGGTTTGAAGATTTTCAGTTAGCTTTCATTAATTACTTTGTATTTTCTCTTGTGTCTGCACTGCCAGGGTTTGATTCTGATTTCACTGACACAAGCATATCCTGTTCACTTCAGTGGTGTTTGTTCTGATGTATACTGTTGTTAATGAGATCAGAACCCATTGCTTACAGATGAAAGAAGCAATGCTAAATTACTATAAGCAAGGCTGCTTTTGTATGTATATATATATGGCCTAAATGATGGATGGAAGTATCTACAATCTCATAAAATAGCTTTTTGTGCTATTTCCAGCTGAATTTTGAGTGCCGAAATGGCCAGATTAGCTAACCATCAAGCCAAGATTTGTAAAAATGACTAATAATTATGAATGTCTCAATTTTTGAGGGCCAAACTTGAGACATTTGAAAGGAGCTTGATTTAAAGAAGTGTCTGATTAGCAGTTTCTGAAAATCAGGTCACCTTTCAGGTGTCTCAAGATGCACACCCAAAAATTCAAGGACCCTAAATCACTAATCAGTGGCTCCAGACTTCTGGGTATTGATCTGAACCAAGTCTTTTCAGATTTACCCATTATTAATTAATACATTAAGTTGTAGTACCATGCAAAATAACATAGCTGCACAAAAAAACCAGGAAAACCCTGCTCTGTTTACAAATGCTGCTTTTTATGTGTGGTGCTGGACATGAAAATTGTGAAGCCAATAACTGGTTGTACCTATTTCCATTCCAAAACAGAATGCTTTTCTACCTGACAGCTAATATGTGTTGCCCAAGCTCATGGAAGCAATTGTAAAAGGTCTGGCTATGTTTGTGTGTTCTGACAGTAAAAAAAAATACCAAACAAAAAAATCCCTATTACTAATCAAGAGATTCTGGTTAAAAATTAATGGCTTTAGATATAAAGTTGGATCTTTTAGTCTTCACTCATGCACATCAGAACTGGTTCAAATCTATCCAAGGTAATAAAAGACCTTGCTAAGCTATAATACGTATCCAACCTAATAAAAATAACTTGACAGAGTTATAGTGTGTCATTTTCTAGGGAACTGTAACTACTGTGTTATAGCCAGTTCACTCAGAGCTAAGTCCAGAGCCTAGACACTGATAAATCTTCCAAAGAAAAATGAATCGTGTTTGGATCGGATATGCACACACAAGAGCTGTAGTAGAGGTTGAAACCGTTTTGGGAGCTGAATACTTTTCCTGCTCAGAAAATGACATGCCAATGAGTTTCATTTAAAGATTGGATTCATTTGCCACAGGAACAATGAGGTTGTTTATCAAAAGCTCTGAATATTGTTAGATAAGAAGCAACTCATGAGTAAACAGTCCTTTCTGTAATAAGGCTATAAAACATAAAATAAAGGAGTGAGGTGTCATTCACTTGTGTGATCAGATTTGTTGTTTGTGAAAACGTCGGATTTGAGAATGCATTGTATGTATCTGGTCATTTTATTAAATATTCATTGCAAATGTATCTTTTTCTGTTTATGAATCATTTGTGAGCAATCCCCAACCTGTGCTATTGTATTTGTTATTAATAACGATTCACCATATTAGTTGAATAATTTTCAGCTTATGTGTTTTTCACAACTTTTTATTTGTTTATCATGGTCTGCAGTTGGTCACCTAAGTGACGTAGTATTGGATCTGGATGACCTGTAACTTTTAATCAAGAGAATAATAAATAGCATATGTCTAATATTAATAGGGGAATACTGATGTGTATTAACGCTTGTGAATATTCTATGGTTGTTTGTGAGAAATGAAACAATATATAATAACTCCACAAATAACAGTAAAGACAATACATTTGTTCATAAATATATCTGGGAATCTGATTCGCCTCCTCATCCCACTCCCTCCCCACCCTGTGTTAATATATCCTGCTACATCAGACTTCCACTAACAGTTGCTACTTGAAATCAAATTAAGTAAAACATTTACTGCAGGTGAGTCAGCTAAACTCTTGTCCAAATTTGGATGTCTTTATTTTGTATTTACTCAGTATTTACTCCAGCAAAACTCCCATTGGACTGTAAAAGGAGTTTACCTGAATAAGAATACAGAACTCAAAACAATTACACAAAGAAAAATTACCAGGCAGAGATGAAAATCTGGATTACTCTGAGTGAAATGGTCTTTCAAAATGTGCCTAAAACATAAATAGTTAAGTATTAATTATTATTATTATTTTCACAAGGAAGGGCATGTTCACATGAAGGCTTAGCTTTAGCTTCAGAAGGAAATTCCACGTCTCTTTTAAAAATACAAACCACTTGTCAATTCTTGTTAGTTTGTAGAAACCATTCCTGTACTGGTAGTGATAAAAACAGCAGTTCAAAATAAACCCTCAGACACAGTAATTTGCATATATTCTGTCTAGGTCAGGCATCGTTGTCTTACCCCTTGATAATGTAGAAAGTTCATAGAATGAAAAATTCTAGAAACAGTGCAGTGAGGAATGCTCCTCTTATGATTTAAGAAAAGAGTGCTGGTGTGTGTACTCTTGGATAAGATTTTAAGACTGGGTGCTTCAGTTTAGGCTGCTAACTCCATCTTTAGGTACCTAAAGAAATGGTTGCATTTTCAAAGTGATTCAGCACAAGCTGGTATGTGGCATTAGAAGCCTAATTTCAGGCAACAATTTTGAAAATCCTGTCCCTAATCTCTGGGGAAGTGAGGAAGGGGTTAACCGATCTCAAACTAGAAGGGCTACAGCTGCCTGTCCTTATTGTGGGGATCTGCAAAGAAGTGGAGTGAGGTCAGCTGTGGGGAAATCAGTTCCAGTCTCCTGGCTGCTTCAAAAGGGAGCTGAGTAGAAAAAAGGGCTCAGGAGGGAAATGGGAGATTTTCCTGAGTTAGAAGTAAGTGCTAATGGGTAGATTGAGGTAAACCTAGCTGCTTTTCTCTGTATGTTCGTACCCTTGTTTTGAAAAAAATATTATTTGTTTGGCTTAACCTGCAAAGAAGCAAGCTGCACTTTTAATTTTGCTGTTTACTTGTAATAACTGCAGCCTGAAGAGCTTTGTCCTGTTGTGGATGTGCTCCCCTGTTTTCTCTCCCCTGCAGCCCTGCATATTTGGTATTCTGCAGTCAGTTTAGGGGATGGAGAAGGTGTGGGTGGTATATATGGCACTGAGTTAGGCACTTACATTAAGCATTGAAGTACCTGTAAGAACTACAATACGGTATGGTAAATAGTTACCAGCTGTCCTTATACCTGATTTTTTTTTTTAGTCCAAAAGTATAATTAAACCCTCCACACGGCTGCCCTAAACCTCAGGTATCCTTGTTGGAGGTGATTCATCCCATGAGGGCTGTGCAATTCGCTGGTAGCTAAGGTCTGTAATGTAGTGTGCAGTGTGAGCGGATCTCTGCTGCAAAACTCAAGGGCAGGTGCCTTCCCCCCCCCCTTTCCCAAAGGCAGCCCTGCCCCAGGGCCAGATGAGCTGTTGCTCTCCCCCTGGGCCAGAGGAGTTCTGTGCCCCCCCCACCCGCCACACCCCGATTATTGGGGGGAGGATCTTGTGAATGCGCCCAAAGGGCAACTATATAACTTGCATATCTACATTCTTACTCCAGGCTGGGACAGATACTAAAGTAAACAGCTGCTACTATACACCACCTAAGTTGTCCTCCTAGTTAATGGCAGCTAAAAGCCTGTGTTGTGCACATGTAGGCAGCTAAGCTAGGTGACTTCCTCATGACTCCTTGTATTTGAGAGGTAGTATGTGGTCATGTAGCTAATGGCAGTGTCATAGTGCATCCACTGAAGGGGAATATGCTCTGAGGAAAAACTACCATTAAACTGTGGAAGAGGCTGACTTGAGGAATCTGCTGTAATAACAGCAGCAACAGCGTATGAGAGGGTCTGATCTGTGCACCTCAGGCTAAGCAAAAATAGACAGTGACCTGGAAAGCTGCAAGGAGAATAGAAGTCTTGGGAAGACACTGGTCTAAGGAATTGCAGTAACAGCAGCAACCACATTTGTGAGGGCATGACCTTGGATATTGTAGACATAACTGAAGGTGACAGTAAAAATGCCAGCATGAGAAACGGAATTCAGTTCAGACCTCCAGAGTTTCCATGTTAAAACCTGTGTGCGCATGGATGTGTGTGGCATGTTTTTCATCTCCAGCAGCATTATGAAAATCAAAACTGAATTTACATCTTAAATGATAAAGATGAGTTTAATTAATCTACAGTATTTGTTATATTACCAAACAAGTAGCTGAATTTATACCATGTGTGATATCCAATGGATCTTTAATTTCCTTTCAGAAAATGATTTCAGGGTAGTGTTGCTAGTGGTGGACAAGTGGGCTAGGATTCGGAAGATTTGGATTCTATTTCTGGCCCTAGCATGGACCTCCTGGATCTGAGTGACATAGGGCAAGTCACTTAGTCTGCCTTTGTCTCCATTTCCCCAAATGCAGATAATGATGCTTACTTCCTTTCTCAAGTGCTTTGAGATCAATTGATGAAAAGTACTAATAAGTAGTATTAATAGTTATTCTGTATGGATCTACTGTCCTTAATGGTTTGTAGTGTGAGTTGTAGTCCTGATGTTTTAATGCTGAGTCACTTGCATGTGTGTTGAAGTCAATGATATTACAGAGAAGAAGAAAATACTAGCTCGTGATTGGCTAAAAGCAGTCATGTAATAAGTCCAACTTCTAGTTTTTGCTCAGTTATGCCCATCTTTCTATTGCATGCATCACCGATGGCAGTGAAAGATATTTACCTGATTTAATTAGAGAAGGATCTTAGAGTTAAGTCTGTCTAAGGTTCTCTAAAACTTGAATCTTTTTCTTTATCTCATTCTAGGTATCGAATAGCAAGTGTCAGATGATCCAGGTTAATATACTGTAATTTTAAAGGCATTTCAATTCTTTTCCATCCACTGATATTTTTTCTTTCCATGTTTGCACGTAATATGATATGAAGCTATATTTTACAATAAGATTTCATGTGAAACTTTCATTAACTCAGTGAGTAATACATGCACAGAATGAAGGCAGGATATTGCACTTGGATATAGATATATAGCCATCATCATGAGCCATCCACATTCCTTTTTGCCTGGATTAGCTATACAACAGTACCACTCCAGTTGTTCTGGCAGGCCAATATTGTTTATTAAGGAAGGAAGAGAAGCTCAAATTTGCCTTAATTTTCAGACTAAAACAGCCTCACTAAAGCTGTTTTTTTTTTTTAAGGTAATGATGCTGGGGGAAACAATATACCAGTAATATTATTTTGCTAACTATGTCATCTAGTTACCCTAGATTGTGAAGCATCTGTGTAAAAACCAAATGTGGTGACTAAGATATAAAAGCATGGTAACACTTAAAAGTGAATCTGCTAGGCCAAAATTTGGTTCCATTGAATTCAATGGAGCTTTACTACTGATTTCAGTGGGAGTTGATCCATTGAGTGTAACTTTGTCTGCAGAAGAATGTTGAGGAAAAGCTGACTGTCTCAAGTACTTGTGTAATCTGCATGAATTAGTCAAAACTCAGGTTCAAAGGCTTGCTTGCAGTGGGTGATTGCTCAGTTACTTTAGAGATCTTATCAGACTCTATTCTTGCCCTCCCAACCAGATCACCATATGTTGTTTTCTGTATGAAAAATTCAAAGATAAAAGAGCACCAAATGGGTTCAGAAAGATGACGCCATATAAAAAGTTATTGCTATGAGCTTTGTGAAGGATTGATTACAGTTAATTGGCAGGGAAGTAATAATGCTAAATGTTGAAGATGCTGTCCCTTATGTCCAGGAGTTATCCTATATAGCAAGGGTGGCCAAACAATGGCTCGGGAGCCACAGGTGTCTCTTTTACAGTTAAAGTTTGGCTCTAAGAGCCCTCTACACCCCTGCATTCTCCACCTACCAAACTATGGTGGGGAGTTCAGGGTTTTAGCCTCGTGGTAGGGCTAGGGGCTTCTGCCACATGGTGGGCACCTGCCATGGCTCAGGGCTTCTGCCCCACGGGGAGTGCCTGCCATGGCTTCAGCACTGCATGGGAGTGGGGGAGGGGAGCGTCTCGGGGCTTCTGCCCTGTGAGAGGTGCCTGCTAGGGCTTGGTGCTTCAGCAGACGTGCCCCCACGGGGCAGTAGCTCTGAGCCCTGGCAGGCACACCCTGCGGGGCAGAAACCCCAAGGCTCGCCACAGGGCTGAAGCCCTAGGGCTGGCAGGTGCACCCCATCTCTCAAACTTTTGAAGATTGTTGTATACGGCTCAGAGAGTCAGTAAGTTTGGCCACCCCTGTTATATAGTAAGAGATGACAGGCATGCATCGTTCCTTACTGTGCTTGCTAAAGAGACCGAGGCTTAAATAGTTAGCACAAAAGGTAACAAGTAGTATGACTTGGTGTGATAGACTCCTAAAACAAATGTAAAAGGAGCAGAAATTGCTAGAATTGTGGGAGTACTATATCTGATAAACTTAGCTAAACAAATATTCAGGGGAAAAATAACTGTATAAGCAGTTGAAACAAAAGTAAGGTTATTTTCCTAAAGCTGTTACAAATGATTGACCACAAATAAGGTAAAACAATTGAAATTCAATACTAGCACAAGGTCCTGAGCTTAATCCATCAAGCCATTTAACACTTTGCATTCCAGCCTTGAATGTTGAAATGTTAAACATGACATCTTTCTTCTGTTTGCTCAAACCATGGGTGCGGGGGTATACAAACCCCAGACTGGAGAAGAAGGCGTTAAGGAGTTGCTCTGGGCCCAAGTGGCCCCGCCCCACCACACCTGCAGAGCCTGCTCAGGCTGGAAGAGGAGCTTAAAAAGGGGAGCAGAGTCGCTCACTGGCAGGCAGACAGTGGAGGTGAACTGACCTGCGCTTTGAGTTCCTGGGAACAAGCATCAAAGGCTCTCTTGCCACCTAAGACCTGGTAATAGTGGCCTGACCAAGCCTGCAAAGAAGGGGTCAGTATCTCTTGAAGGGGTTAGAAACTTTAATTTTATGTTCAGTTATTTACTTTACCCTGTGGGAGGAAAGAGAACTTGTAGGAAGTGATCCAGGGAGGCAACTGCATAGCACCCCAGGGTGCAGAGCTTAGCTGTCAACCACTGGCCTCTGGCTCAGAGCTTGGTGAAGAGATTGGGCCTGAACTCCCCGCCAGTCCATACGGAGGGACAACTATGAAACTTCCCTGTCCCTCGGCAGGGAACCTGATGGATGGAAGTTGCGGAAGATACAAGGGTCCAGATCATGGGGCCCTGAACCCCCAACATGATCCTGAAGACCTCCTCATGAATGGACCCTTTTTGTATACCCTGAAAGGGGTGGACTTGCAGATGTGACCTGGCTGGAAGATTGAGTCACTGAAAGGACAGACTCTGATAGTGTGGCGCAGTAGGGAGAAAGTGGAAGGCCCACCCGACCTCCAGGTGGCCCTGGCGGTGAGTGTTCCCCTTCACACCATGGCTTTAAAAAATCTCCATGAAGTTGCTCTGACATCACGCTCAACTTCTTTCTGACTTACTCATTCCATTCCTCCAATGTTGCCCTTTTTCTCTCTCTCTCTCCACGTATTGCTATAGGTAGTGTTTGTCCTATTGCCCTCTGCCGATTGGAATCAGACCAACTCAAGAATTTATTCTGAAAGTGCGGTTAAGGGGCTGCTCATAGGAAATTATGAGCTTTGAAGTTACTTGTATCTGGAAATCTCTTTAGCTCAGTTGGGTAGCTGGCAGCATTATGATGGAAAGGTCCTCTGTTCTCTTCATTACTGCTCATCTGTGATGTTTAGCTGGTGACTGTGGTGTCTGTATCTTTTCAGTCATGGATTTGTTTCTTCATTAAGGCAAACTTTCAAAACAGTTGCAGTTTTGTGCCCAGCTACGTATGTGCACGCGAGCACATACATTATATTTGTATAAAGCATATAGATTGTGGTCTCAGTTCTGCAACCTGTCATCTATCTGTCTTTGGTGTTTGTGGTGTGCCAGTCACTGCTCCATCCAGCCTTCTCTGAAGCCGGTGGAAGTTGCAGACCTTTTATACCTTGCAGGAAGTGCTCAGCAGCTTGTAGGATCAAGTTCTGGGTTTGTGTGAGCAAATCTGTAAGGCAAGGGTCTACATTGTGTAGATGTGCATGCAGGTTGAGTGCACAAGATCTTATAAAAATTAAATAAGTTTGTGCATCCGGGTGGGGGAGAAATGGCTGGTCTGCTAGAGAGCTGGAATGCAGTGATGGCAACACAAAAGATCAGTGAATTTTCAGTGGGAATTCTTTTCTTCCTCGGGGTAATAAGTAAAATCAATTAACTCTCCCCATTTGTTCAAATAAGAACAGTGTGTGTGTGTTAAAAGATTCAGGTTTGCATATAGGCTCTTGCAACATTTATCTTGGCAGCTGGACCAATATTTTACACATTCATATACGCACAGGAAACCTCTTAGAGTGAAGAGAAAAAACAAAATTAAAGGCTTGAGATTTTTTACTAAAAGAGGAGTACTATCTGACAGAAGACTTCCTCTTCTGAGAGTGGTGGCAGAGCCTTTCTTCATTCTTGCAATCTCTGGGATTAGCCACTCACTGGTGGCTAATGCAGAGAACTGAGAGCCAAGGACATATCTCCTTTTTTTCGTTTCCTGCTCATTCAGAAAAGAGGACGAGGTGATCTCATTCAAATGTAACACTTAACATTGGCTGGAAGGTATTAAGACCTATATTCCATGCCTTTTATCACAGAGAGGAGACTATGTATAATGGAGTTATAATTAATTTATAAGCAGAGTGAAAATTCAGTACAACAGAGCTCTACTATGGACTTGTGTGCACAATAGATCTAATGCCAGTGACTTTTTGCCACACCTCTTTGTGATTTTAAAATATATTCCTAAAATAGATCTTTAAAATGTTTCCCAGATTTTTTATTTTTTTTTTTTGCAATAAGTATTTCACTTACAATGTTATATACAGAAAGGACATTTCTGTAGCACTGAACAAAAAAAGAATAACTTTTCAGCATTACTGTATATCAATAGCCAATTATTTTTCTGTGAAAGGGTTCCGGTTGGCTGCTAATAGATTGATTGAATGAGAGATCTCTTCCAGGAAAGAAATGATAATTTCAAAGATGTAGTGGCTGGCCCTTTAATTTTGAGGTATTACAAAAATTGCATCTCTCACCTTTAGTAATTGTAAATGGCCGGGAACCTGCACTAAATCACTTAATTTTTTTTCTGTGAGTCAAGTTATTCCCTCCTCACTGCTCCTTTGTAAGGGTTTGCCTTTCTGCAGCTCTAGTGCCTCATTTAGATCTTGTTTCAGATTTTTTTTCTTGAAGAGCTGTGTCCTCCATCCATGTACACACCCTTCCAGGCTTCCCTCCAGTCATCTCACTGTAGGGCCAACACAAAGAGTACACAGCACATTGATCATTGCTCACGTGCATTGTTTCAGCTTGAGTTCATGCTCACGGAGATATGTTATGCTAGTTGAGACTTCAAGTATTTCTGCTAAACTCTATTTTAGTATGACATGTTCTCACCTGTTTCCAGATCTTTGTCTGTTGCATCCTATGTAACTCCTGGACTTAACCATTTGGGATAGAGACAATGAGACCAGACCCTTGACTGGGTTTCCTGAACATGATGGTTTATTATATGTGTTACAATCTGGCTTGAAATATGCATCATAAAAACTGTGAAAGTTCTGGGATTTTTAACTTTCTTGTGAGGACAAAAGGAAAGACTTGGATATACTTGTGTGTATTCACCAAGTTCTTATCTGAGACTTAAATTGGTTGCTTTCATAATTAATACTAAGAAAACTATGTAGTCAAATTTATTCCCAGACCTAATTCTCTTCCTGTTGGTATATACATATTTCCCACTGACTTCAACAGCATTCTGTCCCCTGCGTCTGGGGAAAGAAGTTGGCTCATAAATCTAGAGCCAGATCAGACCTGTGGGAAGCAAGTGCCACTCCTGTTGAAATGAATCTAATCAATGAGAGTAGCATCTGTTCACACTAGCACTGAACTTAGCCCTGTGTATGTTTGTTTTGGAGGGAGATGGGAATGGAGGGAGTTGCTGAAAAAATGTACCAATGTACTATATTGGATTTCATTAATCTATTTAAGACTATTTATTATGAACCATTCATTCTGTATCTTCTACGCATCATTAAACTATCTGTACTGACAGTTTCTAAGTACATAAGAAATGTATCTTGGGTGCTGTGACATTTTATATTCCAAACTTTGCCCAGTGGCTGATGGTCTTCCTCAGAGTGACACATTGATTGTAGGAACATGTAAGGTGAGTATGATTGTGTTCAGTGTTTTGAGCTCATCATCTGTTATCCCATTCTTATTGTCATCCTAGGTCCAGACAGTATCAAATTGGAAGCAGTAGTGTAGAAAATTACGAACAAATCAAAAAAAGACTACAGCTGTGAAATGAATCAAGCTACTGTTTCTACATTTAGTATTTCCTTTGGTATAAAACATCTGTTACCTTTTTTGGGGGTCTTACAGCTATCAAAGCAAGAATGAAGCATTATAATTGCTGTTATACAGTATAACACAGCCAGATCATTCAAAGTAATCAGAATCTATTGGCACAGTATCGTCATCAAATGTGTGATGATTTACTAAGATGTGACAATGAAATATTGGCTAATTTTCCTGGTATATTATGGGTGCTCAGTCTACATCACTGGCCCTAAAGCTATTTTAACCAGCTTTGGGAGGATCAGCCCAGTGTCAGCCGCAGTGGCATATAGCTCATGTTACTATATACATGTACTTCTTGCTGCAAGTAAAACTGGGGGAAAGGGTGTGGCCAGTGGAAAAGGGTGTGTGGCCAGATTGCCTTTTCACAATTTATGTCTTTGACTATATTATGGCTGCTTCTAGCTGTTGCATTCTGATTGATGTTGGGAAACTGGCCCTGCTTGGAGTAGTGACTTGATTAGAAGATTACAAATATTAGCTTTAAACCACCTTTGTGTAACACACAATGAGCAGTGCTCTGTGCATTTCAGCAGCACCCTAGGATCTGGCCCTAAGTGTGCAAGTTTGTATGTGTGACCACAGGCTTAAGTGAGTATGTACTGGAATATGTACACAAAACTAACATAATCCCTAGAGGTTTGAAGCTGCTATTAAGCTTGTTGCTCCATATTCGTTTGTGACCAAAGGGATAATGAAAAGATGACAAATTTCAAGTTGGCGTAAAAGATATAGAGTTAGCATGGATAATTTTATGCACTGTCAAAGTGAAAAGGCTTAACTAAATGTGTATGGGCAAAGATACGTGCTGTCATCTTAAGAAATTAAAAGACAGACTCCTAATAATTGAATCTTGTCAAATTTGTGTTTGTTTAATATGTCTAGTTCTGTTTGAATATAATTTTGAGTTTCTCTTTTAATCAGTATTGATTCAGGTTCTTGGTTCTAGTCACTAAAAATGACTGTCCTAAATCCCTACTTCGCCAGCTTTCTAGCAGTATAGCAAATAATATGTTCCATAACAGACCTGGGTTCAAACTACCTCATGTAGGATTTCGGATACTAAAAGAAATTACTTGCTATATGTTAACCCTAAATTTTCAAAGACGATAATCTTATTCCCCACCTCCCAGCTTATTTAAGAAGTATTAGAAATTATTTAATAATTTTTTTATTACCTGGTTAATTTCTTTTTAAAATCTTGCACCACTGGAGAATTTTATCTACGTTGGTCATGTTACTCCTCAGTATAGGGTTACTCTGCATAAGCTAATTTAGAACAAAGCTCTTCCAACCAGAGAGCCCCATTTCTTCTTCAGAATTCTGGTTACACAAACTAGTTGCTATAACTGTCCTTGAAGGCAATTGTGTGATGTGGTGGTGATTGTTTTCATTTAATTATTTTTTTAAATATGTGATTCTGTCTTTGCACTGTACAAAATTTTTTTCAGATTGTTGTAAATTTCCACGACACTGAAGATGGAATGGGTTTGGATTACTGTTCTGTGTAAAAGAGGATGTGTGCTGGAGTGGGCTGGGGAAAGGATTGAGATTCAGAAAGAGCCTAGGTTTTTGTGCAGCTGGATTCAGTGCCAATTCACTCTAATGAAGAAAATGGGATACAGAAATCAGGATCAGCAGTACTCAGTGGTTTAAATCCTCATTTACAATGAGGACACTTTGACATTAAAGGTTCTGTGGTTAATGTAACTTACTCCCAATTTAAGAGCCTATAATGCTTCCAGAGTATTGTCAAGTGGCCTTAGTGTAAAGTGAGATCTGGGCCTGATGTTTTTAAACCTGTGATCCTGAATTCTAGTGCAATGATCTGGAGCCTGAGAGATGGGTTTTGGAGCCGCCTTTTTTAAAAATATGCAAATTTATTCATATTTAATTGACTGCAGATAAAGCTGAACTTCTGTTGATTCCTCCATGACTAGTCTGTCTTTCCCTTTTCTTACTCTCTCTGTATTTATTCATATTTTATACAGCACAAGCTATCCTACTTAGCAGATTCAATTCATCTAAGTTTCCAGAGATCTTTCATTTGGCTTTTTAGTTTTCAGCACACTTTCAGCCTGAAGAAAAGACTTTTCTCATTTTCAAGTGAGCTGGTTTCAGTTCAGCATTAAAGATCACTGTCCAATCCTTGTCTGATAAGGAACTGCAGTGCCTTCTTTTTTTCTGCATCAGGAAACTCCCCATTCCTTGTATTTGACCTAAAATAAGCCCTTTTTCTTCTACCTACAATCCACATTTTCTTATAATATTTAGGTCCCCTTCCTTTCCCAGTTAGAATGTAACTGCTGCATTGAATTCCTTCAAACTCATCCATCTCTGAATATTAAGAATTTATCCAATCTTCATCACCAGCAGAGAGAGTGGTTTATTTCTCCCACCCCATCTCTGAAAGTCATTTTCGTTGCCAGCTGTGTGAACAGCAAATTGAAGCTTGGATGGGCCCCAAGATACAGAGATGATACTACATATCACACCTTTCAAAAAGTGCCACATTATCCAATGGAGACCTTAGAACATATCTCAGTCACAGATGCCAGTTGCTCTAGCTTAACTAGAAGCTTTCAATTCCCAATATACCATAAAGGTAACAGTGGAAGTTGCCAGCTCATCAAAAGATAGGAGGAGGAAGAGGTTTTGGGGGGACAGGGAGGAGTGCTAGACAGTTTACATTTTAAAAAGTATTTATTTAAAAATTTTATCTTTAAAAAGGAGGTAAAATAAATACAGAAAGGTACAAAATACTTAATCTAAAATGTTCAGAAATGCTGAGCACCCTGGTCTGCCATGGAAATAGTAGCAGTGCCTTTGGAAATCTGGCCACACATTTAGGTGCCTAAATGTGAAGTGAAGTCTGACAATATTGGTCCTGGTCTCTCTCTCTGGGGTATGTCGCTTTCCAAATGATAGGAAATTGTATGGTCCTGATTTATTTTAAGTGACACAGTGGATTTTGTGTTTGATGTGAGTCAAATTATATTTTTGTGTGGTTTAAAAGGATATGTTAGAGTTGGTGCATGAACATTGTGCAGCATTGTGTTAACTTCTCTATTTTCCCCTGGAAAGCTGTACGTGGTACACTCACTGTTGCTAATATGGGCTTCCATATCCTGCATGGCCTTGCTTCCCCTTACCACATTGCTGTCATGTCAATAATAGTCCCATCTCATTGACATTCCTGTGGATGCAGGAAAGCAGTCCCCTGCCAGAATGTACCTTTATCATTCTGTTGCCTGGTCAGGGACAGTGTGTTCCCACCTATGCAATGAACTGTAGTTCTGTGCCAAAACCCACAGATGCTGATGGAACTGCAGGAGGCCCTGGTCATCCAACTAACGTCCCCAAGGTTTCAAAATTCCCCTTCAGCTCTCCAGGACACCCATTTAATGAGGGTTACCTCACTACGGAGGAGACTCTGTGCAAAACAACTTTGTATGGCAAATCTCCTGGTAAACTCTGTGGACGGGTGACATCCATTTCCCAACTTGTGAGCGCTCACTTCCCGTTCCTGGCCTGCTCGATTCCTATACCAGCCCCTCCCCCCACTTCACAAATTCTGACCCTACTGAGGGCGCCTTCCAGTGTTCTAGAAAGGATGAGATTTTACCACAGCAGCTTTGAGTCCCCTCCACGCAGACGTGGGTCAGGTATGCAGTAAGGGTCCACCCTGTATGCAAATGGCAGGGGAGAATCTAGGCTTCTACTAACAACTCACACCAATTAGGTGACTGAGATGTCTCTGTTCTCTTCAAGACTCTTGCTACTGAGTTCAAAGTTAATCACTCTGAAGTGAGTGATTGAGTGAGGGAATTCTCCAAACTGTCAACTCTGAGGCGGTCTCACATGATAGGATGTTGGGCTGTTTATCTTTCTGTGATGCCACTCTTTTCCTTGACCTCTATTACTAGGTGCCTATTTCTGTGATCGCTATTAAAAGCATTATACTGTGGCTGCTGTAAAAATCTATACCAGATTATGTGAAATGAGCCCATTTTTTGTATTGTTTCAGGCATGTTAGTTAAAATAGCCACAATCTGTTTGTGCCAAAGAAACATGGTTCTCCCCTGCCCCCATGGCATGTGTGTGTGGATATGTTTTTAAAATATAATGTAAACCACTTATGTTTTTCAGTTTCTAGAATTAACATAGAAATTTAATATTTCCAAATGGACAGTTTAGGCAACTTGAAGTGTTTTTACTAAATAAGTAAAGTTTGTAAATGGCACAACTTGTTTTTCTTTAGGAAATGGAGAATAATTTTCTGCAGATATTATTTTCCCCTCAGGACAGAGAGAAGGATCTCTCCAGGTTTTTTGTCTTCCACTGAAGATTTGTATTTTCCCTGGTAAAATTTCAGGCCTTCCTTTTTTTTTTTCCCCCCCCTGACCTTGTAAGCCTACCGGGCCAGCTGTGAAATATTCATTCATTCTTTCATGTATGAAATCTTCCTTGTCCTCCTTTATATCACTCTACAGAGAGCTACATTATGCTGCACATGAAGAATTCGCTATAGATAATGTCTACCTCCTTCATTTGTGATTTATTTATATATTTCTTATCCAAACTTGAAATCTTCAATTTCAGATCTTTTCCATGAGGGATAGGAAAACAAGTAAAAATGAGAATTCACACGAATTGTTGTGTACAGTACAGTTAGAACTGAGCTTCACCCAACTCTTTTTTCAGGTTCTGAAAAATTTTGAGAATTGTTTTTCATTATCCACTTCTTGCTAAAACAGAAGTGCCAAAATACCTTTAGGAAACCTGTTCTTATGGAATTTCCTATGAGGAATAAAAGGGAGGGAAAGAGCCTGTTCCTGCAAAATTGAGCCTAGTTTTGTAACTTGAGGTTTTAATAAGCAACTGAAGTCTTTTCTGAAACTGAACCTGATTTCAGAAAGTTTGCCGGTCCCTAGTTCTTATTAAATTGCTAACCTGTGGGATCATATGGAAATCAATGACACAACTCCAATTTTCAATGGGAATGGGATTAACCTCAAAATCTCTCATGGGTAGGAATTTCAGAATTGCCCCACTTCATCAGACTAGTGGTTCATTTTGTCCTGTATCCTGCTTTAGAAGGTGTTTAACCCCTATAATTGACACCTATTCAGTGACCTTCCCTGGAGCACAGTTTCTTCCTAACTCACAGGTAGTTGTTAGAGGTTGACTTAAGTCTTTTAAATCTCGGTGCGTGGGTGGGTGGAGAGTAAAATGAATTATATTAAACACTTGGTTTCTGCAGAACCAAGAAGACACAGTAATTTGTAAGTAAGTTGTGTGAAAGCTAGGATCTTCTTTCACTATTTCATCCTCCTCCAAATCTCTCACTTAAAATTTACTTTCTTCCCAACACTTTGGATCAACAGCTATTTTTAACATTCAGTCATGCAACAGGTCAGATCACATTTGCACGGTGTTATGCTTGCAAACTTTTGAAAAGAAATGTGGTAATAGCTTTTGGTAATAGTTTGGTATAATGTGGCAATAGTTTCCTTCTATAAACTGAAGGAGAGTGAGAATATATTCACTAGAGCAAGTTGGAAAATGGGGCTTTTTAATGCAGAAAACTGAGATGTAGGTGAAAAATTGAAGTATTTTGACTCAGAAATGTTGCTGCAGTGCCTCATGGGAGTTGTAGATCAGGT
Source organism: Mesoclemmys tuberculata (assembly GCA_007922155.1). NCBI lineage: Eukaryota > Metazoa > Chordata > Testudines > Chelidae > Mesoclemmys > Mesoclemmys tuberculata. The sequence continues at coordinate 20,917,876 of ML675615.1, read as the reverse complement.
GCCTCTTGCACACATTCTGCTCTATTGGCTGGGTCCTGGTCAGACTAAATTGCAGGTGATGCATCATGGTTTCCCTTCTTGGTGAGAGTAGGTGTCCGTCATGGAACTCTCATGGTTCTAGTGCATCAAGGGAGATGATGTATAGCTGGGGATCCTGGTCCCTAGAGGAGAATGGGAGCAAGAGGAACCTGAAGGCTCCCATGATGCACCATGGTGACATTGCAGAATAACAATATTTGTTTTCTGCTGACAACTGAAAATTTATTGTTTTTTTGGGCACTCAAATTTTCAACAGCAAGTCTTTCTGCAAAAGAGAGACCTTTTGTGAAATGTTGTGTACTTGAATCCAGCTGTAGATAGTTTAGATGGAACAATTTAGATAAACCCCAAAACTGTGAATTTTTATGGTTTTCTTTTTAAGCAAGTGGGAGTTGTGGAGAAGAGAATGTGAGCATGAATATTTGGATACATTCAATGGTGGGGTAATGTGACTAAGGTGTGAGAAACAGAGATTTTCATATTAAGTTGCATGCGCACAAAGAAAGGAGGTTAGCCTGGCTTGGACAAGATACAGAGAACTTTTGATCTAGACTTTGTATATCTGATCCATCTCTAAATCTACTTCTATCGAGTCTCCATGTCAGGCTCCTTGGAATCTCCATGAGCAATCAATCTTCTTCTGAACCCTTTAATAGTCTCTCTCCCTAACTATCCTTACCTGGTAGTGTCATCTTGAGGGGGATAGGCCACTTGACTGCTCACCCCATCTGCTGACATTTGGAGGTATAACCCTTCCCCTTCCTCTTCGCCTTTGGGTACAGTTTTAAATAGCTTCTGCTAAACACATGAAGTAGTGACATTTAGTGAGGGCTCCCCAAGAAATACCATGTGTCTTCAATTATTGTGTCAAAATGCAACAATTCAGCACAAGTGAGAACATTTTTGTTGAGGAAAAGACATGAGAACTTTCACTCCCATCTCAATAATAATTGTGCCCAAACTCAGCTTCTACCAGTACAAAACATGTACAGTGCTACATTTTTACAGCTGCTTTTCTAACTTGACAAAGAATAATTTCAGTGTGTTTAATTTGGGGATGACTATTTCACATGGCTCTAGTAGAAAGCTATTACTCAGGATTTTTCTCCAGGTATGATTTTTTGCTAACACATCTTCCACTTTTTCCTTAGGAATTAGAGCAGCTCCTTCAGCTTTCTGTCAGGGAGTCCCAGTCCTCCTCATTAAGCAAGACAGCTGCTGATCTTCATAATCCCATCAAATTGGTATCATAGTTTCTCCTAGAGATTTTAAAACCTGGTGTTTGTTTTTTTGGGTTTTTTTTTTAGTCTGCAGCAGTGTCCGTGGGGGACCTGCAGTGGCAACTTTGTGACCTCTCTGTCCACATACAACAGTCAAAGTCAGTGGGATTCTAAACTGTGTGGAGCCTGATAAGGACATAGCATCACCTCCATTTGGAGGGCATTGCCCCATCACTTAAATGAGATGACTGCAGCAGAAGGGACATCAGTTGCAGATCTGACACAAGTTTCAGTCTTGTAATGCATTTCTTCCCCCCTGTATTCACTTACTTGATTCCTGCTTCTTGTGTGCCACCGTAAACACTACCAGCAAGCCTCATTGCTCTGGCAGAGCCATTCAAAGGCCAGAGTCCCCTACTGATCAGCTGGGTTTGAGAGCAGCGACTAGGAGCTAACCTCTGCTTAGCCCTGGAGCTATTGCCTTGAGTGATCTCTTCAGCTATGAAAGCTAAAAATAGAGGTTGACGACTGTGGCCTCAGCCGGCCTGATTCACGATTACTCTGCACCTTGTGCAGTCATTTACACCAGAGCAAAGCGGCTGTGAAATGATACTGTATTCTGATCTCAATAGCTTTCTTTACAAGTGTTTTGGTCTGATGTGAATGGCCACAGGCTGCAGGGCAATGGAAAGTCGCGCCAATTGGCTGGTTGGAACACTAGGACTTCCCAATTTATAGGAGGCACCACTGCCAGGCAAAGGTTTCATTAAAAGCACCTTGTGTCAGCCCCAGTGCACGTGGGTTACAAAGAGCAATGAATTAAGCCTGACTCTACCGGGGGGGGGCGGTATTCTCTCCATTTTACAAGAAGGGAAACTGAGTCACGGGGGGAGGGACGCGCCGCAGTGCAAGTCTCAAGGTGAACGGGAGCTAGGGAAAGACCCCCCCCCCCGGCTGGAGCTGCGGCTCTCACCCTCCGCCGTTCCTCCCTCCCCTCTGCCTTACCTGCGCTCCGGGGCCGGAGAGGCAGCGCCCGCCTGGCTGCGCGCGTGGGGCTCGCTCGCTCGCTCCCTCCCCTCCCCGCCCCGCTCGGCCGCGAGCCGGCACAGGTGGCCGCGATTGGGTAGGCTATGCAAATGAGGCGGTGACGTCAGGCAGCGCCGGTCCAGGCAGCAGAAATAGGGCAGGATTCAGGCAGCAGCGTTTACACCTCCTCGCTCCGGATTGCGACTGGCCGCCGCCGCCCAGCCTGAGCCGTGATTTATTGATTTTTTTTTTTTTAATTATTTTATTTTTTGCCGTCTCCTGTGTCCTTTCCCTTGGCTTTGCGCCCGCAGCCTCCAGCCTTTCACGGTTTCCTTCCAGCTCCCCCACAAAGGCTCCTGCAGACTTCTGTAGCCTGCCTCCCCATCCGGAGACTTCAGACCAAACCCACCCCCAAACTCTGACATCTTCTCTCCTTCTTCTTCCAGCTGCTCCCTGCTCTAAACTCCGCTCGCTCGCTGCCCCTGGACCACCGCAGGTCAGTCCCCCGCTAGGCGCTTCGGATCATGGCATGGGGAGGCGGAGATGCAATGGTGGCGGGGTGCCCCCGCTAGGAATGCATCAGTGGTGTGGGTCTTTCAAACGCTCTCCCCCGTTCCTTCCAGTTCCCAGCCACATGTGGGCTGGCGGGGCGCTCGCGGGGGCATTAATGCGGTCGCTGAGGCTGGCTGACGGAGTTTGCAACGCTCGCTCTCGCCCATGGAATCGTGGGGTGCATGGAGCAATTTCTGCTCCGGGAGGGATGTGGGGGGGACAGGGAGCAGTTCTGGAGGCGCAAGGCTTTACCCCGGTGCGCGGGATCCCGTAGCCCAGGGCCCTGGCTGGAGAGGGGCTGCAGTCTCCAGGCTTGCCCCCCTCTCTCTCCGGTTGGGCGCCGAGCGTTTCCTGCTGTGGATCGTGGGCTTGCGGGCGTTAGGGGAGCAAGCAGCAGAAGCTGTGGTGAGAGAGGGATGAGCAGCCGCTGGAGCGCCTGACACTTCGTTTTTGCCAAGGCTGCTAATCCGGCACCTTCCCGTGCTTTCCGTCCTCGCTCCTGATCACGTTTTGCCGATGTGAATGTGGTCCTAGGGATTGCAGAGGCAGCACACCTGAGATGGGCAGGCAGCGGTGGTTTAGCCTCCCATGCAAAAGGGCAGTTAAAAATAGCAAGGCCAAAAAAAAATATATATCCTAGAGACAAATTCCTGCTGTGGAATTGTCCTGTCCCCTCTCTCCCGTCTTCAGTTCCGGGCTGTCTTCTGGAGTTCGGAGCGCTGGGACCACGCTCCATCGTCTCACATTACCCTGGTGGAAACCTCAGCTTAGCAGCAGACTTCTTGACAGGGCACCAGGGGACGGGCCAGGCAGCAGCCCGGTTACCTTGCGGGGGTGGAGAGACGCATTGTGCCTGTGGTGCACAATTAATTGTGAAATCCGCACGCTAGCTGGGCTCGGAGAAAACTGCCGGGGTGGATTGGCACGCGGAACGCATCTTTAGGCAGTAGTTACAACAGCCGCCTACCTAGGGGTGCCCTACACCCAGCAGCGTTTCCACGGATGGGACTGCTGTCTAAAATAACGTGCCTGTAGGTTTCCCAACTCAGAGCTCTCAACCTTTCTTCGTTTGGGGGGCTGATCGAGGAGCTAGGGGATCTTGCTCATATATGTTCAGGGTACCCCTCTCCATTAACAACCGAGCTTCCTGCCCGAATGTACACACACAACTAACGCCTTACCCCCTAATCCGGTCTCTCTGTAGCGTTTCTGGAGTTAGCTTGTTAATGGACTCCTGAAATTATGGGAGGTTTTTTATTCCCCTGCTTCCCGTCCACACCAATCTCCTCCCCTCTCCCACCCTCAGCAGATGTGGTTTCAGACACTGTTTAAACTTTTGTTGCTTTTGGGATAATCCGGAGTACTTTAAGGCCAGGAGTAAATTGAATGAAGCCTCAGGCAGGCTGAACTCCATAGTACCAAACTATCTAAGGGCTGGCATCTCCGTGTGGTGGGCGGGGGAGAGGGGGAGTTTATTTAAAAGTTTGGAAATATTTCTCCTATTTTTAAAAGGCCACAGGGCGCGCTTAAAAATGGCAGCTTAAAGTTGATCATTGTCTCCTTGATTATTAGAGGAGATCTGGCTTTGGAGGGGAAAAATGTTTAGCGTTTGTGTGGTTTATTTCACCCTGTTCTTCATGGCCCTGTCTCCAAAGGTAAATTGTCATGCGGGGAGTTCGAGGCAGTCCTGGGTTGTTCTGAAGTGTCACCCCAGTTCCCCTCTTCAGCGCAACAGAAATATTAGAAACTTCACGTGGCTCGGATTCTTTTTTTTTTTTAAATCTATTTGAGGAGCAAGAGTCTAGAAAGGCGGTGTGTGTTTTGAAAGGGAAAATGGGAGTGTGAGCTTTTCCCATTCCCTACAAGAAAATCTTATAGGAAACATCTGACTCCTAGATCTCTCTCCATATCTGATGATCTTCACGCGGTAATGGTGTTAGGGAGTGATGGGTTGAAGAGAAATCCACACAAGCATCGTCTGGGCTTTTCTGGGCAGAGGGACTGTCCACGGGCTGTGGTTCTGACATTTTTCCTTGAAGCTGCAGCTGGCTCTTTTCCCTGTTTTTGGCCCCTAGGTGTCGCCTCTGTTGTTCTGGCTTTTAACGTTGTAACAAAATGGTTCATTTTTAAAAAACTTGGAATTTACCAAGTCCACTCATGGGAGTGAAGAATTTGTGACAATCCAATCGCTACCCGCCCATCCCCCCAACTCCACGTTTTCTACACGGGGTTCAGATCCTTACAACTCCCTTTGGTGTACCATAAGGGTAGAAACAATCAGTCATGCCAGCTAATGTACTGTCCCATAGCTCGAAAGAGACACTGCTTCCTACCAAACTAAAGAGAGTGGTTATCTTCAGGCAGGCTGTGACAGCACCTGGCAGATGACACCAGGTAGATGAAGCAGACACATGCACACAGAGCAAGTTTCCCTTTTAAGTTATGCAATTAGTACTGGAAATGGCTGGTTGCTTGTGTTTGTCTCTCTGTGTTTATTTACAAACCTATCTTCCTATATATCTCCATTATTTAGATTATGGTAGCACCCAAAAGGTACTAGGTGTTTGCCAAAAAGAGTAAAACCCCAGTCTCTGCCCTGAAAAGCATACAATTTGAAAATATAAATGGGAGATAATAGACAAGCGCCAGGGCGGGGGGAAGGGGTGGAGAAGGCAGGGAGAAAACAGTAGCTATGTACTTGTCTTTTTTGTGCGTGGTCTTTTTCTTTTTTTAGTTACACATACTCAGTTTTAGCTCTGTCAAGCTATCTATGTGTGAGACAGTGAGTGAATGTTTATGGTAGTTAAACTGAAATGGTAGTGGAACCAACCAGAGTGAGAAGGCTTTTTGGTTAAAAGTTTAGTTGTGGCTGGATTAAATGTGGTCACCTAACTAAAAAGATATGTTACCATTCTTAAAGCAACACAGCTGGTCAATGAGATGCAGTACTGTTCAAAGTTGACTGGTAGGAACTTTCTTAATCTTTGGACAATACTCTATTGCTGTTGCTCTTAAGGTCAACATCTGAGTAATACAGCATGAAAAGAGAAGAGGGACTATGTGCTCAGAATATGAGTGGTTACTTTCCCACTCAAAGTAACAGTGGAGTTGCACATCACTTCTTCAGCTCAGGATGACCTTGAGCCTGTGATCTTTGCGTTCGTGATTTACCACCACTTACTATGCAACTGGCATTGAAGAGTGCTGAGCTAATGAAATATCTAGCTCCTCTCTCAACTTGCCCTTTTAAAAATCTTATTTATGGATTGTGCAAACAGCTTTCCAGTATTATTGACATTAAGAATAATGTCTACCCTAGTAAGTCATGTGGGGTAATAAAGTGATCTATTGGGAAAACACTCCTTTGACCATAACCACAAAACAAACCATGGGACTAACCCTTGTGGAAAGGTCACATAGGAGATGTTGCAACAGTTAAAGATGCAAAAGTAAGGTCCAGTCCTACAAGGTACTGAGGGCCTCCTGAATGTCCTTCGCTCCTGTTGATGTCAAAAGGAGTTAAGGTGTTCAGAATCTCTCCAGGATCTTGCAAGAATGAGCTCTAAGTGATCGAAACCTTTCAGAACAAAGTATTTAGCTGTTGTTTAAAATCTGTACAAATAAATGTTCTATCTTAAATGGGATGTGAGATACAAATGTACATATTGCACTTGGTACCATTTAGGCACCTCATTCATCAAAATTGAAGTATTAATCAGAGATAGTGTAGATATTAATTGGAAATGTAATTTACTGTCATTATGGTTTGCTGAAAGGTTACCTTAGAATGATTTTTTTCTAGCCGCCTTTCTTAGATTTAGTGGTATTTCACAAAAATGATGGGCATCAAAATGATTTTACAGCTCACAGAAATACTCTCCGCTTATATAATGATAAACAAACTTGAATCTTGTACTGGAGAAACTAAGGGCCAGATTCTCAGCTGGATCCAAGTTATGACACCTAATGATTTGGCCCTAAATTTTTCTGTAACTAAAACAGTCATAATTTTAGGAAGCTAAGATTTAACCTTTTATTTCTTATGTTTGTTTGGCTGAAAAAAAGATTAGTATCTTACAATAGTTCTTGTCTTTCTGTAGCTTTAGAATCAGGCACAACTTAAAAACCTGAAAACAGCTGCATTAAGAACAGTTATTCTTAAGCTCTTATTTGTATTGTGGCAGCATCTATAGGATCCTGTCAGGACTCGGGTCCCATTTTGCCAGGCACTATCTAAATAATGGATGCTTTCTGCTAACTAGTTGATTTTCTTTAAATTATGCCAGATTTCTGTCACCCTTGCACACTATACTCCAGGGGGTAAAGCACTATTAACCAGGAATAAAGAATTTAAAATCTAATTTAGTGTGGGGGAAGGAACCCTAAATTATGTACATTGGTATAGGCTTTTTATTACACCTTCAGCCTAAATGATTAGGTAAGGCCAACTTTTCACTGCTGTAATTTCATTAAAGTCAGTGCAGATACATTAAGGATGAATGTGGCCCCCAAAACTTCATGCATTCTTATAAAAATCAGGTTTACTGAGACTTAAGAGAGTTTCAATTATTTCAATTATCTAATATATTGGAATAATTTTTTCCCTTGCTTGCACACAGGTTATAAAGAGTAGGTGTGACAGATTTTTCTGAGCTCTCAAGAGATTTCTAGTGTTCAGCCAAGCACTTTGTTCAGTAGTTCCTCTTTTTAAACAGATCAGCCTGCTTATGCAAGCCCATAGCAACAGACTCACATGGATAAGGCCTCATTGATATGGTTCTATATATTAGTCTCCCAGAGGAAAGGAAAAAACTAATAGCAAAAACTGCTGCCATATCAGCAATGATGGGCCTGATCCAAAGTCCATTGATATCAATGGGAGTCTTTCTACTGAATTCAATGACTTTGGATCCCACTTTATTTTACATTTCATTGAATATTATACAGCATTTTAAGATGCAATATTTGAGAGTTAAGGGCCAGATTCTGCAAGGAGCAGATCATCTTCCATTTATCCATCTCAACCCTTAACTGAACCAACTCAGTGCAAGACATTGCTGCTGAGCTCCTCCGAAGATTTGGTCCTAATTAAACTCCTAGCATCTGGGACTCAACAAAATGGGAATTTTTGCTCAATTAAGGATCACAGAACTTGGCCCACAGTTTATATTTCTGGCATCTGAATGAGCTAAACTAAAGAACACACAGATCTATACTGTGTATTAATATACATTTCAGTATTATGAGTAAAACTAATTAAAATATTGCCAGGCAGTGCTGTTATAAAAATAAGTTATCTGTAAATTGAATCACATTTAAATATCACATTAAAAATCTATTCATGTTATTGGAAGGCAGTTGTTGTGCCGGTAGTTTTTAATGTTATATGTAGCTATTATTTTACCTAATCTAAGCAAGTTAACATCATGTTTCCAGGCAGTTAGTTACTGAGTCGAACTGGGCATGGCTAGTTCTTTAGATGTTTGAGCTCTGGAGTCATAACTTCAAACAGCAGATTATTTAGAGCTCTCCAGAATTGCAAAATGATACAAAATGTCTCTATAAAAATATAAGGAAGGAACTAGTGCACCAGAGCAGTTTATAATATGTACTTGTAGCTTATTGATATAGTGACTTTGGTTTATTAAACATTTATTTATAGCTCTAATAGCATTACATCTTTGAGTTTCTAATTAGAATTTAGAAAGCCCAATAAATTTTGATTTCACCCTGATCTCTTTCAAATTGATAGTGTTTAGAATAATACTGAGGAATAGCAAGGATTTGAGTGTGCAGAGCAGCTATTATTGGTGTTTGTTTTATTGACCGTACGCATTCAGGCAGGCAAAATATCTAGGACCAAATTCTGCCCTGGTGTAAATACATTTTGAAATCCATGGTGTTAGACCAGGACTGGATGCAGCCCTTCAGTTGTTTTACAAGTCTTTAGTTGATTTACAAGACGAGCTATTTGTCAAGATCTGTATTTCACCAGTAACTTGTCTGACTTCAATAAAGCTGTTTTATTTACTCCTGGTCTTAATTTGGTGACTACCATATAACTTGTTAATGTATGTTGTTCAATCCTAACCTGTAACCACTGTGCTTGAGTGCTGTGTAAGTCAAATCACTGGATTCATTAACTAATGATGTAACCATTTGGACCTAGTGCACCTCTTGTTGAAGTAATATCAAAACTCCCATTGAGTTCATCGGGAGCTGGATTAGGCACCAAGACTCCTTTGGTATTTTTATCACAAAAAGTAACTGCGAGATGTGTAAAATATTGTGCAACGTAACACCAAAGCCCATAGCTCTCATGGTTTGCCACAAATAACTTGGGCCATGTTCACTGAAAGGTGGTTTTTGTGTTTGTTTTATTTTCCTGAGGATGATTCTTTCTAACTCTAGAATCTGGTCCAGTATTTCCCTGGAACAAAGGTGTTTGAGCATGTGGTGGTTTTTTTCTTTCTTTAATATGAAACAAGGAATTAACTTACCAGTTTCACCTGATTATGCTTTGAGGAATCATTGGTTTCATTCAAACTTGAAACTCAAATCAAAACCAGGAGGCTGGGGAACTATGCATCAAGCCCAACTTGAGAACCATGCAAACAGTAATGCCAACCTGGACTGTTTTGCCTGGAGTCCTTGTCCATACCTAGAAATTCCTTCTTTTTCGGGGCAGGCACCTTTTGGGAGTCCTGGGCAGTGCAATGCCAATTCAATGATGCTGCCCAAGAGTTAGGAGGGAGCCTGGGGATGGTCCCAAGCTAACTCAGTGGCCCACGCCTGGAGAGGCTAAAGCAGTGTGAAAACAGAATTGCTGCTGTTTCATGGGGAGCACAATCCGCCAGGTGGAATGACTTTGGACAATCTGCTGAGAGGAGATCTTGGAATGGTTGTCTCTCCTTCCTGGGGTACTGCCACAGGATGAAGTGATCTGGGCCATAGCTTGGGAAATAATCTCATAAATTCTCTTCAAAAAGCAAAACTCTCATTAATTAACTTAATGCAGAAGCAAGTAAAATACATTGAGACCCTGATCCTGCAACCAGATATGCGTAGACTGTCTGTATCTATGAAGAGCCCCAGTGAAAACACTGGGGGTCTACACAGGAGTTGGGGTCTTCCGCTGAAGACTAATTGGTTCAGTCCTGGTTTGGATGGAAATGTGCCACTTCCTGTATCTTTAATATTACTTCCTGCAGTTCCCTAGGCTTTTCTTAGAGACCCCATACACTATCCAGGAACTGGTCAACCCAATTCTCTTTAGTCTATGATCTCAGCCTCAGGTGGTTCGGGAAATGTGTGTCTGCTGAAGTCAGATGTGCATAGTAAACAGTAGGAGGCAAATAGGGATATCTTCTATAGACATATTTGCAGTCAACCGTTGTGAAGCTTAGAGAACTGAACTGAACATAGATCTCTGGTGGAATTTTCAGAAGCACCTAAGACACAGGAGTACATGTCCCATTGACTGTCAATTAGACTTATGGTCTAAGGCTAATTTAAAAAAAATCTATTCAGATATTGCTCCATTCAGCATTGCAACACCTAGCTGTCTTAGGCTCCTAAGTCCCATTGAATATCATTTCAATATATGCTTCATTGGGGTTTAAGTAGTGCAGCGCTGAGTGGATTGACACTTATGTATCTTTATAAATCTGGACCTAAATGTTTAAGACTCTTACTTTTGACGGTTCCACCCCTTTTCACTATATTATTAACTTAATTTCGTGTATTCCTGTACAGGCTGTAATGAGATAGGCCCTGCCAGTACACACACGGACAGCCCCTGACTCAAAGAACACCTGTTCTGCAATCTGTTCTGTGTAGGCATAGAGCCCCTCCCACATGGAGCAACTTGTAGGATCAAGGCTTGTGAAGAAGAGCAACAAATGAAAGAGAGGGATAAACATTTTTGATGTAGTCCATCCATTGCTTTCCTTAGTCTCTTTCCTACCACCCTCGTCTGCCATACTGTCTTTTCTAGGTTGTCTTCATTCAGTTATACACCAAACAATCATACATTAAATAACTAAAATAAAGGGGCCTTTTCCAAGGGAAAATGAATATAATTTGCAAAGTATACCCCCAGGAACTCATTATTTCATTACTTGTGCCATGTGAGTGTAAATAGTTCCACAAGCAATTTTTAAATGTATACTATAAATTAGCTGAAATTTCAGCTGAGTTACTGAATCTGCAAGCTGTGTGTGTGGGGGGGGGGTTGTGCCTTTGTTTTTTGTCCCCCCCCCCACATGATTGTTTGATAGTTGTCCTCTTGTTCTCAACAGACTTGGAATAATGAAATCAAGAAGGTTTTGGTCACTGCTGGTGTTGCTTGAGGTTTTTCTGCCAGCCACTTGGGGGTGGATGGAATCGGACAGGATCAGAAGGCTTTATTTGGATGCAGGGAGATTGCAACAAAAGGTACTGTAAATCAACTGTCGCTTTCGATGTCATTTCATGTTTTCTAATGCTGCTTTCAGCTTTTTAAGTGTGGTATGAGAAAAGCAGCAAGGGTCCTATTTTGAAGATAATTATTTGCTAAGTGGGACAATGGAGACACTAACTACGGGCTATATGTTCTATCAAACAGAAGGCTTCACCTTTTCCCAAGCATAGTCTTTTTTATTATTTTCCTGTAGTGCTCACAATCTCTAATTTTGCTAAATGTTGTGCACACACTCATGAAGACACATCCCCTGCCCCAAAGAGTTTACAGTCTAAATTCTCAATCCTACAAATGGTTCGGTGTTGGTGAAATTCTGTATCCATATGAAACCAGTTGCAGGTTTGGGTCTAAAAGTGTGTTCTTATAAGCAATATTAGTAATAGTTAATATTTCACCATTATATATGGACATTCACCTAAGGATCTAAAATTGGAGAAAGTGGTATTCTCATTGTATAGCAGGGGACACTAATCCACAGTTGTTTTCTAATGACTTGCCAAGATCGTCACTGAAAAACTTGCCCCACATTTCATTAGATTTCCCAAAACTGAGGCTTGTAATGTAATATGGGAAAATGGAAAGGATTTCTGAGGTAAACAATAATAGCTCATCATTGCTTACTGTTACTAAGACTTCATACACTCAATTGAGTAACTTTATAGTGCGTTATTTGATCACAGGATATAACTTCTAATTCATTATTATATAATTGCATTGTGATCTTATACCGACAAGCACTAGGCCTCTGGGAACTGTGCAAGTAACGGAATCTATATTTTCACTGCTGAAGTTAAAATGTTGGCTTTCTTTGCGATGATTAAACACTCTATCGCTATAAACTCTGAATAGCATTCTGCATCAATATTTCAAGGTAAAAATAGTCAGACTGTGTCTTTATCAAAGTTCTTGAAGTGAATTTATTCATCATAATAGGCATACAAATAACTAGTAAGATCAGACTTTAAACTTATTTTTAAATAATGCGGCCCTGAATAAACCTGTGTGGATAACAAAAGCATTAATGAACATTTTTTTTTAAAAGTATAATGAGACTGTATTTATTCTATTATATTTTGACTTCCTAATTATCATGAATTTGCTAACAGATTGCCCTATGTTTTCAAATTGGTAAACTCTTGAGCCAGTTATTTAATGGCACACTTGAGGCATGTTTAATTATTACATGACAGAATCTATAAAAATATTCACCATTAAATGTGTTTTTATGAATGAACATTTGTTATACATTTATAAATGTATAACAGGACATACAGGAAAACAAACGTGTGTGTGTGTGTGTGTGCGCGTGCATGCATGTTCATTCTCTGAATAAGATGGCTTACATGATATGTTTCTGAATGTCTACTATAAGTATACTTGTTCATTGCTGGGGAACACTTCAAAAAAATCAATTCTGACCGAGTTGGTGATGACACTGCAAAGGTTGGAGTGCTCTCTCATGCTCAGAGGCACTCTTTCCTTGATTTTTAGAGCAACAAAAATCTGTTACTGCTTTGAGCTCTCCTTCTTCTCCACCCCCTATCATATCATATACATATATTTTTCTGCTTTCAAGCACTATGCAAGATACTAGTGCTATACAGTTAAATTAATTTTGTAAGTGTGCATTAAGCTCTACTCTTTAGTTTCAAATTGTTCTTGCTTTCTTTTTCAAGATAACTAATTGCATCTTGTATGCTTTTTGGATTTAAAAACTGTTGAGCCTTTCTTCATGAAGTACGTGCTTATTAGAAATTTGACTTTCTAAAAGAATGCTACTTCTAGAAGTGAAATTTATTAATCAGATGAATTATTATAATAGCTTTATATTTAAATACTTAAAAGTCATTTGTTCTTTTTATCATGCTCTAAAACCATAATTATTACACCAATTACTTGATTTTGCTCGGAGTGAAAGGATATGAGCTACTGATGTATTTGTTCAAAGATTGGTAAAGGATTTACAAGAAGTGTGAATATTAAAATATTGAAATGATTTTTATGTACAAAGGCTGTAGTTGAAATAGCTTCAAGGGGTATAACATTTATAAATGCAGATTTAAAAAAGTAGTACAGAAGGCTTGTTCAACAAGTGATACTGTTTGTACAGTTAGGAATAGAATACCAATAGGAATTTGAAAATGAATTACATGCAACTCCATTCCAGATAGTCAGTGGAATTGTGAAATAGCTTGCCATTCTCTTTTAATTTCTTTCAAAATATATGCATTTCCCCCTTTCAGAAAGTACAGCTTGTTCATGCCACTGTTTTTCACAATAAAAACTACTCAGGAAGTTCCTATTCTCTTTTGGCTGTATTTACTTCTGTTTTATTTTTTTACTTCCTGTCTTATAACAGGAGAAACTTTTCTATATATGAAAAACTTGTAGTTTCTTGTAGTTCATTGGGTTAGAACCCATGACAGAGTGTTGCTTTACATGGTTGTGGCAGTTCATGAGAAATGTTTAATTATCAAACATATCGTTTGATTTATATAAAATTGCTGTAATTCTACTAGAAGACATTCTAACATTAGAATGCTAAATGGAAAAATTCCTAAGCTGTAACTAACTAAAAATTACTCCTTAAAGTTAATGTTCTTAGCATAAGTAAAGGACTATTATAGAGATTAAATGATTTTAAGTATATTTTCAATTAAACGTTCTACAGAATTCTTCAAAACAAGGATTACGAACCCAGTAAGGGTCACCAGTCTTCACAAATGTTTACTCTGATCTACATGGGAGTCAGTTTACTGAATCAAAAATGTATTGCTTAATTTATGTTCAAATTGCTAAATCTATTTTTTGCAGGTCTATAGTAGAAGTTACTGTGGTTGTCCTTTGCATTTATAAAGCAAAGACTTGGGGCCATAGACTACACCCTACATATGTGATATATATCACCCTTATGTCTGACCAATCTAAATCTCTATACCATGTCAGTGTGCATTTTCTTGGTGCTCAGCAATCCACTTGCTTAAAATTATAAGACATTCTTGAGGTAATAAAATCATATTTCTTCTTTGAGTAGTACTTTAATTAGAATAGTAATAATATTCAAACATGTTTATTGGGCCTAAGTTCCTATGGATGAATAACAAATTAAAACCAACACTGCAACTTATTTTAAAAACCCAACATTACTATTATGTATTGAGCACCAGCAACATGATCCAGCATGTCACAACCTGTCAGAAGCTCAGTCTTTAATAGCTTGATTCTACAAAGTGCTAAAAGCTCTTGCAAGAGTGCCCTCTACTCCCATGAACTTCCATTGGTGTTGAGGGAGTGCAGCTTCATTGAATAGGATTAAATAAGTCTACTTGACTAGGACCCAGGAGCAAAATGCATTGAGTCTTTTAGAGGAAGTTTCTCTCTTAGACCACTTTTAATAGATGGGTGACAATTTTACTGAAAGGGGTTGGCTTTATGGAGGAAGTAAGACTGAAACATTGGGCAATAGATTCTGAAATCCCAGAATTTGGAATAATCCCCAATAGTTACTCTTTTACCCTGGGGACATAAAAAGGCAACCATCCAAAATCCACATACCTAAGAAAATTATATCTTCAGATCCAGAGGGGTAGCCATGTTAGTCTGTATATAGCAAAAACAATGAGAGTCCTGTAGCACTTTAAAGTCTAACAAATTTCCACAGGCATAAGCTTTCATGGGCTGCAACCCACTTGATGCCTGCAGAAATTTGTTAGTCTTTAAATTGCTACAGGACTCTCGTTGGTTTTTTAATAACATCTTCAGTTTCAATCACAAGTAAGGCTTCTCAGAAAACAATTCCATTTCACAAAATGTTTTGAGGTTTCAACACTTGTTTTCATTTCAGTGTGGAGCAAAACCAAGACCTTTCAAAAAAAATTTGCAGAGCACAGTTCAACCCCTGCTTCAAATCAGGGACAGCAGGGATCTGAACATGGGTCTCCCAATTTCATGTGAGTGACTTGGCCACTAGTTATTCTAGTCAGTCTGTTTTAGACCTGAAATTGCATCCTGGACCTAAGAAACATTTTCATCAAAACTGGTATGTTTTCCCATGAAACATTAAGGTTTTAGTGAAATGACCTATTTTGAGAGAAAAAGGTTTGTCAAGTTGTTTTTGGACTGGCTCTAGTCACAAGGAAGCTACTGACAAATTCTGTCATGTTAATTGGGAGGTTATTTTTTAGTAATACATTGAACAACTGAGCTCTTAACACTGGGTTATTCTCACATATAGCAGAAGTAAGTTATTTAAAACTAGACCGTAACATATGGAATTTAAACTTTGCAGACTTAAAAAACACGCAAGCAATCTGGGATGTTATGAAGATGGTATGTGAAATCTCAACCCCTACTGAAGTAAGAGCATTTTGCCATTGATGTCAGTGGTGCCAGGATTCTGTCCGCACAGGATGTTGCAATCTTCAGACCACCAGGGGGCTATTGTATTTTTGTTAACAATATGGACCATCAATTGAATACGGGCATGTGCTTGCACTGCAGCTGCAGAAAAGACTGCTTGGATTCTAATGACCCTGAATGTTTGGAATATTTAATGCTCTAACTAAAAGTAGCTGGCTTCTGGGCGTTTTCCTCCTAGGAAGAGAAATAAGAAACCTTAGAGGTTTTTAGTTGCTTTTGTAGCTGCAGCACAAACTGATGGTGACACTAAGAAATGAAATGTTGGTAAGTTCCCATAATGTCATAGTCAAGTGGCTGTGAAAAATCACATTTGGATTGGAAAATGCTGGTAGATTCTTACAGGAGAGTTTAAATTCAGACTAAAAATGTATATTGTTGAAATTCTCCTCACTTATCTAGTTCAGGCAGTCATGTGATGGAGGGTTACACTTTCTAATATTCTGATTGATAAACCACTTCGCATTAGCAGGGGAAATGGTACCGGTTTATTTCTGAAATGTAAAGTCTGCGAAGTCCATAGTATATTTATGTAAACATGTAAAGGAGATGAGGAGAGCTCCCATTAGTGTATCAAGATTTTTGTATCAAGAAGAGTTTTAGGTGAGAAAGGAACTGTAAAAATGTAGCTGTATCCTAAAGCAAGCTTCCAGTGGGCTTTCCTATGATGGTGTAGAGATTTATTGAGCTATACCCGGATTTGGTATCTGAATTTTAGAAACTGTAGTGAGTAAAATCAGAGGTGCAGCAATTATCTCAATTATCTACCGTATGGTGAACAGATGACACTATGATTTGAGCCATCAGAGCTTCTCTGAATGTTTATTTCAGAAAAGCCAAATTTTAAATTGAGAACTTCTATCCTGAAACTGAGCTTCCTCAAACTGTAGTGTATTTTTTTCCACTAGCTTGGTTCAGAAAATAGTGAGGGAATATTTTGTGCTTCATTAGCATCTTCTATAATTTACAGTAAGTTCATAACTGTAAACAATAAAAATAAACTAAATTTAAAAAAAAAATAAAATAAAAGCCTGCCAACTGTAGGTAAGCTACTGAAACTATCCATTCCTTTAGGGCTCTACTCTGCCTTGCAGGCCTCTTGCTTGTGATAGGGCAGCACAGTTCCGGCACAGCTTGGCAGAAGATCCAGGAGGCAGCATGCCTCCTAGAACTCTCCCTAGCATAGGTAAGGAGCATTGCTGCTGTGCCCAGTGTGCACACGCACTCTTGCACCATTCCCCTCCTTGTGCATCCACACAACATCTAGTCTTACAGTCCATTGTCTCAAGAAGCTTGGAAAAACAGCTACTCTGTATGCTATCCTTTCCTTCCATGAAGCTATGCCTGCAGAGAGTGTGGTCCATTATATATTGCAGGGTTTGTAGTACAATAGGGACAGCACAGGAGACAGACTTGGGGAGTTGCAGTTTAGAAACATCTATTTTTTTTTTTTGATAAAGGATCTTCTAGATGTAAAGTGAACTGAAAAGGTGACTGCTTACTGTCTGCTATTTAAGACCAAAGTCATAAACGTTGGCATCAATCCTGAATGTATCCCTTGTGCATCCTGTATCTTACTGAGTTAAACTGAAATGTGTAGGAGAAAGATTATGACTGCTGTGTGGCTCAAAAGCTTGTCTCTCTCCCCAACAGAAATTAGTCCAGTAAAAGATATTACCTCACCCACCTTGTCTCCCAGGACTGTCATGGGAAACAGTATACGTATCTCAATAGGTTGTTCCAGTGAGCAAAAGCTTATGAGTAATACAATGTTTGTTTGCTTTTGTCTGTCTAACAGAATTATTACTGTCAGCGGGAATGTTTATTGCACTGAGAAAGTGTCCATTAGTGTAATGCTCCTGAATAGCAACAGGTGGTTCTGGCACATTGTTTTCTATGTGCTCACATCAAAACAGTGGCAGCTCTAAAAACAAAAATGCCAACAAAATCTAGCTGAAGAAATGAACAAACATACCTTATTGAGGTTCCAGACCAAAGCAAAGCAGGTTATCATTTTAAACATTTACTTTAAAGAAAATAAACTTTTTAAAATGGGGAAGGTGGCAAAGAACATATACATCCAACCACATTTTCAAAAAGGCCATTGATTTATTTTTAGGGGCCTCTCTGGGTGTCAAATGGGAGATATCTGCCATCTGACTATTTTCAGAGGTTTTAGTTATCTGCACCTCCCATGGAAACCAGTGGTATTGCATAGGTGCTCAGCATCAGATCTTCCACTCTAAGGGTAAGTCCACAGTGTTCACACACAAATCTCTTGCCCCACAAAAACAAACAAATAAACAACACTCCCCACTATCCTTCCTCCCCCCTGCTGTTCTTAACTCTGCTAACAATAGCAATGAAGACAACTTGGGTTTTAATTTGGGTTAGCAGTTCAAGTCAAGATGCCTTGTCTTCACTGACTTGGCTAACCTGAGATAAGAACGCACTTTGGCAATGCAAATATACCCTCAGGATGAAATCCTGCCCCAACTGACTTTATTGGTCCCAGGATTTCCTGCTAATTACTTGACTCTTGAACCCAATCCATTAACTCTTGACTTTTGAGCCAAATTCATTAACTACTCTTTGATATTTATTTCTGTGTAATACATCTTAGTTAAATGTGTGTTTACATATATAATAAAGCTGCTGTTCAGTTCATAGATATCAAACAGGTCATAGCTGCTTTTAACACTTTGCCTGTACCTTGCCTAGCATAGTTAATTTTTTGTACCTGATTATAAATTGAAGGTGGCTTCTAATTGAAGGGAAGTTGTGTCTAACTTGAATACAGTAGGATTGATGCATTATTTTTTTTTACACTCGGCAAAATGTAAGCATCTGCCCCAGGCTGGATATTCATGCAAGATAAGCTCCCATGTAATACTTTTTTAAATGTTTCAGTGCATTTTCTGTGCTGCAAATGTCACTTCAGAGTTCTGCACCTTGATAACTGTGCTGGTTTGGAGGATGGGGTGTAGCTTGTTTAGGAAAAATTCTTTGTGTTATGCAGCTGAAACACTTTGAAGCTGATATATTAAATACAGACAGTTGTTTTTTTTAATTTAAAGCCTGCTTGAGTCACAGCACTGAGTCTGAAATTGCCAGTGTTGCAATACAATACTTCTAAATACAAATATAGGGAAATACTGGGAGAATTACCTAATCTTTATATCAGTCTATTTTGATTCACAAGCAAACACAATTAGCTTGAATGTTCTATAGTCAAACATACATTATTAATAGTTATTTAGTTGGGGTTATTTGATGGGTGTGTGCAAGGTCTTTTTTATTTTTTAAAATAATACAGTAAACTTCTGGATAAAGAGTGGCTACCCTTTATATTAATTTGATAGAGTAAACGGATGCTGTAGGTCTGGAAGTCCTGGAATCTTCAGGAAGATATTAATGTTTAACAACAGCATCCTCAAAAACATGTTGAGGGATAACCACCAATCCAGAGATTCCAGTTAAACTATCCCAATTGGAACAGATTTAATTTGCCTTGCATCTAATGGTCAAATACCACAGCTATGTTCCACAATAAATATCCGAGAGAAACTACAATCTGGCAAAACAGAAAGGCTTCAGCTGTGAAATGTTTTGCCTGTTCCCCTACTTCTGTTGTATCTAGTGGTGGAAGTGTGGCTCAGCTGCTTGCAAGGCTGCAGACCTCAGAGAAGATGATGTCCCCGCATCCACTAACATTGGTGTAAATCATGAATGTCACTAGGCTTGTATCGATGTAAGTGAAAAAGAATCTGGGCTTATGTGTGCAGTAAGGTTCACCTAGTAATTGTTGTGTCTAAGGATCTTCAATACCTGTGCATATAAAGACCTATCAGGGTCATCTTAGTTCTTCATTAGAAACTTCTGGCAGACAGGGAGCGGGGTATTTAGCCTTAGATAATGTTTCACGTCAATCCGAGACACTTCTAGCAGAGACAATAAAATTCCACCTGTACCTACCCCCATCTATTGAGGACCCTGCCCCTTTGTGTACATTGCAACACACCCCTACTAATTAGTGATGAGCAATGACAACTTGGTGGCTGTAGGAGAATGGTGAGCCCAAGAAGTGGGAATTGTAAATGTTTGACTTCATTATAAACCTTTTTCACCATGTTGCACTTGGGATGAGACTCACATTGAGGGCCATGGTTAAATTTGCAAATCACTAGCTTGCAGTTGCTTTAAACATTGGGCCCAAAACAACATGGTACCCCAAATGGAGGAACTTGGGAGAGGAAGGGGAAGAAGCAGTGAATACATATACTGCCTGTGTTTCAAAGTAATACCCATTAAAAGACTGAATCAAATTACGGATCCCCAGAAATTCCAGTTGTATTAATTAGAAGAAAATATCCCTGTTTTCTAGCCTAACAAATCAGCAGCCAGGAACTTGCCTTTCCTGACTCCAAACGTAACTGTGACTATTTAATTACTAACCTTACAAAGCACTGTCATTCATGCCTTTAAACCCAAGAAATTGCATGCAGCCATGCTAATTTAATAGAGAGCTAAAGTGGCGGGGGGAGAAGAGGGAGAGAACAATTACAGTAATAAAAATCAGGAAATGGAATCTTCGTGTGCATTGCCAATAATATTCTAATGCTTAATTTTGTTAAATATGTAGCTTCCTATCATGTATGATGGTAAGAGCTAGATTATGCCTACTTTTTTGGGTGCACATTGAGAAAGGGACCCTTCTCTCACTCCAGGCATAGATATAGTTGCTGTGGTCTGCAGAGCACAAGATGGGCTCTGTCTCTGTTCTCCTGGAGGTGCCTTGATGGGCAAGAGGGTGGTAGGCCCATGAGTGCACCACCATATCTCTCCCCCAGCAGGGCTGTGGCCAAACAGTACAATCTAGTTCCAAATGCATGATGTTACTATTTCAAATTTATTTATGGTAGTGCCCATGGTGTGACTTGGCACTTTCTAGGCATTCAAGAAGAGATGTTCCCTGCCTGGAAAGGTTCAAAGTTCAAGGACAGATAAATAGACAGAAGGTAGGAGAAGGGCCAAAAACCAGTTAGGAATTTGTTTAAAAAGTTGCCTAGATTCCATTCAGATAAGTTTTTTGCCTTTTTGTGTGTGTGTGGGGGTGGGGGGGAGGATGGAGGAGGAGGTTGTACATGAGTAATTTTAACATTGCACTAACAGATTTTTGAGTGGCACTTTGGTATAAAAGGTGCCTTTTTAATAAGTAGTTTATGAAAGGTTAATAAATGATTGTCATGCTGGCTGGATGTGGGGCATTTATTATATTGTTTGACATACTGATGTCAAACAATATAATGTCATGTTCTATTATATATAAAATATATATTATATTCTATAGTAATAGAATATAATATTGTCATATATTGTTTGACATACTGATGTCATAATAATTCATGTGAGATATGCCATGTCAGGTACTGTTAGGCTATAATGTGCTAAGTAATATGATGATGTTTATGTTCATGTGTTGTAGGTGTAATGGAAGTTATGGATATGGTTGCTATATCTGTATTTCAAATTGTGCTGTGCCTGGGTAACACCCCAGACAAGATGGCTATAACAATAGCCTGCTTAATGGCCCATTCAGACATTCACAGGTGCAAGGGACCGAGGGGGAGAAGTCAGGGATATACCTGATAAGTCACCAGGACTTGCTCATGTGACTATGGACTCCATTTTGGTTACTGTGAAATTCCACAAGCAGCGTGGCAAGGGCCAGAGGACATAAAAGGCAGGTGCTTGGAATCCATCTTGTCTTAAGTATGTCCTTCAGCCACCTATTTACCTCTGGATCAACTCACCTGTAACTGAAGCTGTGAAACAAAGGACTGAGACCCATCCAGATACTGGATGTATACCAGAGGGACTGTACAAGCCTGCAAACTCCACAATTCTTCTAGAAACCTGATATATATGAACTTTCAAATCATTTGTATGTATCTGATTGCTTTAATCCTTTAACATTTCTCTTATAGTTTGTTTGTTTCTTGTTATAATAAACCTTTAGTTTTATTTACTAAAGGATTGGCTGACAGTGTGGTATTTTGGGTAAGATCTAAATTTATATTAATCTGGTACTGTGGCTGGCCCTTTCGGGTCAGGAGAACCTTTTTGGTAAAAAGCATAGAGTTTAAATGACTAGTCTCTTTACTGGATCTAGTGGCTGATTGTGAGCCAGAGACTGAAATGCAGTAGTAAGGGATGCTGTGTGTATTTGTATAGTGGCTTCTTGATAACCGGTGTGGGGAATCAGAAGCACTGTTTGTGGCTTTTTGGGAAGCTTGACTTTAGTGTCACCCACCAGTGTTGGGAGAATCTGCTCTCCTTTTACAGCCTGCCCTGACCTTGGCATTATCAGGTGGCTGCCCTAGGCACAGATGGGTCACAATTATCACTTATGATATTCTTCGGGTCAATAGTCTACTTGTAACTATGTAGAACAGTTCTACATACATACACATAAAGCTCATTTCTGTAACTAGATATATAAAACAATATTTATTAATTTATTAACTCTTTACAAACTGTTAATGAATGTACCCTGTTTCAATGCTAATCTTACCTTTCTAAAACATCAAACCAAAACCCCCAAACTGAACTTCTGGCAAGTTTACACTTCTAATTTAACTTTATTTGGACCCACCTCTATTCTAAATGTGCATGGGTCCATTATGTTAACCAATAGATTGAGAATTAAATTAGCTTTATTTCCAAATGACCTATCCAAGTTGACATTGTAATAATTATTTTATGTAGGTAAGCAGTTCCACGCACAATTGGTTTATTTCACCCAGTTATTCACTAGGCATAAAGAAAAATTTTTAGACGTATTAAGGAAGAACTCTCATGAGGAACTTGACTGAGCTCACCACATTGCTAACCGCTATGACAATCCAGGGCATGTAGATTACTTGTTCAGTGTGATTACCTTCCAAATCAAAATGTTAATTAGTTTTTAATTTGTTACTTTGCCAATAACATAAAACTGGGAGGTGCGTGTATAGTCTTGCTGGCCTCTTAATGTAATTTGTGTGCAGACTAACAGCCATAACATTTTGAAATGGTCAATTACTAATTAACATTTGTTTAATAAAGTTAGCCTGACATGTACAAGGCTAATTTTTTGTGACATTAACTCAAGACCGATATTTATTTATTCTAACTTGTATTTGTTTTCTTGTATTACTTCTGGAAAAATACATTCAGATTTTGAAATTGCAGAAGAGAAACTGGAATATCCCATAGGGATATATAAGCAAAGCAAGAAATGTTAAAGAACCAAAGACTTCCAATGTATAATTGAAGTCTTACATGAATCCACCAAAGACTAAATTAAGGGCCCAAACCAGTGAGATGTTGAATACTTTTTGGAAACAGTTAGCATGTGTGAACAGTCTGTCTCGTGTGTGTGTGTGTGTGTTTAAAAAAAAACCCCAAAGCTAATAATATTTGATCAAACAGCAATAAATGGAATTTGAGCCACTTAGTCAAACTATCTATTATTTGTGAATATTCATCTGATTCACATCATGAAAGTTTCATGAATTCATGTTAGAAGTGTCTTTTGATTATTTGTCATTTTCTTGTTTAACAAGCCTGTCATTAAGCAGGTCAAAAAATTTCTAACAAGTTTTCTGTTGGAAAATATTGATTTGACTAAATTAAAACATTTCATGAGAAGTATTGATTTTGTCAATTTTTACAGGAAATTATTGAAACATTCCATTTAGACTTTGTCATTATAGATTATAATGTCCTGGAATGTAATAAGTCAATGTTTTGACTGTTATATTGTATTATAAACCATAACAAATCAAAATGATAAAATGAAATATTTTGTCCTTCTTAAATCATTTCCATAGGTAAAAACAAAATAGTTTAGAATATTTTTTTTCATGAGAAATTACAAGACTTCAGCTCTTCATTCCAATTCCGGATGGAAACAAATATCAAAATCTTAGAATTTCCTGCAGAACAGTTTTTCAAGAAAAAATTTTTTTTTCTTTTGGCCTGCACTACCTGTTATCTAGTTAGGGACACCATGAATAACAGCTGGCACAGGTTACTATAGCAGTGAAAACAGCACAGTGCTCGATTCAGAGTGGGCTAGTGAACTGAATACCCAGGATCTATGCCAGGCCTATATTACCCATGCTGAAACATACAAAGAGTTTTTTTACTCCTGTTAAGTGAATGACAAGGGATCATGAGGAAACCCAGTCCTGTATGATTGAGTGTTGCTTCATGCCCGACAGATTCCTTCTAATTAGCATCAGGAATAAGGCCTAAGCGGGGAATATTTAACTGAGAACCTCATTTGTTTATGGAGGAACATCCTTAGGTCCTGTCTTAGGCCTGGTCTACACTTAACTTTGCGATTCGGCGGCAGTCGACGGGAGATACGCAAGTGACATAAATCACTTGCATATCTCCCGTTGACTTTGCAGCGTCTCCTCCGCGCGGCGTACACACTGCGCTGCGTCGAAGGGAACAGCGCTCCCTTCGATGCGGCTCTACTCCACTTACCGAGGTGGTTTTCCTGCGTCGGTTCCTGGATTGACTGAGCGTGTCTATACAGACCGCTCAGTCGATCCAGAGCAATCGATGTGATGGTGGTGAATTTCCGCCGTCAGTGTAGACCCAGCCTTAGAGATGTTCACTCTTTGCCCTTTTTTATCTTGTGCCCTTTTGAGTAGGAAGCTGATGCTTAAACATTATTTCTTCTCACTACAGAGTTCAGTGCGAAGTTCTTGACCTTATGCACCCAGATGCATTGCTTTCACTTACCAAAAAAATTTGCAGCCCTTGCTCAACTTAGAGTAACAGCTTACAGCATTAGGCCAAAGTGTGTGCATGAAGATATATTGATATAGAATGTGTGTATTATTTCATTGTGTATGTACACACATACACAGACACACACACTCACTCTACAAATAGGCATGTTTGATATATAATTATTTGTTATTGTATCAAGTCTTCATATTCATTCTCTTTATAACAGCATAACTCTCAGATGGTTTTGCTACTCAATCCATCCCCAAAGAGTATCAATAAAACCTTTTATGCCACTATGGTCATGCATCGGACTGTGTGCATTATGTTATATAGCTATATCTTACCTTTCTCTGTTGCTCTGGAGAGTATTTGCCTATGTCACTAAAAAGGAATATATTCTGCCTAAAATTAGGGGGGTGGGGGAGGTTGTTTTGTTTTTTCTCTCAAGGAAATCTGATAGTCCATTTCAAATGTACTGGGTTTATCTGCAGAAGCCATGGTGCAACATTAATCAAAAGACTGTTACACCAAGTAGCTATTGTTTCTTAGTGGGACAGCTTAAGACACACTTTTATAGCAGCAGAAAAGTTTTGTGCAAAAATATCAAATTGCATATACATTTGTCCAGGTGTCTGAAGTGAATCAGTACTATACTTTGGCTCAAGTGAAGTAAAGCTGTGTTGTAGTAGCTAGGGGAAAAAAGCCATCTGAAGAAGTATGCTATTTCCATTATATTTTTTCCATCTCCGGTAGTAATAGTAATTCACAGCTGCTGACACTACATATACTTTCAAGTCATAAGATTGGTTAGTCCTTCAGAAGGGCAGGCCTTGAATAGATAAATTCCTTGTGAATAATGATACATTTTACATTGATTTCAGCATAAACAAGTATTATGCAGTTCAAATATGCAGTTAAATTAGACCTTTACAGAACCGTATTTTTTATTTTAAGTTAGTTCAATTAACTATCATTAAAAAGAATAGGTGCTAAAAGTTAACCATGAACAAAGCTGTTGTGTTGTATTAGATAAATGCTATTTAAAATGATTTGCAAGCCACATTCCTGTAAAGGTTCTGTGAAGTGAATGAAAAATCTGAAACAAATTCCCCTCTTCAACACACATGATTTATCCTGTGATAAAATTAGATTTTAGTTAAAAAAATTTGCAGTCATTAAATGATGCCCGTGAAATAAGGCTCATTTATAACCATCTGCTTTACAGCATCTGTGGAAAATTTATTCTTCTTCAGGCTATGCATCCGAGTACTCGAGTCATTTCTGTCAAGTAGTTTAGTTCTGCACCAGTATATTATCAAACTTCCTTGTGCTTTTACTTAAGAGGAATAATAATAAATGCTTTAAAGAAAGGTGAAGTGCTTTATTCATGAAGAGATGATAGAACACACAAAGGGCATAGTCTGATCTCAGTTATACCATTGTAACACGTCTGACTTTGTGAACCTTCTCTGGATTTACCCTAGAGTAATCTGAGATTAGAATGTATCTGCAACAGTTCTGTACCTGGAAGCAACAGGTATAAGGCTTTCTGCAATTTAAACCAGTCTTATTAGTGATGTCCTGATGAGATTTAATAATCTATTATATAATGATACATAGCTCTTATATACGGCTCTTCATCCATATATGTCAATATACTGAGGCAAAATAAGAAGTTGCTTGTCTGAGGTCGTCCATCAGGCAAATAAAAAGATAAACTTGAGTGCTGTTCCCACCATGGCTTCTGCAGCACAAACAGTGAAAACCTTTCAAAGCCTCTCTCCCCATCCAGCAGCAACAAAAGCCTGTGGGCAAACCCTATCCCAGATGTGGAACACTCTTTCTAACCAACTTTTCTGTGTAGCTTTCTAAAGCTTGAGTCTGCTTTTCCACACCATTAAACTGCTCAATTTTTGCCTTAGTTTTTCTTGTTTCTTAGTTTTTTGTGTGTTGTGGGTTTCTCTGTGGAAAGAAAACGAAAGTACACTTGGGTTTCTGCCCATGAAAATTGATGCCCAAATCAATTTGTTAGTCTTTAAGGTGCCACGGGACTTTTGTTGTTTTGCTAAAACCAGACGAACATGGATCCCCCTCTGGAACTCTGTGGAAAGAGATGATTTAACTTGAACTTTTTTAAAAGCCTAAAGCACTTCTATTTTAGTAGCTAATGAGGAATGACAGCTTGATGTCTAATATCACATTTTCCTATAGCTTTTTGACCATGCATTTTCACCTGCATTTTGTTTGTGTTTTAATATTCGGCTTCGTCAGAGTTGTAGTTTGAAGAGCCAATGTGGTACAAGAATAGAAAGGAGCTCCCATGTAAATTTCACGGAGACTATTTATTTTCAACTGAAATACCAAAACGTGTGTGTTTTCAAAAAATCCATTCCCTTAAATGTTTCATGGACTATGATTGTCTTCAATTTCTTTTGATCAAAATAATGGTTGTAATTACTATTACCGTCTCTAAACCTTTAAGCTATGAAGAATTCAAACAAGTTGTTAAAAAGAGGAGCTCCAGGGTAAACTTCAGTGTTCTTCACTTTTGCACATACTATGTACACAAATTTAATGATATCTGAGATCTTTCTATCCTGTGCTCCATCTCTCAAACAGCAATATTGTGAAAAGCTTTGAGAGGCCCCTGGGAGTGTAACTGCCTACATGTTTCAGAGCTTCACTGTATAAACAGAATAAATGCTTAAAAAGTCTCTTATCCTAATCTGGCTGCCTCCTTACCCATCCCTCTCGATCACAGAGGTTGTACCTGTTGAGAATATTTTAATATTATATGGAAACATCCAAACATAGCTGGGATTTTTTTCTGATTTGGCCTGGAGTTAGATGAGCCTCGCCAAATGTGATTTTTTTTTTTTATGTTCTTAGTTTGACTTACATTTCCCTTCACTCTAGTTAATGATATGGAGGATAATCTGTTTCAAACAGTACATGTAAATTTTCCAACCAGCCCTTTAACTTAATTGAGGATTATGATTTAAGGAACCAGGCTAAGATTCTGCACTATAAGGCAACTGTTCAGGTTGGAACCTCTCCTTCAAGGTGTGTCACTACCAGAAAAGGAAGAAGGTGCCACTGAAGGAATTGTTACATACAGAGTTTGTGCAGAGTATATTGCATACAAACCTATAATTAACACAGCTCCAAATCCTGTAGCCTTCTTTCGAACAAATTTCCTATGCTTGGGGTGAGTGAACAAAGAAGATTCGGGATTAGAAACTTTAATAGTTGGAAATCCTTGGGATACTTGTTTTTTGAAGTCTGTCCATCTTGAATGTTGGATAATCAGGCTTAGCAGAATTTGATTTTTGTTTTTTTATAATTTTGGCAGTTATCAATGTTTGTTTTAAGCACTGTTTTAGATTTCTCTCTCAATTTTCACCACTGTGTCAAATTATGGGAGGGTCAAACAATTATTTAATGAAAGTATACAGTGAGATTAAAAAGTTAAGCTTTGTAAACTGTTAAAACACAAATTGTTACTATCACATCAAAACATACAAAGTAAATATCCTGAGATCAACAAATCATACCTTTTTAAAATATACTATTCATTCCCTAGTCCATTTGTAACAAACTTAAATCAAAAGTCTAAATCACTGGATTTTCTTCTGTAAATTTTCAAGCAGTATTTTTCTTACATTGTCTGTCCGTAAATTTTGATGGTTATAGATGGAAATGTTTTTTCATTGTTTTGTGTGAATAAAGTAAAATCCCTTTTTACCAACATTTACTGATAAAAATCTAATTCTTCTAAGTGTCTAGGAGCTGGTCTATACTTACCTCCGAAATTTGGCAGCAGTCGACAGGAGATACGCAATCGACATAAAAAAACTTGCATAACTCACGTCATCTCCGCTGCCTCTGTTCTGCACGGCATCCATACTATGCTGCATTCCTGTTGGCATAGCCACTTTTGGAGGTGGTTTTTATAGGTCGATTTCTTTACTGACCGCTCAGTTGATCCAGAGAAATCGATCTGATGGTGGCAAATTTGCCGCCATCATTATAGACCTAGCCTTAGTGTAATATTCCTCAAAGGAGGGATGAATCATTATTTTATTATTTTGATTATGGTATCCCTAATTCCTGATTAGGGTTCTAAAGTCTCATTGTACTGGCATTATACAAACAAATAATACAAGAATAGTCCCTGTCCCAGAGATATTACTATCATATATCATGTAAATACTAGAGGGCTTAATAAGTAGACAAATAGGATAGAGGACAAGGTAACAACAGATAGAGGTGTTTTTGCATTAATAACTACAATGGTCTCAATAGTCTCTCATAATCACAGCTTTAATCAAAGTTTGTATATGGGTTTTAGTTACTGGAACCACCAATGTTCCAAGGATTTAAACTAAACATTCTTCTTCAGGGATGAGGGACGTTTGTGTTTGTGTGTCCTGTGCACTGGTGCTGGAGAGTTTTCCCTAGTAATATGTATAGGGACAGCCCCATCCACACAAGAGCTGCTTCTGCTCTGAAGTGAGGGTAATAAAGGGTGGAGATGTCCCACTCCTTCAGTTTCTTCTTACCGTCTGTGATCAGAGAGTTTTGTGTTCCCAGTGAACATATTTCTCACTACTTGGTCGCTACCTAGCGGTAACTTGCTTTTCATAATTTGATGTTTGTTTGTTTTCAATTTTGTATCTTTATTTCTTATTTCATTTTTAAAAATGTAGTTGTTTTTTTCCCCTCAGTCATTTGGGCCCCTGGGCCTCACTTGGTCCTAGGGGAGCATATGCTATGGTCCCAGGGTTTCAAACCTTCCTCCAGTGTAGAAAGCCTGTGCCTGTCAGTGACCCTCATTTGCGCTGTCTGAAGAGCTAGGGTGAGGGCCACATTAGAGACAGGTGTTCCATTTTTCACAGCCTTCAGACCCAGGATGAAAAAGCTGAGGGAGGAGCACTCTTCTACATCCTGATGGAGACAGCTTTTAGACTAATGTTGGAGCCCCCTTGGTCATCTAGGAGAAGTTCCTTGACTCCTTCCTAGAGAGATGGGCCTGGAGATAGGAGCCAGAGAAGATCCCTGTTATTGGGACTGTCTTTTCTGAGACTCAAGACTTCAGAGCAATCCTGGTCCCTGAAACATAAGAAGTTAGTTCTTTGAAGTCTAGAGCGTAGGATTCAGACTCCAAGACTTCAGACTCTTGCATCTCACAATACTGAGAGTCCACAGCTTTCTCCCAGTCCCATTCTCATACTCATCCGTGTAGGTTTGAAAAGAGTACAGCTGGGAATGGGGATGGTTGGGCCAGATGAGCGTGGGGTTCAGTATTGTATCAGCCCCCTCATTTAGCCCTATTGGATGCTCCCAGCATCCAGATAAACATTGCTGCTATTTTGTGCGACCAGATCCTCTGGGAGGGAGTCTTCTCCTGATGGTCCTGAAAACCTGTGATGGTTGGCACTGATCAGCCTATGGTGTCTGAAGTACAAGGTTTGACTCTAGCCTGGTGTCACAGGACCACTCTTGGGAGAACTCTTCTTGGCCTCCCCTTCCTTCATCCTGCTCATCAACTAATGAGGCTCCGGTACCAGATGCATACTCCCCACTACTAGATTACTTTAAAGTGTACCAATAGCTTCTTTGAAGAATGAAAGCTTCTTTTGGCATTCAAATAAAGCTAGTGGAGAAGAATACCCAAAAGCTGACTGATATTTTCCATCCCACTGTGGTAGGAAAGGTAGTCTTGCCTATAAATGCCATTATGCAGCCTGCCAAAGCACTGTGGCAAGCCCCTTCCTCTATTCCACCTGTGGCCAAATGAATGGAATGTAAATACTAGGTTCCATCCCAGGGGTTTGAGCTGTTTTACTTACATCCTAGCTGGACTCACCAAACAGTAGCTGTGGTGAATGACAGAAACTGTCAGGCCTGAGTGAAGGCTGCCCTAAAGAGAGAGGTTTATTCTGTGGCAGGTTTATGGCTCCATATTGCCAATCACCGTGCACTGTTGTCAAGATATGACTATTCTAATTGGGAGGCAGTCTCTCAATTTGGGAATAAACTGCTGGAAGGTTCCAAAGAACAAATTTCAGTGTCTTCTGGCTGAGGACTGCCTCTTCTCTCAATCAGTTCTGCGGGCCTCCTTGGACACAATGGATTCTGCAGCCTCAATATCAGACTAGATGGCAGTATTACCTCTTCTATCAGGCTGACAGTTCAACACACTGGTCCTGAAGTTAAACTAAGAATAGTCACCATTTTTGCCTCTTCAAAGGATAGAATTCATTGGGACAGTCCTAGTATTGACCTCTGCCAAAGCACTTCTGCCTTTTCCCAGATTTCAGTTTATACACGACCTCTGTGCATCCCTGGAGGATCACATCCAGACTACTGTGAGGAAATTGCCACAGGCTCATAGGCCATATGGCTGCATGTACCTATGTGAACCTTCATGCCAGGCTGTGCCAGTGTTATAGGTTTGGCTCAAATCAATCTATTGGCCCCACATGCATTATCTGGACAACCTAGCATGCATCCCAGACGTCTCTGAGCTGATGGATGAGTCAAGACAATGTCTTCAGGTGAGCTCCCATTTTGTTACTTCTCCTCTCTGTTTGGTGAAAGATGCTTCAGCCATGGGTGGGAAATGCATCTGGGGTTCTTCAGGCTCAAGGGTTGTGCACTGCAAGGCCAGGTTTCACACAAACATTCTTGAATTATGAGCAATAATTTGGAATGGCAGCAGTTCCTGGCTCACATTCAGGGAAAAATTATCAAAGAACTTACTCCCAACACCATAGCTGTGTTTTACATGAACAAAGAAGGGGCTGCCAGGTCAGACAGTTTGTGGCAGGAAACAGTGAAGATGAGGAATTTGTGCATTCAGAGCTTGCATATCCCCAAAGCCATTCTCAAGCTGAAACAAGATCATGGCAAAATTATCCTCATAGCACCAGCCTAACTAAGACAGCCATGGTATTCAGACCTACGCAAGCTGTTCACTCGAGAATCTCTGCCATTACTGATAACCACAGACCTCATCACAGAGAACCATAGCCATGAACTACAGTTGAATCATCAAATGCTGCACATTATAGCATAGTTCATCGCTGGTAAAATGCAGAGGCGGTTCATTGCTAAGTGGCAGTCCTGAATGTTCTTATTAACAGCAGAAAACCTTCCAAAAAAAACCCACTTACCTGAATAAGTGGAAATGGTTCTCCATTTGAGTAGCCTCCCATAATATGTTGCCTGCTCAGACATTCTAGATTACCTCTTATATCTTAAGGAGTCAGGTGTAGCCCTCCGCTCCTTTAGGTGGTTATCTCAGTGTTTCTCCGTCAGATCAGTGACTTTTTACTCACCCTATCAGAACCATGTTCTTGAAAGGTCTAGGTAAATTGTTTCTGCCTATCGGGGATCCAACACCATTTTGGGATTTCAATTCAGTGTTGTCCGCTCTTATGGACCCTCCTTCAAACTTTTGGTGTCTTGTTTACATCTACACCTTTCAGCAAAGCTAGTTCTCAGTGGCTATCATCTCTGCTATGGGGGAGAGATGAATGCATTGGTCATGGATCTGCCATACACAGTTTTCTAGAAGGACAAGGTTTGGTTTAGACCACAGCCTAAGCTTCCACCTGAATCTGTCTATATAACTGCCATTTTCATGAAGCTTTCCCCTATAGTACATTCTTATCTTAAAACTAACATACTTTAAATTAAGGTTATCCAATTACTGGAGAGTACATAATGTCATAGCCAAGAACAATTCTTCATTAGCTTTCATATTATCTACATATTAAGTAAGTTTGCATCTAAATACTAAATACAGGCCTTTTGACCTAATATTAATTAAGTAGAGTTGAATACATAATGTAAATGTAATTACAGAATTACAGGACATGAGAGAGGACATAGCAACAACAGGTTAATTTAGTTACACTAATATACCTCAAACAGGATGTAGGTAGATGAAGACAAATACAATTAAACTCTGTTTTAACAAGTGAATTCTCTAGTTAACAATAGCACTTTTTAACACTTCTTTGAAGTTCACCTACAAGTGAATTGCCCAAGGGCGCTGATCTGTCAGCATCAAACCCCAATTTACCTGTTTTACCTTAAACCACCACTTCTGTAAGTCACACAACATTTATGAGCACTTATAGTAAAACAAAAGTAGGTTTGTTTAAGAAAGAATGAAGATTTAACTAGAAAAGAGATGGAAGCAAGTGATTACAACACAAAACAAAACAATAAAATGCAATAATAAATACACTTATCTATAGTCCTCAGTGAATGAATACTGAGTGCCTTAACCTACACTCAGTTATACTGACACATTCTTTTCCCTCTGTTCATATCCAGGGCAATCACCTGCCTGTTGTAATGTTCCTTTTCACCTCCAAGTGGTTTTGATCATTTGCAAGTATCTTTGATGGTTTTCCATTCACTGTTCTGTGTGTGGCAAAGCTATACAATAGAACCTTGCATTATATCAGTGGCTGATGAGAGAGGGGTGACCACGCCTATTGCTTGAATGGGTCATCTCCAACACACACTACCCTGGTGACTAATTTTTTTACTCCAAGTCCATAAAGCATATGTTCAACTTTAATACATTATTTCTTAAATATTATTCATCCATACATCTTAAAATGATTGAGTTTTGACTAGTTATGTGCCTTCTGTAGATACCTTACATGTTACTCTTTATGGATAAATATCCTGCAAGATGAGTTTTTCAGGTCTGAAGTAAGAGTTGTTTGCAATGGCCCTTTGCCAAGGAGCCACTGTGTCACTTGGAGTATGTCTACACAGCAACTAAATACCTGCCACTGGCATGGGCCAGCTGAGAGTGTCTAGTTACTGTGTAGACATACCCATATATGTTAATAACAATCTTCGCACTGATCCGTGTAGCAGGGACATATTGGTTGTCACCCAGTTCCAAGTCAAGCTGGGTTTGACTGTGCTGCTTCTGTGAATGCAAAGGTTTCCTTCTCTACAGAGGATGGAGAAATTTGGACCCACTAGAAGGACTTTCTCCTCTCACTAAGTTGATAAGCAAATATGGAACTAGAGCTGGCTGAAACTTGGGACTTCCAGTTCTTGGGGGAACATCAGCATTTTGCAATTTGGGTGTGCGTTTCAGTGGCTGTCTGACCTGGCAATGTAGTTCCTACGTATCAGGGTCTCCAGCACTGAAGCAGCCTGCGCAACAAGTGTCCCTGATGCCTGCAATTGATTTGGCAGGGAATCCTGTCTGTGACTCAGTAAGTTTGTGAAATGTGACTATCACAAGAAATTTCTGGTTTAACAAATTAGCATTTTCCAAAGAAACTCTTTGTCAGAAAATTTCCAACTACCTCTACTTGGAATTCTTATGCCCTTAAGATAGATGAAGACAAGACACTATCTTCTACAATAGAAAGTTGTGTGAACAATGAGAATCCTGTAGCACCTTAAAGACTAAAAAATTTCTGCGGGCATAAACTTTCGTGGGCTGCAACCCCCTTCGTCAGATGCCATGCAGCCCACGAAAGCTTATGACAGAAATTTGTTAGTCTTTAAGGTGCTACAGGGCTCTCGTTGTTCTTGCTGTATACAGACTAACACGGCTACCCCTCTGGAACTTTTCAGAAAGTTGTGTGTGTCTAATATATGACTAGATATAGTAATATGTGGCTTTGTTACATAACATACCTAGATCCAATGCTAAATTTTCCTGCTAACTAGTTTGAGGTAATTAATAATGTCCACCACATCTTAAGTCTGGATTTAGCTTTGTAGATTCTTCACCTATCATCACTCTTGTACCCTGTTTTTTCTGTTGCTTTTCCTTTCACTTTAAACATTGCTTTTAGTGTGTACTTCCCTGGTAGCTGTCTGTATGTTGTATTACCCTATGGCAGGAGTTTGTGCCCGCATATGGATAAATGTAGATATATGTGGATACGTCATTAGATATGTGGTGCTATATTTTAC
Organism: Mesoclemmys tuberculata; assembly: GCA_007922155.1. Classification (NCBI taxonomy): domain Eukaryota; kingdom Metazoa; phylum Chordata; order Testudines; family Chelidae; genus Mesoclemmys; species Mesoclemmys tuberculata. The sequence continues at coordinate 20,883,403 of ML675615.1, read as the reverse complement.
TTCGCTTTGTCTAAATGTAAACCACTGTACTTTAAAAATGAAAATAAGTCCATATAAAAAACTGAATAAGTATATTTACCTGAATGAAGCTCTTGGTATCTACGGAGGCTATGTGCTGCTTCACTCTCAGATGAAGAAAAGAAATAAAACTTATTTCCATATTTAGATAAATAAACTTATAAGTATAGTGAAGGGAGTGAAATGAGGTTAAACAGGCCAGCATCAGTAAGAATAAGGGATGTTGTGAGCTTATGTCAGAGGATGGAGGAACTCAGTGATGTACATTACATCTGGGCTCAGCAGCAGATAAAAGAGGGTGGAGAACTACTTCTCAGAATCTGAGGTGGATCATCAAAAGATAATTTAACAGACATAAATTCTGCATATGTAGGTGCAGCAAAGCAAGGATTGAGATCTTAGCTTCCATGCTGGTGGAAGTCAGCATCTCGCACTAATCTCTACTATCTCAAGGGAATGACGCCCAGATGCTTTTACTGTCAGTCTAAGGGATAAATAACCATGTGAAAGCATTCAGAGGTCTGACTGGCTCACTGCAAGCTGGCATTATTTATGTTTTAAGGTTACAGTCTGTGGGCTTGATTCTATTGCCCTTACTCCAGCGGGTAGTCCCACTGTGGTCAGTGGGGCTATTAATAAATTCACATTAGTCCTACTTAGGGTAAATAAAGGATTCAGCATGTGTTTCTCTCCGTATCCTCCACCGTTCCTCTGTGTCAGGTATCGGTTGCTAGAAGTGGTATTTGATTTGAAACTTTTCATGAAAATGATACATGTTTGTGAATAGTCATGAATTACTAGCTCTGCTTGAAATTAGATGGGCTGTTACACACCTGCTGATGGTTGAGATTCAAGAGATAGCATTTAGTCTGGGAATACAGGGTCTCTTGGTGACTGTTGTATATATATCAAATTTAAAAGGGAAAAAGGATTGCTTTACTAGAAATGGCAGTAATTAATGTTTCACAAGAGATATTGTCTACAGTGCTGATCCTGCAAAGACTAAGCGCATCCTTAGTCCCAAACGCAAATAATACCATGAATTCATCTGAGCAGGAAAGTCTTTGCAGGATTGGTATCCATTTTACAATACCAAACAGTTAACATAGCAAAACCTTTTCTACTTGCCATGTGGTAACCCAAAGGGGAAAAAATGTGGATTTGAATTAAGGTTTTTTGCTTTTCACTATAACTGATCAAAAATGATGACGGATGGATAAGCTACTGATCCACGAAGTACTTGAAGTTGTAGCTCTTTAGTTATTGCTTAGAGCCTTGTAATCACTTCACTGTGACAGGGACTATGTGCTATTGGGTCTGTGATTATGCTACCTATGAATTATTCTTGTATACTTCAAAACAAAAGAATTCTCTTTTTCTTTGTAGGAATCCAGAAGATTTGAAGCCACAAGAAGAAAAGGTAGGAAAAATATAGGGTTTTTTTTTTCAATATGCCTATCACTTTTGAGTGATCTTGAGGTAACATGTTGAAACAAATTTGAACCTACAAACTTGAAAGAGGTTGCTATTGTCCAAATTTTCAAGAGCCTTTTCCATAACATTTGTCTATCAAATTTGATGAAAATCTACCTCGGGATGTTTTTATTGAAAAATAATTCCAGACAAAGTAGCATGACAGAGTCTTGGAGATGTGAGATGTTTTGGTTTTTTTCTTTTTCCCCTAGTGTCACTTGACTAAACACACACTAGCTGACTAGGGATTCAAGCTCACACCTTGAAATCTATTTGGAAGAAAGAAGAATCACTTGGCTCAAATCCCCTGCAGTTGGTGCCCTGACACTCTCCATTGCAGGAAGAGAATGTAGGTGTTTGAGGTACTTCCCCTATGACAGCCTTGAAAATAACAGAGATGGGCATTGATCACCAGCTTTTTGTGGACATCATCTTTATGAATAATTAGGACAAGTAATATCCCATGATCTGGCACAAAGATACCACATATATATACAGTAGCTCTCTTTAATGTTTTTTATTTAGTCAATTAAAGGTACTTTAAATTCTATGAATAAATCCCAATATTTAACTGAAATCAAATTGAAAATCCTGTTATCCCTGTTGGTCATGTAAGTTGCCATTTTATTGTATTTCTCAAAAAGATATCTGCATATAGTTTATTCCCCTCCAAATTGTGATGCTAGAATATTCCCCGGGTGACTAGTTGAAAGGAACACAAAGGTACCTGATAGTTTAGTAAGGTTTTGGAACAGTAAAGAGAAGAGGATGTTTTGTAAATATTGCTGGGGAAGGTGGCCCAGTTGTACAAGAGAAGAAGAGAAAATTATAAGGTTGGGCTGAAGAAGGTTAGAAGTAAAGATGGAACGTGATGCTCTGACGTCCCTGCACTGCCCAAATGCAATCTCTCTCTTTGGTTCAGGATTTGGGCAAAAGTGTGATACTAAATGACCAACAGCAGAGCATTAAGTCTGAGAGCAGGTTATTTATTGTAATTGCTAAATCCATCTGTACCAGATGTTTTTAAAATGAGCATTTTATCTGAACTGGTTACATTGTTCTGACTTTCAGCAGTGAGAGGGAGAACCACAATGGATGCAGAAAGTGGCTAGTTTAATTTAGTTCTTGTCAGCTGCTTCTCCATAAGATGTGTCGGACAATTCTATGTTTGCTTTGTGAATAAAGACCCCATCCATGGTTTGAAAAAGAAAGGGAGAATGCCATGGAAAGGTAATGACTGATATTCATTGGATATTTTAACATGTCTACAAGTGCATGGACACAGCCAGTGGCTATAGACTCTGGGGAAGAAGGAAGAGGGTGATGGGGGATGCCATCCCCAAATGGGTAATAACAGCTATAGCAATTAGAAAGTTTGTTCAAATGTATATAAATGTTCAATAAAAGAGTCATCCTAGTGTACTGCTAGTTGAGCTCAGATCCCACTTCCTAAAACTGTTTGAATTAGCAACTAATTGACAGCTGTCTCTAGCAACTCTTTTATTGTTCTAGGCAGATGGATGAAAATCAGCTATCAACAAACTCATTCTGTTTATCATTAATTTTGATTTTGTTTAGCAGATGTTTTCTGGATCGCTCAGTCACCTGCCTAATCTGTTTTGGCATAATGTGAAGTGGGTAACAGTCATCCATTAAACAGATTAATAAATTCCCTAATTTCATTCTGGTAGCTTCTTTAATTGATCCAGAAATACAGAATTCTGAGAAGCAAGCTATAAACCATCATGGTTTTTATTGTATCTAGGATAATAAAAGGCCAATTTAAAATGTATGTTGCCATCTGGGCTAATATTGAGCTCTTATTTTCCTTTGCAGTAGTTTGTATAAGAAGGAGTTCTGCAGATTCCCAAGCAGTAGGTCAGATTGAGAGAGCAGGGAGACTTTTATGTATTTAGTTATATGATCGTTGTTAAAGAAGACATCTGATTGGTTGATGTGCATGTATCTGCCTTGACAGTAGCTGGCACTCAAGAGATAACTTGCTAAAAAGTATAGCATTCCTTTATGTTTCAATCAAGATATCAAATTGTATCAGAGACTGTAGCCTGGCGGGTGTCAACCGTCAGGCGCGGCTGCCCTTCCTGGGGCCCAGCCGCGGGGGAAGGTCCCTGCACCTTCCGAGGAATAAAGGGGGAATTAGCGGTACGACCAAAGTC
>ML675615.1:20513945-20879725 GCA_007922155.1 Mesoclemmys tuberculata | reverse complement strand
GCCAGCAGTCTATCGCCCCGGCCCCCTGGCAGGGCGGGCGAGCCAGCTAGTGCCGGGTTGGAGGAGGGGTCGTGGGGTTGTCAGAGGTCAAAGGGAAAAAGGGGGGAGGGGGACGCAGGCCCACCCGACTCCACTGCGTCCCAGCCCAGGGCCCTCGCAGCGGCAAGGCCACTGCCGCTGCTCTGGCGGGGTCCTGACCGTAACACGCCAGAGGTAGGAGACTTCCCACCGCAGCCCGAACTGGGGCTGCCCCTGGGCCACTTCCTCCCCTCCCGTCCCTGGTACCTCCCTCCTCGGTGGTCGCCGGGTAGCTTGCTCGGGGTAGGTTCAGCAGGCCGTCGGCGCCCACGGGCGGCAGGTCCGGGAACTCTTCTGCGAGGGGCAGCTCCTCTAGGTCACAGGATTCGGTGGGGGCCTCAGCTTCAGGTAGCTCCTCCAGATCCTGTCCGGCTTCAGCGGGGGGTGCTGCAGGGAGCTCCTCTAGGTCACGCCCCGCTTCAGGGGGGCCTTCCCAACCAGGAGGGTCCCAGGGCTCATCCCATCCCCGGGTGTCCGGGGGCCCGATCCAATCGTCGGTTCCCCGGCGGGAGGGTCGCTCCCAGTCCGCCAAGTCCGGTCAGGGCCTGCGCTGGGGTTTGGCCAGGCGGAGCTTAGGCCAGGCCGGGCCTCTAGCTGGCAGGAAGGCAGGTCTGACCCTGCTGACCATCAGCCCCTGACTGAGCGACGGGCCCTGCCTTTTATTCCCCCTTGTCTGGGGGAAGTCCCGCCCTCTGGGGACGGGATTGGCCAGTCGCTCGGGCCTATCCCGGTCGGCTCCCGGCCTTGACGGACAGGTGGGGGTTTTAAATCCGGACTTGGCTGTGTTTGGGGTGGCAGCTGCCCTTCCTGGGGCCCAGCCGCGGGGGAAGGTCCCTGCACCTTCCTACAGAGACCCATAAATCTTAAGTATTTGAAGTTGCTTGGGTAGGAATTTTCAAAAGTGCTCACCATCGGCCTAACTGTGCTCCAGCTGAAGTCAATGAGAGTTTTACCATTGATTTAAGTGAGACTAGAAGTAGGCTCACGCAGAGCACTTTTGAAAATCTGACTTCACAGTGACATCTCTTAGGCAGATGAAGGTTTTACATCACTCTTTCGTCTAAGACGGTTGAAGATGTTTACTTACATGGTTCCTCACAACACATTGGCTATCAGTATAACCACACTTCCTGTTTTGCTGCAGTTTATCCATATTAAAAGGTACCAAAGCATATTCTACAGAAAGTATGCTGTGGTCCAAACAAATCCGTCTGTTCTCTTGACTAACAATTTTGAGCTTTCCAAGTCAATGCTGAATATGAAATCCCATAAAGTAAATTTGAGGTCATGTGCTTTGCAATTAACTCCTTATGAAACACTATCTTACTGTGATCCTTTTTAAAATTCAGGCCAACAAGATATGAGTTTCAGCCATTTTCTCTGGTCTTTGTTTTGTTTTTTGTTTTGCTGGGGCAGTTTTGCTCCTGTAAATAACTGAACCATAGTTTTATGCCTATTGTTTATTGAGGATGCAGATATTACCTGCTTGATGTCTAGTAATGTAATAATGCCATTCTGTGCCTATGAAAATGAAGTCTAGGAGTAAAACTTATAAAAGTGCCCAAGGATCAGATTTGTAAAGGTATTTAGGCATGTAGTGGTATTTCAAAAGCATCAGTAATTCCCACTGATTTGAAAGATTGTTAGGTGCCTTGATGCTTTTGAAAAATTCCACTAGCTGCCTAAATACCTTTAAAAATTTGGCCCTAAGAAATTTAGGACCCTGAGTCCTGTTTTCAAAAGAGACTTGGGAGATCTTGTTTTTGTTGAAAGTCATTGGGATTTAGGCTCCAGACTCTTTGGAAACTGGGACTTAGGCTCTCAAGTCATTTAAGTGCTTTTGGAAATCCACTCCCTTCCCCGCCATCTGAATATCAGTTAATATTGTCTACAGTTTTCTTAAGTAAAATTATCAATAAGCCTGATTCACCACTGCCTTGCAACTTGTGTGGTCATTTACACTGGGCAAAGTAGTTGTAAAATGCTCCTAAATAAGTATGGCAGTATTTTATGCCCACTTTACACAGGTCACATGAGGAGCATGTCAGTCTAGAATTAGGCCCCGTTAGTATTTCCAGTCACAAGCAAGTTTGCATCACATTTATTTTCTTCAAGCCATTCTCAGTGATATGAATATGCTCTCTTGATATGAATCTTTCAGAATGTTGGACTTCAATATCACCAGTCTATGTAAAGTGATTCTCCAGTTGTGGTAATTCAACCTATCTGTAATCAAAGTATGTTTGTAGAATTACAAACAGCACAGGAGTCAAGAATTGAATGTTACCAAGCATGATTGATATATATCTGATCACACAAAAATGTTAAAGAATATTCTACACTCAGTGGAGATTTTTATTCTGTGCTTCCAGACATTTTGTCTTCCTTTCTTGAAAATCCCTTCAGCTGTTTCTGAATAAAACAGTTTGTCTTGTAATAGTGTTTGTAAGTGATGAGGAAAAAATATCATTAGAAAAAGACAAAGAGTGTTAAAAGAATATGATTTCTGCCTTGTGCAGAAACTTTTATTGTAGGTCTGTATTAAGAAATAGGATTTTTGAACAAATTTTTGAACAATTTTTGAACAAAAATGATCCATGAACTGAAAAAAGTATATTCCAGAAGTTGATCAGATGCTGCATAAATATTTCCACATTCCCAATTTTAAATATATTAAGCTATTCTCTCCATTGTATGAGTGCAACTTGTTTTGATTTCCATGGGAGTTGCACTCACGTAATAGAAAGCAGAATATGGTGCACTGAGCCAAATTTGGAGGGTTGGCTTTCTGAAAAGGCACATGGGGGTGAATAAGGACAAAATTTGACATTTTTATCAGAGTGTCCCCTAGATTTTGTTTTAAGGACTTGTTGAAACAGACTGGCTAGTGTTTACCCTATTAGTCTTCTTATATAACTCTCTTCTTTTTTATAGAATAAACAATCATAATAATTTTAATTTCTTTTGATAAAGAAACCCTTTGCCCCTTACCTTTAAAAATATCCATTGCTCTTCTCCAGACATTGTCTATTTCTAGTCTACTTTATATGATTATATAAGTGCATGCAATACTTGAAATGAGGATGCACTATTGAGTCTAATAATTCTCATTTTCTGTATTTCTCTTGATCCCCTGCTTAATACATCTAGCATCCTAGTCAAAATGAATTTCATAGACATCTTCACTGAGCCAGATGCACTGTGATCAGTGTCTGATCTGGGCCACACATCCATTCTATTTTGCTGTTTGAGCAGTAGACTTCAAAGTGAAACCTACGAACATCCTTAGTATGTTTAAATTGTTAGCTTCCTTGCAAGTTCCTTTGTGCTCACTACTGGGTGAAAAGGGAAACGCAATAAAATGTTTAGTAAATTTAACTTTGAAATCTGCTGAACTGCACAAAAGAGTGAAATGTTGCCAGAGAAGAACTGGGACAAGAGAATAAATGAATAAGCAGAGACGTAAGGGAAAGCAACAGCTCCGGAAGAATAGAAAGACAAACTGTAAGCATGGTGAGTGGGAGGGGGAATCCTGAGCTCAGAGAGAATGAGAGCAAAGATGCAGCAGACTAAAAGAGTAACAGGGAAACTGAGTAAACAGTGGGGCAGGCTCAGAAGGGGCTTACATAACTGAACAAGAAAGGAGGCATTTCATCTGACTTGTGAAAATGTGTATTGACAGTTTCTTAGGACCATTTCAAAATGAAGAGAAGGAGCATTTGAAATAAGCATGGGAAGCTATACCTTTAAATGTAAATGAGTTCTCACCATGTAATAATCACGGATGAATAACTTACACCTACCAGTTCTAATCTATCTACTCTTTTTGCTAAAGTCTATAGAGAATTCCTGTAGGTTAGACCAGGCATGATATAGCCATATTAAAGCCAGAAGATTTGTCCCTATCAACTTCCACTCATCCAATTGATTTATTATTATACCCATTAAAGATTTTCTCAACTACAGTAGTTCTAGGCACTTAAGACCCAGTCCTGATGTGCTGCATAGCCCCTGGAGATTCTGAATGCCCTCCACGCCTACTGACTTCAAGGGAGTGGAGGCATTCAGCACCTTGAAGGATAAATCCATTAATGATGAAACTGCGTAATGAGTATAAAATGTCTGCCCAAGTCTACGGCTAATTCTATTGAGCCTAAAGGACCAGATCCTTCAGCAGATGTAAATTGTTAAAGCTCCATTGAAGTTAATGGAGCTACAACAATTTACAACCAGATGAGGATCTCGCTCAAATAATTTAATCATACTCTTAATTTGTTTTTATGTTGTTCATATTCATTCATTCATTCAACAAAATTAATGTCAAAAATACTTTGTCATCCATCCAAAAAATAATCAAACTGATTTCTTCCACTCTTTCCCAATAACATCTATTAAATAAGATGCATGTCAGGACTTATTCACAAACAAATAACAAACTACCATAAAGATCACAATGTTGACTACTGGTTCTGCATTAAAATGTTAAAGCCCTGCTTGAAAGATATTAATTATGAAAAAATCCATGGTAGTATGCAGTCTTGCATTATTTATATTGCATTGATTTAAAATGAAAGTGTTAACTACATTTTTCTCATTTTGTTCAGTAGTTGTACAGTGCTTATTTCAATGATTCCCCACTGTGATAGCATAATGAACCAGACCCTCAGCTGGTGTAAATTTACATAGCTTCATTGAAGTCTGTGGAGCTACACCAATATACACCAGAAGTGGTTGGGCCCAAGAACTTCAGTAATATTTAATTTCCTATCACTTGATAACAATTTCTAATGCTCTAAATGTGAAATTGGCTCAAGAGTTCAAAAAACATGGTAAAGTTAAAGAATGGTCATAACTTCCTTCCTTGCACAATATCAGGGCTTTTATCCATCCGTGAAAGAACTACCACAAAAAAGCAAATAATGGCAATACTTTTATGCTAAATATGGCTCTCTACTCCTTTCGCTTTCATATCACCAATGTTCAAGTTGTCTTTAGTTCCTTAGGGGCTGATCCAAGACCTATTACAAGCAGTGGGAGTCATTCTATTGGCTTTAGGGGCCTTTAGTCCTGATGTCCAAAGGACTGGAGGTTATCCCAGGATTTGGATTTCTTGGATTGTTGCATTGTCTCAGGCCAGCTCTAGAAAGCATTTCCATGGCAGCACCAGCCTTTTTAGAAACCTAAACAGTTGCCAAACTTAAAAACTTTTAATAAAAAATGCCTATCTTTTGCAAGGTCATAAGGAGGAGAAATTGAGTTGTACATTGATTGTTAAAATTAGTAAAATAAGCATTCTCTCTTTGCTTGAAGCAAAAATTCATATCCCTATAAATTTCCAGCTGTTTTATCATTTCATATGAATGTTTATCATCTCTAGATGTTTTCAGGGCATATCTTGTCACACAATTGCAATCTGATTTCCAAGAGAAGGGGAATTAAAAGAGGTCAAAATAATAATCAAATGTGCGGTTCACATTAAAAAAGATAGACCAGTGCTGTAAATTATAATACTCAAAATGGTATTTCCACTTCCTCCTGCATGTGCAATACCATTTAAAAGTCTGATACAACGAAGTAATTAGTTTTGAGGTGGTGGTGGGGAATGGATGGAAATTAATGAAGGTAAAGACAACTCTTCTAGCAGCTGTCAAAGACAATCTTACACTCTTTCTGGAGTTAGGGTCTTCCCAATGTGCAAAAAATGGTGAAGTTAATTACTTTTGTACAAACCTGTCTTTAGTGAGACTTAATTATCACTTGACATATTTCTTGGTTTAAAATTAAACCAGCATAGGGGTGGGGAGGGGGGCAGAGAGAATAAAGGAATCAATTCATTAGCCAATGTCAGGTGCAATATTAAACAGACAATACTGATGATCCTAGACAGATCATCCTGTAGTTGCTTCTGGTATGTACGTAGATATGGAAATCTGAACAAGGATGAGCCAGCCACAAATATAGCGGAGTGATCAATTTCAGCGAATTCAAATAGTTTGTGCCATTTTCAAATGTAAACAGTGCTAGTTCCAGTAATAATGGTTGGCTCTCAAATTATTTTTCAGACTGAAAATCTAAATCCATTCATAACAAGCTCCAGTATCGCCAATGTCTATAGTAAAATCACTGTAAAATATGTCTGACTCCCTCAGAAAAACTGCATTTATTGGTGGAAATAGCAAGATGGTTCCCTCAATTAAATACACAAACACACTGATAAATTTCCACATTTGGATAATCTGTTTGTGGTGGAAGGAATGGGTAACTTTTCATGGCTATAGAATTCAGATATGTAACTTTGCTAGTGTGACGAGCTAGATGAACCACCCAGATGGGTTTCAAAACTTCCTTGGGCAGCAAGAAACAAGGCTTCTGCTACCAGCAAACCAACTGTTTGAAGGAGGCATGCAGACAAGCCTAATTAGCAGTAGATCCCTGACTCTTTAGAAGGTGGGCAATGTGCATCAGCAGTGCAAGAGAGCTGAGAGACATTGGAGAAAAATTGGAAGAGGCCAAATAAGAAATGTTCCGTATCATGTGACAAAGCTTTTTACATCTTAAATATAGATTTTCAGTTCCTGGAAATGATTTTTTCTTCTGTTTGGATGTGAGTGAAATCAGCTGAATTTTTCTATTTGAATACAAAATGAACTGTACTGGCAGTTGAATAAAACACCCATAGTGTGGGTCTTTTCCTTGGCATGACCAGCTGCCACACCAAGCTTCCTGTCACACGGTGAAAATGAGAAACACATGTAAATGAACATGTTCCTTTTGGGCTCCTTTCGTTGTCCCTGGATGAGAGTAGCCATGTCTCCAAGAAGGATCCTGCTAAATGACTATAATAACTAATAAGAGCAGCTTCAGAAATCATACTTTTCCTCTGGTGAAAACCTAAGGTTTTAAAAATAAAATGTTTCCAGTGACATGGGGACTGACATTCTTTTGGTCAGTCTAGTGAAATCCATAGGCTGACTGGCAAGAGGTCAGGGTGACAAAGTGCAGGTGAAATTTTTAAAGACATGTCCCTTTTAGGTCACCATATCCTAACCTGAACATACCAGCCCTGTTGGAGGTTAGTCTGATGTCTGTTAGAATGTGAAGCAGACAAACCACAAACACTCAATCAAAGTTACCTGGCATTTGCACTACATTCCCAGCATTTGATATCCATGGATGCAGCAATTGTTCATCAAAAATGGAAAAGCAGGTTCAGAAATCCTGTTGGATCCACTTGAAGTTGCAAGTCCAAAATGACAAATTAGCAGTTCTGCTACCCTACATAGTAGATGAAGATTCCTGGAATCAGTCCTAACTGACCACTTGCTTCATATACTACATTTGTTTTTTTGAAATATTTTGTCTTTAGTCAAGCAAGGTAGAACCAGCTGAGACACTGATAAATTTTTATTCCTGATAGTACTACTTGTGCATTGCTGAGTTGAATCATAGCTCAAGATGCAAATTGTGAAACAACTTTTGTCAAAAAGCCTTTGCAGAACAATTCACAGTAAGTTAGAGATTTCACTGGACAGACTTTGGGACATCAGCTATGTTAAAAAGCAAAGTCACAGGACCAGAGCTTGGAAAATTATGTATAACTGCTGCATATACTGCATATACACAAGTGTATAATCTCAGTAGGACTATTCTCAAGAAATAAGATGGGCTCTCAAAATTTTTACAGAAGATGTACCTTCCATATAGACACACTGTTTAACAACGTCTCTTCCCAAATGTTGGGCTGTGTGGAAAGAAAAGCAATTTCTTAGCATTATACCCATCCTTGATGACACAATTGAAACCCAAGAAGGGAAAACCCTTCTCCTATGAATAAAATGGAGGGACAGGCAAGGCGAGAGATGCCAAGTTGATTAGGCTATAATAAGAGAAGGCAGCAGTAATTCAGTGAAAGCCAAGCACCTCTATATGACGGGAAGACACTTGTAGCCTGTCAGGACTGCAGTGACTGAAAGCAGTGCTGGAAAAGAAAATAATCTTCCCAGCAGCATCATTTGGAAGATGACTTTGTGCATTGTTCTTTCACACAAAGTGGTGCTGAGAAGAGCAAATTGGAAGCCTAATTCAAGATGATGACCTATGTTGCAAGATAGCAGATTTAAGACTTTGGAGAGTTCCAGGCTGAAAAGGAAATGCTTGAGAGAAAACTCACAAAGGCATGTGCAATAATTGTGGATTTATAGAAGAGAAGAGCGAGAGAGTGTTAAAACATGCAGAAGCTCAGTATACAATTGAAGTTAGTTATTGTGTCACGTATATATAAGGAAGAAATGAAGTAACTCCTGGAGGGACTTTGGATTAATGGTACAAGGGAGAAAATGCAGAACCAGGAAGGCATATACATCCTACCTACCTTTCTGGGCTGTTCTACAGATGTCTGAGAGGGAGGGGGAGGGGAAAAAAGAAATTCTTTAAAAAGCAAGAAGCTATGAAGAATTCAGGAAGTCTGACGCTGAAGTGAAGTGACTCCAGATCACAGAAGCCTATTCAAATGTTTGAAAAGCAAACTTCCTTGACATTTCAAATGAATAGGGGGAAAGTTGTTTTTTGAATATGATCCTAGGAAGAAGAAGACCAGTGAGGAAAGTCTTGAGAGTTGTCATAGTGACAGCCCTTTTTGTGAGAATAGAGAAATCTTTATAAGACTGCATATTAATCCTTTGGAGTTTGTACATCATTGGGGCTAGGAAGTGACCTGTAGAAAGTAACCTGAGAATTCAGCACCTGCTGGAAGTCTGTCTGGTGTATAAATTGTTTGGAGAAGATTGCTGGAGCATATGGCCTTGAGAGATATTGGTGTGCCTGCCTGGATTTACTTCTCCAAGACACTGCAGTACTAAAATAATCCTAACACTCAGCACTGGGGCAATTCATGTTATTTTAATTTATAAAATGAAACCATTCAGGCTCTGGATTAATAACAATTCACTATATAAAATGCATACAAATTGTCCACGTCAGCACAAAAACCCCTCCATCCCCACAAAACTTGAAGCATTCCCTGTTCAACCGAATTCTCAGGGCCTTTGTAGAAAAAGACAGGATTGCAGTTTGTCCTGAAGATCAGCACTCCGGCTCTCTCAGATCAAGAGTTGGAGGAAGAGGAAGCAATTAAAATGAAATGGGCTACTTGCAGATGAAGAGCTGTTGGCTCAATTATCTTAGCTGTTATCAATAGCCAGGTTAAAATGCAAGGAGAGAGCCAGTCCTGAAGGCATCTGTTTTTGATTATTCCAGCTGGTGCATTGTTATCCATTTGAAAGATTCATTTTCTCTCCCTTACCATAGAAGCCTGCTTAAATGTCTTGCAGTGACACAAACCCTGACACAGGTGACTGAGATCTCCAGTCCAACGCCTGCTTTGCTTGCAGGTGCTGCTGCCAGGTGCAAATTGATTTGAGCAGTCTTTGTGAGGTATACTAAACATATCTATTTGACTGTCGGTCTCGAAACGATCCTAATTCTAGGGTTAAATGAAAAGCTGGCAACAGCTATTTCTGATGGTCCCAATGGAGCACGGTGTGTAAATACTCACCAGCATACCAGGTTATCCAGTATGCTCCTGAAATTAGTAAAATTAATTACTTAGGCTTTAGGCCACAAAATCCTATAACCAGGATAATTTATAGGCTCTGTCACAGATTTTTCTGATTCATGATTAACCTCCTCCGCCCACCCTGGCAATCTCTCTACTATAATAAGAGGTTATATTGCCAGTTGTGAGCTTATTTGCTCTTTTTTTTTTTTTTTTTAAATAGGGCCTTATGTTGTAGGGGGCCAAGGACCAATTTCATTTTAATGTAAAATGCCATTTCTGTCTTCAGTTGACATTTTAACCAGCAGGGAAATCAATCGGGTTAATATTTTCTGAGTTGCAAGTGATTGCTCACATATGAGTCACTACAAAACACAGAAATTGTACTGCTCTTATCATCTTAATTTGGATAGATGAAACAGATGATCATAGCTTTTTACCTATGACAAATTCAGTATGTGTGTTTAATCTTAGATAAAGTGAGCTTTTTGGCCCCGATCCTGCAGTTGGTTCGGTGTGGCTGAACAGTGCCCTAATGTAATCATTGGGGTTCCATGTGTGGAAGGACTTGCATGAAAGCAACGGTGGTGGTAATGTAGCAAATGATCACACAGCAATGAAGGCTGCTCTACTTTACCACATTGTCATGGTCCCAACAGGTCAATCCAGAACCTGGGGACTGTCAGAACACTCAGGAATCCTGACCATACTTTTCTCTTGGCTATGCTTCCTTTAATCTCCATGGAGTGGTGGCATAGGAACCACTACGGTGGCTCTATACCATCAGATGAGCCTCATATGTAGAAGAGATCTTTCTCTGACCATGTAAACCAGCATTAGGGAAACTTTGTTGCACTGTGCCAGCCCAAGCCTTCATTAATGCACCAGAGGATCTGGCCCAAAACATGGATTTGACAGCATTAACAGAGCACATCCTGCCTCCCATGGTGTATAGAGTGCCTCCTTGGAGAAAGACTTGCATTAAGTATCAAAAGTAAACTGCTTTTTTTAAAAACTGTATTTCAGTGTCATCTTCAGGGCATTTATTGAAAGGTGCCAGACATATGTCATGTCAAGGAAGGATGCCATATCTCGGGCCACCTCAAAAAGGGGATTCTGCATGTGTAGAGCAGAGAATGGAGTGCTGATTACACTAAGGTCTTGATGAACAAAATGAGTTAGGTGCCTAAGTCCCTGTTTTAGGCTCCACTGTGTTGCACAAAACTCCTGCTGAATTCCTAAACTCACTTGGCACCAAGTTTTTTGCAATAAAAGTTCCTATGTTTCTGCTTTTGAGTATGAACTCCCTCTAGGTGCCTGGATGCCTATCTCCTGCCCAAGCCCCAGAGCAATTCACAAACTAGGGGGAAGATAGGCATTCAGCAGCCTAAGTCCCATGTGGGTCCTAAACTGGCTGGTGGCCTCTGATCATGCCTACCAGGTTGGGCACCTTAGACGAGCTCTCACAAAACAGCCAGGAGGGCTGGACAAGAAGAGAATGTCCCTCATCGCTATTAAATGAATTCCATCGACCAAGCTACCATCGCTTGGGGAGGTGGTGTTTGAAAAGCGATGGGAAAAAAGCACTTTCATCAGTATAGTTTGTGTCTACAGTACGGGGTTACAGTGACATAGCTTGTTCACCATAGCTAAGCTGCTGTAGCACCTGTGGTATAGACATGGCATCATTTTGTGCATCCAGACCTAAGGGTTTCAGGAGAGTACTTGAGGAATTGTGGCCGGATGAAGAACTGGCAATATCTGGAGATGGTAAGGGGGCCAGTAATCATATAAGGGAAGTTGTTTTTAAAAGATACAAGGCTTTGGAAAACATCCACGGGCACAGCAGTCATGAAACAAAGCACCACATTGGTCTACCATTTTAATCTACTTCTATCTAGTCCAAAATAGAAATATATTATCCTTTTGGAACAAATAATAAAAAAACACATAGCTAGATCCTCAGTTGTCTCTGTTTGCATAGCTCTTTTGGAGTCTATGGGGTTGCACTGATTTTACATCAGCCAGGGATCTAGTCTACAGTACTCAGCCGCAGTTCTTTTACCTTATCCCACCAACACAGTTCTCAAGAATCACTGGTATGTGTGGTTTGGGGGTTGTACTGTTACATGATTACTGATACAGCAGCGTGTTTATGGTTCCAGAGCTGAGATTGCATCAGATTTTCTGTTATAAACCCTTATTTTTCAGGGGTTTCTGCTTCATTTGTAAATGTTCACTCCAGGCTATGTGTTTGCAAATGATGTCCCAGCTCAGTAATTAACACTTGTGTGTGCATATATATTAATAATAAGTTATGAGTCTGTAAAATGGTTCAGTTGTTTTTGGTATTTGCAAAAGAAAAATGTACTGAATGTATGGTAATGTAATTATTTTTCAAAGAAATTTCATAAGGATTTTTATTATGTGCCTAAATACACATTTACTGTACTCAATAGACCAGAATAGATCTGAATAAGCCATTTTGGTCCATTGAGTAAATAAAACAGGTTTCTAAAGCTTTTATAAATATGTATTTAGTCAGTAGATCTCATTGGCTGCTCTGGAGCTGTTCAAGTCTCTCAGATAAATAATACAAATTTAATAACTTTCCATAAATGTTTCCTTGTTTGTCACAACCCTACTGTTATTTACCTAAACCATACCGTTTGTTGAGAGTATTTAAAGAGGTCTTTGGATGAGTACTGTAGAATGCCAGTTCCTCTCCACATTAATGCAGTGCATAGCAGCATTCTGATATCTGATTGTTTTCCTAGGAGGCTGGTGGGAGAGGTGTTATTTCATAAATTTAGGGATGTCTTGAGAATTGTCAGGCAGCAGCACCAGTTTCTTCACTTTCTTTGTCTTCCTTCTAGCTGTAGGCTCTCACCACTCACTGTCTGTCCCCTTGAAGTGCCAGCTGCTCTGTTTAGAAGAGGAAAAACTTACTTTCCTTCCACTGATCTCTGCTCCTGCTATTTTGCTGCCAAAGTGGGCCGGGGCTAAGGGATGCTGTATGTGACCATACATTAACTTGTCCCAGAGGTTGGATCTGCAGACAGCAATACCTTCCAATTAACTATAAAACTATTGGACATCAGTTGGGAAAGCTCAGTAGCCCATTAGCTTTGCCAAAGTGAAATAGGTGTTTGTGAAAAATGACCCTGGGTTGAAGGCCTAGGGGACTGAATTCCTTCACTGCACAGCACGGGACATGGCAGTGTGAGCTTCCACGCCCTACTCTGTCAAATCTGTGATCTGAAAAGACCACTCCTTGAGAGGGGAGTCCAACTTTTATGCGCATTCAGTACTTGGCCTCTCTCCTGAGATTGCCACTAAGGTTACCAGTTCTAGTGGTTTTTTGTGGAAACCTGTGGGAAGACCTCTGACTGATTTCACTGAGGCCATCAGATGATAACAGAAAGCCACAGGGGAAGTCTCCTGGAACCTGGATTTGTCGTCAAACCTTTAGTATCTACAGGATTGAACAGGAAATCTCACAAAGTGCTGCTTCTTCCAAGATTTCAACTAACTTCTTGGTTTAACTGCAAAGAGAGAAATACTGTACATTATCCCCTTCTGGTATTTCTGCTTCCCATCCCACTCAATCCCTAAGTGTGTATTCCTATGGGAATGTATTTTTTTTTAAATTAGTTAATATATTTGAACATTTTATGATGTTCTTTTTTTTTTTAAGCATTATACAATTTTGATAGGTTAATCCATAGCTTATTTGGACTAGTTTATTCATTTTCAGCATTTATATTATTTTTTTATATACTCCATATATATTACTGTTCATGTTTTTGTCTTTGTGAGATATTTATAGTGTTTATACAGCTGTGTGTATAATACATATGTATCTATAGATTTATCTTTTCAAAACTTGTTCTTTAAAATTTGTTTTATTTACATTATTAATTTAAAAAAATCTTTTCTTCCCATCATGATGCATTTTTTCCATTCTATTTAGACATTACATACTTATTTTTATCAGACCTCCTGACTTCCTTCTTTTCATACTTTTGAGTTTCTCACATTCTTTCTTGCTTCCTTATTTATTTTCCCTAAATTATTATGGTTTTATTTGGTTTTCATCTCTTTCTCATTACCCACTAAACTTTGTTGGGTCATTGTTGCCTTTTAGCAGAGGCAGCAGTGGCAAACTTTATTCTCTGGGAATAGACTCATTGAAGCTAGAAATTAGATGCAGTATTATGTGGCTTCTGTGTTGTTATTGACATGTCCAACTCTGTGTTGTCATCAGTGCAGATGAGGGATAAAAAGGTTCATGAGGAAAAACAACATTTCATAGGAACAGAGTTGCAATTAGAGCAAATGCAATGCTGTGTCTATGTGATGGACAACTCTGCACTCTAAGTGTGAGAGGATATTGACAGCACGTGTCCAGCATGCTCCATGCAAGACTTGAATGTTGTTATACTGTGCATGGATGAAAATATGACATTAAGAATATTGGTTCCATTTTCATTACACTGCCAGAAGAGATGATCCTCTTCAAAAACAATTTGAAGTGACTATCAGGAGTCCCCTACACACACCGGGATGAAAATTCCATGGCTGGAGTCTCTAGCTGTAGGAAAATGTTTTAAACCAGTACTTTAGGAATAACCAAATGGTTTAGCCAAACTTGATGAGACCACAGACAGGCCTGCTTGACAGAAGATCTCATTGTTAGTCAGTTTATTGGACAATGTTGAAATAGCTGAAAGAATTTAATGATTTCATAGATACTTTAGGTGCAACTGATCATGAAAATTTTCCTAGAGCACACAATAGCTTAAGTGTTATTAAGGGCTAGGTGAAAATGCTGGAGGAAATGACTACTATAAAAGCAGGACAATTGCTATCAGGGTGGGAGAGTAGGTGGCTGCCTAGTGCTGCAAAATGCTATAGTGAATGTGCTCTGGAAGAGGGCCTAAATTGGTCTGCTCATTGTATGGCAAGCATAATCTAGGTTGGAGGCCTCCTTAAAATGGCATTCTCAATAAAGCCCTAGTATGTCCTGGTCTTGACTGGGTGTAGATACCACTTCAAATTTTCTTAATGAAAGTCTGCCTCCAGACAGTATGGAGACATGTTGAAAAGTCACCAAGCCTTTGTGGACTTCAAAGTGTTTGGTATGAACATGGAGCATACTGGAAATGATTTTTCCCACCTTTTGACATTCACCTACTACAAATCACATCAATATAGGTCCATGCTGATTCCTTCAATATCAGGCACTGTAATTCACTGTACAAAACTATATTCAGTAGTAACTCTTTGCTGGAGCTAAGCAATGCATGGCTTTTATCTGCCTGATTAGTTGTCCCCATCATCTTTCAAGCATTCATACCCGAGTTCTCTTTAGTCTTTAAAAAGAGATACAATACTTAATCTTCTGTCTCTTTTTTCCCCTTCCTTCCAAGGATGCAGGACCAATTACATTATAAATGCGTAAGGGAGAAGGGGTTATTTATATTTTATTTAATGAGTAGGCATGAGAGAAAGCGACAAGAAATTTGACTTTCCCTCAATAAGCTCTGCTTTCTGTCATATACACACTTCCGTACACACACGTTTTGCATTTAGCTCTGAAAATAGGGAGTCAAGTAGTCTTTCAAGGTGTTAATCCATAGTTTCTATACAAAGGGTGCACTACAAACATAGAATTACAGGGTCTGAGTCTCCTCTTCATGCTGGTGTAAATCAGGATTTCATTTAAGTCAACAGAGTTACATTTCTAGAAAACTGAGCCCACATGCTTCTAGAATAGGCTGACAGACTCATCAAAGAAAGAGATAGAAAAGACCCGTTGAGTCATTCATCTTCTTGCCAATTCAGTATTGTTTCCTACATGTGGCATTTTCTAGTATTTTGCCCATTCTTGTCTTGTCTGAATCCATGTAAATGAAATAGTAACAAGACTTATCTTCAGGTGTGTGCATTTATGATACTTAAATGTCACCAAGCACCTATTTTGGCTAGCATGTTTTATTTAATCTCAAAACATATTTCTCTGTTAGTAAATAATGCTATTTTGTTAATGATTCAGTGACTTTGCTTACATGCACACACATTTTATATAAGATTCCCAGTGTTACCAAATAGCTATTCATTAACTTCCTAGAATCCAATTTTGTTTTTTTTCTCCCTGGTAGGAAAGGTAAAAGGATTATTTCAGCATCAGATACCACAATGATTAATGGTGGAAATGAGCTAATTGAAATGCATTTTATCTCATTTATTTGATAGTGGAACCACAACAAAGGATACTAATGCTGTGCAATTTACTTGATAATTTACCTTTTCATGTAGGGAACCGAAACTTGGCTAAATGTTCTAATGACATGTCTCCTCTTCTGAGTTTCTATGTATTTTATTTTTTTGTGTTTCAAACAATAAGTCTTGGATCATACTTTAATAAGCCTTACTGTTCATTCTTTCAGTGTATTCCCTAGGGCCAATGGGACTGTTCTCAAACCAGTTACTTTCAAGTAACTAGTTCAAACCAGAAGTGCCTTTTTTTTTTTTGTACAGTCTGACCTTTTGTTGAAGATCAGACAGTACCATCAGGGCCATGGAGAAGGACTGCTCTAGAGAGAGTCCCATTAGTATCCAGTATTCAGCCACTCATTATGGTCTCCTTGGAAATGAGTAATGATTGAATTTTTTACTTTGTATATAAAATTTTTTATAAATCTTAAAATTCCTTTCTACCAGGTTTGAGCCCCAGCCTGTATCTGCAGCCTTTAGTCCAATTAGATCATTTTGTCGAGCTGCAGAATCTGACTCTAACTGTGGGTAGGACAGCTCAACCTCCTTTAAAATGTATTTAGAAAAGTAAGGTTGAATATGGTGTGCAAATAATTGCATAATGAAGCCTTTTGTTTATTGCCCAGTTCTCGTAAAAAGCTAGATTGTGTTTCTGTGGCAGAGCATTTCACTGAGGGCAAGTGTGGGGAGAGATTGTGTCACAGGTACACACACACCTTCCTCATGCTTCATAGTTCATTGGACAGTAGTTTAGGGTACGTGTGTTTTTATAATGCTGCCTTTCCAATAGGCCCAGCCCATTTCATGAGAGCACTTGAAGGGGAAACTCTATACTGGACTCTTCTGTGCACATGGGCTATAGTTGTGACTAGCTCTTGTACATGGAAAGAATCCTTACACTCGTTCAAGGGCTGTTGCAATTTTGCCCAAAGAATGGCAAGATGATGCACACAGAACTCCACAAAGAGCTATTCTTCGCCAAATATAAATCCTATAGAGCAGTGATTCTCAAACTTTTTACAAAGCAACCTGTCAACTGCATTTTCTCTCTCTCTCTTCTTTTTCTCTTTCTCTTCAATCCACCATTATATATATGGAGCCTCTGCTTCCGCACCACAACTCTGATCCCAGCCCAGTGCTGATCGGATGTCCTGGAGGGATGGGGATTGGAGAGTGAGACCACCCTTCAGTGGTGGCTCCTATCCTGTGAGGCTCAGCCCAAATTCCAGGTTGCATGGGGTCACAGAGCCATTCAAGTTTGGTGCGGCTGTTTTTCCATCACAACAGCGGAATCGCCAGCCCAAATTTGAGTAAGTGGCATTGCTACGTGGCACTCAGGATTGGCCCGATCACCCTGCCTAAGTGGTGTTGCAATCCCATGGGCCATGTCACAACACCTGGAGTGGGGAAACTGGTTCATCACTGCAAGACAGGCGCCACCACTGCAGGGGGGATGTCAATCTGGTCTTGAATGTGGCAACCATGTGGGACCCACCATTTAGGAAACACTTCTCTAGAGCCAGATTTTCTAAAGACCTCTGCACTCACAATGGAATAGGTAGCTTTTCAAAAGAGCTGAAGCTCTGGCTTTAAACCACTCAGCTAAGTTCCCTCAAAAGTCTGGCAGAGTTAGGTGTTGAACTCAGAGTTCCGAGTCTCAGTCTAATGCCATAACCACTAGAACACTGAAGTTTTATGTTTTTGGGTTTTGACTAAAGTGCTAGCTAACTAACTAGATCTGGTAATCATGAAGCTGATTCATAGCAATCCAGCTGGATTCTTTTAAGGCTTTCATGGCCCAGGTAATGCCAGAGGGTAACAACTGTGATTTCACATGGCTCAGCTGATGGGCCTAACCACAGTTAATTTTGGAGCATGCAGCCAAGGATTTTGATCAGGATGAGTGTGTGTTCTTCTTCCTAACCTTACTGAGAATTAGACTTCCAAAGCATTTTTTAACTTTTACCATTTTACAATTTTAATGCTAAAAGAGGGGCATGACAGGGCTGCACCCTTTCAGCTTTTCTTTTTGATACATTACTTAAGCCCTTTGACTGTTGAGACAGAGCAATAAGGAACGTACTTGGTGCAGAAATCAAGAATGCACAGTTGATGCCCTGCTATTTCTTTCTCATCCAGAACAAACTGTGCCCAGCACCGGGTAGGTAATGGAGAAATAGGGCAAGTATGGTATGGGTTCCATAGCAACATAGGAAAATCCTCTGTGTTGGTGGTTGGAACGAATTGTAGAGAGTATAAAAGGGCCAATCAATTATAAATACAATTAAAAAGTCACTCTTCCTCTTTTTCTCTGTCTCACTACCACACTTCTGCTTATGCTGCTGAATCACTTTTTTCAGCAACTCAGTAATTTAACATGCATTCTCATCTGGACAGTTGAGACACCCTGATTAAAATAGTGAGTAATATATAGGATTACAATGATTTGGGAGACCTTGGTTGCCCAATTTCAGATTGTGTCAATATTGGTAGTAATTTAAAAAGTGCTGAAGGAAGTAAACTTGCAGTGGGAGTTGGGACTCTAAATCCCTTAAGGACTTGTGAAAATCCCACCCTGGACTTGTAAATTCTGTATATTTCAGAATGTGTCTAACCTTCCAGTCCAATCTCACTAGATAAAAATGGGCTATTTTTTAATCCTCAGTATTAGCACAATTTGGCTGCAGACCAAATTAAACCAAAGCTGGAGTATATAGCTGATTATCTATGTGCCCTACCAGTTGTTGCAGTTTGGGTCAAAATAAAAAATAAAAGCTGATCATGTTTCACCATTCACCACAATGGACAATGTAAAGCCCAGAGATATAAAAGCTTCTCAGGAAGTGCTAGCTGTATTTTAAAAAGGGCTGAGGAGGATTTCTCAGCTCTTTCAGGGGAGTCTTTAAAACTATTGCTTTTAAACAATGAGGTGTCAAAACATTTTTAAAATTTACGGTTGAAACACTATTTTGTCATCTTTAATTGCATTGCTGTGGAAATGCCAGTAATGGATCAGGGCCCCATTGTGCTAGGCATGCAACAAAAGGATGGTCCCCATCCCAAAGAGCTTACAATCGTAATAGGCATGTTCTGAATATAAAAATTAGTACATTAAACGAGCTATATATATTGAGTCATTCTGCAGAGACTACTTCAGTGAAGGGCTGGAGAATCCACATTGATGGATCCTCCGCCCCTGACCCACCCTTAAATGCCTCCTGTGTGCTGCCATGCAGGCAGATCCTGAAGAGACCCAAAATCCTGGCACTCGTCTCTGGAGGTTGGAACAGTTGATACCACCTGGACTAAAGCAGGAGTCTGTTTCCTTTTCCGTTTTCTGTAAGCTTCCATAGTTTTTATTATAGCAGAGGTTGGAGAGGCTGGCTAGCTTTGGCTGGTCTAATTATAGAAACTGCTGTATTAAATAAGTTGTGAGGGTCTGTTGTAAAGATGAGTCTTCAGCAAATATTGCAAGTGCTCCACTGCTTAGAAGTACATGTTAACAATAGGTGGGTTTTTTTTAAAGGCAATCTCTGATCCAATAAGAGATGTGGACTTAGTGAATATTTCTGAAATGTCTTGAAGTAGCTGAAATAATATGTAGCTGAGCTAAGCATTATCTAGATAAACCTGAAGAGAAGGCTGACGTTCCATCCTTACAAAGTAGCACTGAAAAACAAGTGAAAGACATTTTTGTCTTTATGACATTTCCTCTGAGGATCCCAAAGGGCTTTACAAACATGAGGTATATGTGTGGGGAGGTTAAATTCACTAAGGTAAAGAAGTATTATCCCTACTTTGCACATGAGGAGACTGAGAAAGAGAGAGGCTAAATGTCTTGACCAAGTTCATATTATGACACATTCCGGATTGGAACCCTTCTTCTCACATGATACAGGAAATTGCCATTAGCTTCACAATTGTATCTCACAAAGGATAAATAGATACAAGCAATTTCAACGCCCAATCCCCCATCTGTTTTTTCACTAGACCAAAAAATTATTATATAAAGGACACTGAGGTTTTTCTTGATTAAGTGGCAAAAGATTAGTAAATGATGTTTTTTACTTGCTGCTTGGGAACTTTTTAAATGAATACATATATATGGTATGAATATTGCACATACAGCATAAAAGTTTCAAAGTCACCAAGGTGATTTAGGCTGCGTCCTATTTTACAAAATAATTTAGGAGCTAAAGTTTCATATAAAGCCAATACTACTTTGGCTCCTAAATCACTGATGCATTTTTGAAACATTTGCCTATATAAACTTTATATACCGATATAAGGGTGGAAGGCCTGTGGCTATTCACAGCATTTAGAGCATTCTTTTAAATTTTTTTCTCTACCATGCTTTCATGCATTTTTAAAAGTAAATAGTTTTCTTTAGCAAGAGTATTACATAGAATACACTCATATAAATAACACTGAACCTTAAGTGTTAGGTATTCATGATGTGAGATCAAATATTTAATGGTAAAATTTGACTGCTCTGTTTGAAAAATGTTGTTAGCATCTCTGGTTAATTTCACTTAGCACTCGCTAATGTATTCAGGACAGCCAACAGATTTCAGTGTGAAATTGTTATTAGATTGGCACTTAAGTGAAGGCCAAATCAGAGGATAAAATAACAAGAGTAAAACAAGAAAAAACTAAATTAAGATAATGGAGGACTTCAGGAGAGAATATTTTTTAAAAAGAAGTTTTTAAAATTAAGTTTCAAAGCAGTTTCTGTCTGATGGTGCTGAAAATGGAGATTGTGTTGCATCCATTCAGAGGAAGAGCAGGGGTAAAGGGAAAATGGAGAGCATATTTGTTTATTGGAGCCAAACTTCTTACTAGATAATGCTAAGGAGGGAGGACATGAAAGGGCATGTTGAAGGGACAGGATGCAGCAGATTTCCATAATTTGGAAAGCAGAAAATGTGGAAGGTGTATGGGCTTGAGGATAAAGCCCGTTACAAGTTACTAAAAACAAAATTTATCTTATATATTTAATTTTGTAGTTTAAATATGATAGTCATGAAAGTGAGGAACTGACCGATGATCTTAAAGTGTCTGGCAGCATAGATTGGTTTCTGGAGGAGTTCCCACTCATTGCGTGCTTCCTGGTTAATAGTTATTTAAGCAGTTCTGTTTCCATTGCTTATTCTATATGCAATGTCAGGGCACCAGAGAATGTTGCTAACTAATGAAAAACTCTGAATACAAAGAAGGTAGATCAACTGACATTTTTAAAGGTGAACACATAGGACCAAGTCTGAACACTGAGAATGGAAAACAATTTGACATTCAAGGGAGATATGGAGACTTTTCATCAAGATGCTACTACACCAGATGCTGATATCCTTTCTAACACTGATAATATGTAATGTCAACTCCCAGCTAGAGGCCACAGCACTATGTAAAGGAATGCCCTGGAGGTTTTTCTGCCCTGACTTTCCTGTCTAAAAGTTTAAATATTCTAAATATTGCTCTTTGGTGCTTGATGGAGTCTGTATCACTGGCTCCAGTTAAAACAGAGGTTCCCAGATTTGTATCAGGAGCCCACAAGTTTTACGTGATACGCATTTTTTTTAAAAAAAGTCTAAGATTTAAAGTAGACAGGTATCCATTTAAAATTCATAATTAGTTCATAATTTTTGCTTATTTTATCTATCCCTAGATAGAGTAATAGAAGCTGCTTGTTTTCAGGGCATTTGGTTTATATGCTAACTCCCCTCCAGAGCCAGAGTTTCACAATACCATTCTGTGTGGCAGCCTTTGCAGCCTTTGCAGAGTTTGCAGAGACTTTTTAAGAACAGAACACAAACCTGTTTCCCTCTCTCATAGCCCTTAAAATTCTACTTGAAATAGCTTCTCCTGGTCTGCCTTTCTCTTCTATATCTTGCCTAGCTTTACAAAATGCCTTTCATCTACCTAACGCATCCCTTCTTGAAACTGCCCTGGTGCTGTTTTGATAGCTCCCATCTGGGTCTGTACAGCTCCTTACTCTTTTTTAGAGTATTGTGTCATAGCTAGTTTTTGATTTTATAGTGTGTGCTTTGCTGGTTTGTGTGTGGTGACAGGCTGAAAAGCAGTATAACTCCCTGTCTTCCCATATGCTCCAGCCCTTAAATGTGTTGTTCGTATTCCTAAACTTAGTGCTCAAATTAGTTAAATGGTGTCCTTTCTTTATGGACACGTTTAATTCTTTAACTGTTGCTATTTATTGCTATTAAAACTAAACTAAATTTTAGATAACGCTTCATTGTCTTTCAATAATTTTTCATTTTAAAAACAAAGAAATGTATGGTTTGAATTCACCAGCATTAACAACCTATCACTGATCAGCTTTGTACTGTTGTGTCATAGGGAGAAAGTGGCTGTCCACCATATTTAGTTCTCTGACCATATTGTAGACATGCAGTTAAAACACGAAGCATATAATGTGATGAGGGATGGATCTGAATAAATATATTGGATCCAAAACCCTCTGAACTTGGGGGTGCCTTAAATCCAAACCCAGAACCAAATGTCTGCAAATGGACTGAACCATCCATTCACCATTCAAACTCTGCAACCAGATGCCCCTGACCTTTGGAGTGTCTGAAATCAGGATCCATGCTTTGTCGTTTGAGTTTATCTTTAATCACAGAGAAAATAAAATAAGTACAAAACACATATACTGAAACCCTACTTCTGTTTGAAATACGTCAGTCACATTATTTATTACCATTCCTTTTCTTCATGATCAATTTTAGCATGAATAATAGTGAAATTCATCCCAGCATAGAGAGCGTGCACAAAGACCCTCTCCATGAATTTGACCCTAAATGAATAATGGTGGGCCTGACTCCAAATCCATTAAAGCTTGTGGAAAGTCTCCCTCTTTCACTCATCTATCTTTGAGTGTCTTATAGTATAACTCAAAATAGGGATTTGCAAATCTTTATCTATTTTATCATTGCTTTCTGGTCACTATTTATGATTTAAAAGCCTCTAAAAGTGCCCTGTTCTCATAACCAATACATTAAATAGCTTTCTTTTCTCCCATCTATGACTGCTTGTGAAAAAGTACAAGGACTATGCTTAAGAGCAAAGGAAGAAAGTTATGCATGTAACTTATAATTGAGGTCAGACTGAAGAGAAGAACAATTCTTCAGACAATAGTCATTTGTATTGATGGATAGATAATATATTAACATGAATATCCTACTTGCATACCATGGTGGTGAGTGAGCTGTAATGAAAGGGGTCAAAAAGAGGAATGCTTCCCACTTAGCAAAGTACCTGGATTGGGTGATCCAATAAGAATTTGAGGGCCAAATTCTGCTCTCATTGAAGTACATGGCAACAATCTGATTTACTTCAAAGGAAGCAAGATCAGATTCAGAGCTTTAAGAACTGACCTTTCACAGAAATGTTGATGTGATTCTACCCGCCTTCTTCCTGGGAAGTTGCAACTTACTGTGAGTGGTCCCATTGAAATCAAACAAGGTACTGCTCAACAAAAGTCTGGCAGAGTTGGACACTGTAAGCCTTTTGTCATCAATACAATAGCTGAGTGTGTGGGGCCAGAGCCTGTTTCAAATGGTGTGTAATATGCCACAAGTACAGCTATGTCAATGAGATGCTACCACATGTCTTGTATAGTTGCCAGCCTCATTCCAGAACCTGGCAGTTGTGCCACAAAGCCATCCAAGATCACCTAGTCAAAGCCATCCTGCCACCTTTGGGGAAGGTTACCATGAACTCTGCTCTCCCTGAAACGGACAGTCAACTGCGACCACACGTCATTATAACAAGGAACAGAAAAGAGGATCCTCATAGTGGATGTCAGAGTTCCTTTTGAGAACAGGACCCCAGCCTTCTGTGACACTTGAGCTCAGAAGGTGAAGAAATCCATCCCTCTCGCTGATGCCTTGAGAGCTAGGGGTTACAAGATTCAAACACACACAATGATCATTGGAGCCCTAGGCACAGGGTATCCCAGTAATAGGCAAGTGTTGCAGGAATGTGACATCAGTCAGTGTTACGCCCAGCTGATGAGGCAACTCATGGTGTCAGACACCATCTAGTGGTCCAGGGACATCTACTTAGAACATATCACCGGACACCAGCAGTACCAGGAGAAATGAATCAGAGTGACATTGAGAACCGAAGTTGGGAAAGTAACTGAAATATTTCTCTGATGGATTGTATTCACGGAAGGTCAATCTTCCTAAATTCTCAATTACTGAGGGACAATCTACACTCATTGCTATATTTGCTTCTTGACAAGCTACTTCTAGTATAATTTTTTTATGAGTGATGTATCTGGATATTTGGATGCTGATATTTAAACTGTATCGTTACATTTATTTACCTTAATTTGAGACATTGCAGATTATATACTATAAGTATTTAATTACTTTTTAAATCAAACTTCATACTTTTGGATAATTTAAGCATTATACCCAGAT
This sequence comes from Mesoclemmys tuberculata, assembly GCA_007922155.1. NCBI lineage: Eukaryota > Metazoa > Chordata > Testudines > Chelidae > Mesoclemmys > Mesoclemmys tuberculata. The sequence continues at coordinate 20,855,371 of ML675615.1, read as the reverse complement.
ATATAGAAACTCTTTCTTTAACCAGTGTATTAAATAATTTAAAACATTAGCTTTAATAAAAAAAATTTAAATAGTTATCCAATTCAACTTTCTGTCCTCCTTACTCAAGTGTTAGGCACAATGGTCCACATGTTCATGTGCCAACTGCAGTATTTTCTACGCTCAACATTAGATATTACAATCCTATCCATAAATACAGAGGAACGACTTGAGGATCATTTACTAGGCTTCTCATACACTAAAATACAATTTTATCTTAAAAACTGTAAAGTTACTTCTTTTGGCTAATCCTTATCTTCTAATTACAATCTTTTTTTTTTCCTTTCAAAATAATGAAAAAAAAATTGTTTGGGGAGAATCATTCTTATCCATAACTCAGCTAAATCCCAAAATACCATACCAAAAGTACTGGATTTGCATTCAGCAAAAGGTAGTGGAATCTTGATTTCCTGCTTGCAAAGAGCAGTACATTTTCTTTTATCTGCCAATATTAAAAACGATTTAATTTCTAACAGTTCTCATTCTGGATGAAATTCACCCAAATGCAGATGCAAAGCCCATGCAAAACCCTCCAAACCATTGAAGCCCTGAGGAAAAAATTCACTTTTCCTTCAGAAAGTTTGAGATATCACGCTTTAGGCCACTGAAATGCACAAAGTTATTAAATCCCCATCACCAAGTCCAACCCAGAGCTAGGGTGATCCCCACAGACAGTCCAGAATGTGACTTGCAATAACAGCAGCAGAAATCTCTAGCAGGATCTAAGGGTCAGTAGATCTGTGTATAAACACAGTAACTATAGTCTTTTTCCCCCATCACCACTTGCCAAGGCATCTAGTTCCTGTATGAGAACTTTCCACCTATAGCTCCCTCATGCTTTCCCTCTCATGGGCATAGTGTGGAGTATCTTGCATGGGCCTTCATTACAGGGATGAATTTCACCGCAGTACACTCTCATTTGTGGATGAAATGTATGAATCATGCAGCTAGTCAATCTTGTTAAGATTCTAGGCATTTCCAGCCTGCATGTGAAGAGTCAAGTCTTCCCAGGTGTTTCTAACCCAGGGGTCGGCAACCCGCGGCTCTACAGCCGCGGTAAGCCGCGGCTCCGGAGCCGCATGCGGCTCTTCATCCGCGGTAAGCTATGTTTTGCGGCTCCAGACTGGAGCCGCAAATGGCTCTTTTGATAGTAAAGGTTGTCGACCCCTATTCTAGCCTATATGTGAAGAGCCAAGTAGTAATGGTGTTTTGTGGGATATGCAATTTCCCTCTTTTACAAAATGTTAACAATCATTTCTATTTAATGCCTATGTATGTAATACTATATTCTATAGCTCCTTCTTTCTCTAAAGTAATTTGATCAATAGCACAGTCATATATTACCACTTTGCAATGTGCTTAGCTTACATAGTTCCTTCCTTCAGAGGTTAAGCATGTGTGAATAAAACCCAAGCACGTTCATCAGAAGACTACTAGGATTTCTAACCACATTTGAGTATTTAAAGGATTTCCATGTTCGATTACGTCTGTGCTAACAAGTATAATGCTTTGTTGCTAGGGTAGGAATTGGAATACTGCATTAAAATGTTGATATTGTTACCTTGAATCCGGGAAAGTACCTTTTATGGCAAAATTTCTATAACTAATTTCTATAACTAGTGTAAATTTCCCCCACATCACTAACTGATGTAGTGATGTCCAGTGCTCCACCCACGGATTTTGGATTGTATTACTCTGGCATTTAGCAATATGGTAAGGGCAGAAAGATCAGATCCACCAGACACTAGATTTTTTTTTTAATCTCAGGGTATCATGACAGCCACATTGAGAACCCATGCTCTATTATGTTGCTGACTAAGAGCATTATATGCTCTAAGGGCATGCCTACACTGCAGCTGGGAGGTGTAATTCCCATCTTGGGTAGACAGATGTGCTAGCTCAGTTCCAGATAGCAAGCTAAGAAAGTGGTCTGGCTGTGGCCACAAGGATGGCAGCTCAGGCTAACCACCCACGTACAGTCTTGGTCAGGTAGCCTAAGTCAGAGCCTGCCTGTGTCGCCACTAGTGGCAGCCACACCCGAAGATCAAGCAGAACTAGAGTGCGTAGTGCTATTTGAGCTGGGAGGTACCCTTCCCAGCTGCTTTGTAGATGTACCCATAAGGGGGGAGCTGCATAGAAGCAGGTGAACAAGCCAGGAGGCTGAGACCCTTGGAAACATTATGCCTGCAGAAGCCAAATAAAGGCATAGTCCTCCCATAGTCCCTAGAGAAGTAATCTCACTAGAGGCAGTTACATCTGTAGAACAATCCTGCAGCTAATAACCAGAGCAGGCCATTACCAGGCCTGCAACCCAATGAAGCATGTGCTTTCTTATGGGTACCGAGTGCTGTTCATGGCTCTGTCAAGTCTCCCCCTTGTACTCAGGATGTGCATCGTATCACAAGGACTGGGGACAGCTTTTGCAGGGACAGGAATCAGGGTTCCGTGTGCCCTCTTTTCTGCCTCCCTCCAGTGTACTTATTATGGGACAGCCATTATATAGTCCATAATATCTAATTTGTAATATATGTAGCTACATTTAACTGCTGCTGGGTTTCACCCCAGAGGTAGCTGCAATGATCCTGGTGAGTGTCTGCTTAAGTTTGTAAAGACATTTAGGACTTCTCGGGGATGAAAAGCTCTATTAAAGTATAAGATCGTTATCACTAATCTTGAAAGTGGACTGATGTATTTAACATAAATAATTATAAATCTTCAAACAAGATGATTTCATCTGGCAGGGCACGTGGGAATTGTTTTTCCTTTACCGTGTTTCGAAGAATGAAAAACCTTCCTCTTCTCTCAAAGGATTTAGTGGGATTAGTTACTGCTGTTTTCCATGGCGTATTCTTGCAAGTGTGAATATAATTATTCACATCTAAACTTTATTCTGCAACATTTTGCTTTTGCTTCGTTTTCCTCCATGCTGTGCTGATCTTAGGGTGGCTATCTTCAAAATACCTTGCAAATGGCTAAGAAAGTGGATGCGGGTTTTCCAGTTATCAACTGATAATGTGTAAAGTGGCTTATTGTTGCAGCAAGGTACCTAGTGTCACTGACTCAGATAATTAATTTGGGAAACTCACTGATAAAATAAAACAGTTTTGCATGAACAACCTATTTTAAGAATGAAATGCAATAGTAAATAAATATATATAATGACCCATTTTCATAGAAGAACCTTTGAAATTCCCTGCTGGTCAGCCAGCACAGGGAGGAGAATGAACTGGCTAGCCTGAAGCATGACATTGAGAGCATTGAATCATGCTTGTGTGTGTGATGGAAAAGTGATAGTCTTACCATCCTGGAGGTTGAAAATGCCACCTTTCTCTCAGAAAGGACATGCCTTTTCTACAAAAACCTTGAGTTACTCAGTGGAATTTACCCTGCAGGGCAGGAATAATTTTAGGGCACCAGGATTCATTGTAGACACGCAAAATACCACTGCCATGGGCTCATTAATTTCTGTCAGTAAAAAGTTGGGTTTATAAAGAGAGATGGGAAAAATCTGTAAAGATGTGGAGAAATAATTTGGATATTTATTGAAAACTAACGGCCTCGTAGAAGCCTCCGGGTGGTGGTCCTCTGTTCTTTTTTGCTTCCGCCATCCCACTCAGTTACCCCATTTTGATAGCTCTTGCTATAACTCTGGTAAGCCTCACTCCATACTTTTTGGAACTCTGAGTGGAAATTGGGATTAGTGGACAAAGATATGATTCAATGAGGAGAATGGAAGGAAGGATTGAGCGACTTCAGTGTGGAAGGAGGATTTGGGAATTTGCTAGGGTAGGAGCTTGCAATGGGAACGAATAGTGGGATAGTTTAAGTAAGAACTTCCAATGATTGGGGGGCAATGGGTCAGTGACTGAACTGAGTTGACTGGTCTGTAATTCCAGGGTTGTCCTTATTCCCTTTGATACTATATTTGCCCTCTTCCAGTACTTTGGAATCTCTCCCATCTTCTATGACTTTTTGAATTGCTAATGGCTCAGTTATCTCTTCAGTCAGCTCCTTGAGTAGTTTAGGAGTATTCTGTATTTCATCAGGCCCTGGTGAATTGAAGACATCTAACCTGTCTAAGTATTTTTAACTTGTTCTATCTACAATGTATCCTCATATCCTACCTCATTTTCATGCCATTCACTACGTTAGACATCAGATAGCTACTAACCTTTTTGGTGAAAACTGAAACAAAGTCATTTCCACATTTTCAGTTATTATTTCCCTCCCCCCACCTATTCTTGGTCTTCCTCTTGCTTCATGATGGGAGAAAGGTCATCCAGGTTTCTTTTCAGCCCAAATTGATCCAGTCATCTATATTTATAACTTATAAGTCTGCTCTGAATTCAGCAGTCCCAGCTGGCAGAGCAGAGACTACAAACACCACAACCAAGCCAGCAATGATTTGAGCTATCGCCAGCCAAGTATACTTAAATTTAGATCGGTGCATAATGCTTTTAAATCACATTAAGTACATGTCTTGTGTTCTTGTTTGTTTCTGTGGACAGATAGCATCTGCACAGAGCTTTCCTGCCCAAAATGCAATTATACTTCCGTTGTTTTAACACCATTTCCCTCCTTTGAAACTCTATGGAGTGATTTTCCTCTCACTTACCTGGGTGTAAATTAGGAGGAACTCCCTTTAAGTGAATTTTTACATTGGTATAAACAAGGGGAGAATCAAGTCCATTATGCACAACCAAAACTTTTTCTTCACAGGATACTTTAAGAATATTACACGCTTCTTGGCGCACTTCTTTTCTACCTCTTGGAGCTGAAGCAGAGGAAACTAGTACAAGGGGAGAAGGATAGACTTGTTCAGGGATAAAGATCCTCCTCTCTCCTTTTAGATCTTTTAGAGAAGGAAGTGCTAAGTTAAATGGAGGGTTTGTCCCTGGACCTATTGGTCATTCTGTCTGACCACCCTCTGGATTGAAATAAGAGTTTCAGTGAAATTCAAGAGGGTTTAAGGGTTGATGTGATTGTTTCACAGAGATGTATGGTGAGATCCCTATCCCTACAGTGGACCTTTAATACCATGTAAAGGGTCCCTAAAAGCCTTGTTAACTTGCTTGGGGAGGATTCTCACAATGCAGATAATATATCCCTCACAAGCCCTGGCATGAGGGTATGCTTAGGGAGAAGAGAAGCATGTCAGGGGCAGAGCTGCAGCACACTGTTCTGTGAAGGTTCTGGGCAATGTAGAGGACCATATAGTTGCCCTGGGGAAGCTGCCATAACTTGTACAGGACCTGAAGTCTGTCAAGCTTATGCCAGGGGCCTCTCTAGCGCCTAGAGCTGCCCAGGCCTGTGAGGGTGCAATGGTAGCTTAAATCCACATTAGCCATTTCTCCCCTGGCTGCAAGTGTTATGCCGTGCTTCTAAGAGTAAAAATAACTTGAGCAGTTCATCACACTTTATTAAGGCGCTGTAAGTAAAAGTCAAATATACAGTAGGTAACATTTTCAAAAGTGCCTAAATGACTTAGGAGTCATCCCATTTCCAAAAGTCATCTTGGCACTTAGGAGTCTGTCTTGTTGACTTTCACTGAGACTTAGGCAGGAAAAAATTGAAAATTTTACCCTGAATCTTATAAAAAGAAGTAAGAAAACTGACATTTATAGTAAAGACAGGGGACATTTGCTGGCACAAAATAAAAGGTGATATAGAAAAAGACCATTTCCTAATATGTTAGCATTTGGTATGAAATATCAATGGCTTAGTTTCCATATAGGGAAACATTCTGAATATGTTCTGTAAACACCATACTAAGTGTATAAATGTTCCCTTGAGCTCTGCCAACTAGAGAATCGCGTGGTGGGCTGGCCACCAACATACATCAGATTAAGGCTTTCCATTTTGGGATGTAAAGAAAGACTGGATTATATATTTATGAGTCTTGGCATTTTGAGTTAGAAAGTGAAACTTTGTAAATCTTGAATTGTGAGTATAAGTGAGTGCTCATGAGCTTGGATGCAGAAAAGTTTAGGCCAAGAAGATCACACACAGGCTGGATTCAAGCAGGTGGAGCGGCCAAAAAAGAATGTTAGGCAGAAAAATGAGGAGGTGCTTTTTCATGAATTCCATTTTTTCTTAACAGGATTTTGTTTGGTTTTATTACCTTTCTTTATCAAAAACTACAGCTTCAAATGTAAAAATAACTACTGACAGGAAAAAAAACCCTATATATAGTTTGAGCAATGTGAGTGTATAAAAGATCATTACACAGTGATGACTTCGGTATATATTATTGGATAGATACTGTAATGCTTGCTAAATTTACAGGATGTTCTCATTCTAAACTATGATCTTAGTGTCATAAGCTATTAATGATCTTCCTACAAGTAATATATAGGCAAAACTGAGTGTTTTGGTAGATTTATAAAATTTAATTATTTTTCAAGGATAAACTCAATAGGTAGAATTCATTAATAAATCAAGTTGAACCGACTTACACTGAATTCTTTTTCCTCAAATGTTTAATTCCACTAGTAATAAATTGATGCAATTTTGAAAACAAAAATGGGATCCAAATTCCCTTCAGGGCCTTGAGATGCAAAGACCCTAAGTTTCTGTTTTGTCAGAGCTTTAAATGTGACAAATGAAATACTTGGATTCCAACTGTAAAACACCAATATTTGCCCAATACTTACGACAGCTAGTGATGGATGAACCTCAGTGGCTTTGCTCTGCTTGTTTGATCTGCTTAAGCATCTAGAATTTTTGATGCTTTACTGAACCACATCTTAGGCCTGAAACAAAGACAGTAGACTCCCACTGTCTTCAGTAGGCCTTATATAAGGCCCATTGAGTCTCTAGCCTGGGGTCCCAATCCTGGAAATGCTTGAGCATGTGCATAACTTTTCTCATATGAGTTGACCCACGTGACTTCAGTGAGACTACACATGTGCTTAAAATTCAGGGTGTGGCCAGGGTACTCAGCAATTTGCATGATCTATCACCTGGAAGGACTATAAAGGACACTTAATCTCTGTGCAGATTCCCAACAAAGGGAATAATTATGACAATTATGCTGTACTGTGAATTCTTCTCAGGCGACAGCCTGGTGGAAACCATTTTACATAAGCCTTCGAAACGCTCTCAGAGTGTGACGGTTTTGGTTGCTATCAAGCGGGTGGGGCAGGCAAAATAGTCTGAAGCCCCCAGCCTTATTGGCAGGCAGGGCTGGTAAAGCTCAGTCTCCTCTGGTCAGCGGTGCAGAGGATGCCAAGCTCTCCTGGGGTGGTTAGGGAACGGGTGAGGGAGATGCAGGCCCACCCAACTCCACTGTGTCCCGGCCCAGGGCCCTATCAGTGGCAAACCGTTTTGCCATTAAGTCAGTGGGGGTTCAGCCGCAACACGCAGACTGGTTTGGCCACGCACTCAGCCACTCTCTAGTCAGCTGTTCCTGGGCTACTTCCTCCACCCAATCCCCATGTACCTGCATCCACTCATCTCTCTCCGGGTCACTGGGGTAGTTGGTGAGTGGGCATCCTGCGAGTCCCTTACCATCCACTGGTGGCAGGTCCGGAAACTCCCTGGGGTCGTTGGCGGAGGGTAGCTCTTCCAGGTCCCAGGGGTTCCTCCGGTCCATAAGGCTCAGTCCGCTCTTGTGGGTCCCATACATCAGGCAGCTCCTCCCGATCAGGGCAGGCCTCAAGGGGTTTCTCCTACCCAGAGGTCTTGGTAACTGCTCCCAGCTATTAGGGTCCAGCGGCCCTATCCAGTCACTAGGGTCCGGCAGCCCTCTCCAGTCACTGGAGCCCGGCAATCCAGGCAGGCTTTGGAGGCTCTGGTCGGTGGGGCAGTTGCTCCAAACAGCTGCAGGGCCTGGCTCAGCCCTAGACTGCAGCCTCTGGGAAGATACTTCTGCCTCTGGTGGCAGCTTCCCCTTGACTGAGATGCTGGGCCCACCTTTTATACTTCCCTCCCTGGCCCGCCCCTCTGCTTCTGGGTGGCTTGGCCTGCAGGGCCTTGTTCTGTCTAGTAGGGGCATCATAACCCTTCCTTGGGCCCAGGCTCTGAGGAAGGCCACAGCACCTTGCTACAGGCTTGTAATATTACAGTTATGCTCAATCATTTGTCAGACAGGAGGCTGTAAAATACATTCAAGTGTGGTTATACCAAAACTAAACATGATAAATAACTAGATTCAATTGTTCATCATGTGCACTGATCTCTAAATAAGGTGTGATTCAAGTAAATGCAATGGGAGACGTTTAATTAAACTGAGGTAGGGCGGTTGTAAACAACCTTGCTAATGAGAGCAAAGTAATGTATTGGAGCAGTCAGAATTGTTAAGCTCCTACAATGCATCTATAACTATGGCCTTTTGATATATATTCTATACATAGAAACATAGAAACATAGGTCAGAAGGGACCAATATGATCATCTAGTCTGACCTCCTGCACAAGGCAGGCCACAAAACCCTACCCATACACATTTATAACAACCCCGAACCCATGACTGAGTTATTGAAATCCTCAAAAGTGAGATTTGAAGACCTCAAGCTTCAGGGAATACACCAGCAAGCGACGCATGCCCCATGCTGCAGAGGAAGGCGAAAATCCTCCGTGAGTGCCTTCAAATTCACTCGAGGACATTATGAGTGTCACAATATATTTGCCTAAGCTTTCAGTCAAGAATGCAACACTTTTCACTTGCAATGAAAACATTTGCCAGTAAGGAATTCATTCCATAAATATAAAATCAGCTGCTCCGAACAACACTGTTAATGAAAATGCAATTTGCATTTGAGGGACTGATGATTTTATTGTCAAAGACTCCACCTGTGGTGGCGGTGGTGCAGAGAAAACCTGCATATGAGTGAAATTTTCCCATGGACCATTTCTAGTCTTTTTCTAAGTGTCAAAATAGACTTTGTAATTCAGCTATATCGGATCATGTTATTCTATTAATTCCTCCTTCTGTTTTATTGTAAAATTTCCAGATCCTAGAAAGGAGCTAAGTATTTCCTGCTAAGGAGTTTCAACCTCTCTTGGTTTCATTTTAACACCCTATAGGATTGAGCGTATATTGCATTCTATGGCATTGTAGAACTTGGTATCATCTGTCCAGATATCAGTTCTTGCACACATGTGAAGTCATGTTTTGCTTGAGAAATTCCCCACAAAGCAGTGGCAGAAAACCCATTGTGTTTATTGCTAGAAGATTTGCTAGGATACTGTTACATAAAGGTAACGGAATTGGAATTTAATTTAACTTTCCTGGCCACCTTGGAAAAAAAGTTTGTTGATTGATTAATGAGGGTTCCATCCTTTCCCTAACATATTTCAAACTAAATCTGTACACATAATCTAAACATTAGTACAAACATTTGTTGTATAATATATGAAACTCCTTCAATAATAAGATTTGCCTGATCAAGCCCTAATAAAATCATATAAACTCTGAGTCAGCAAAACACTAAAGGCCATACGTAACTTTATGCACATGAGTAGTCCCACTGACTTCTATGGAACTACTCACATGTTTGACGTTAAGCTTGTGCTTACATAATTTGCTGAATGGATGCCCTGATCAGCTGCTGAAGCAAGGATGCTCCAGGCTGTCTTCCATAACTCAAAGGCAAGGCATGTTTTCTCCCCATAATGAAACGAGAGATGGCAAATTTGGAAATACTGTGCAAAAGCTAATATTGAAGTATTCTATTTGTGCACTAGTATTTCCTGTCATCAGAGTAGATTTGAAAATAAGTGCTTTGTGAGCAAGATAACACTGGGAGGCCCAAGTTTTTTGGAAGGAAGGGAGAGATCTGCCATAACTAGAAGAGGCATGCAAGAGCTAAGTGGGGAGGAGGACCTAGGCATCTTGCAGATGTTAGCCATTGTGGGTGAGAAGATGCAGACCGTAGCCTTCTCAGTCTGGACTGAAGAAAATCCAAAGAACACTTTCTTCACCCACTTTTGAGGGCTTGTCCAGCTCAAGTGACTGAGTGTAGGATGTGACTAGTGAACCCCCAGTAGTCCAGACAATATGTTTTAAGTAGTCCATTAAATTCAGCCCTAACTCTCTTTGCTTTACTAGAATACAAACAGTCACCTATGCACCACTGTGTCCCATTCACATATAACGTGCCCCACATCATATTAGCCAACTATCTCTCCACCATCCCCTGAATTCCTCCTTTGTGAGCTTCTCAGGGCAACTTGCCATGTTCCATTCTGTGTCTCAGTCCTCCCCTTGCTCCCACCCCCCACCTCTCCCTCGATCTACCTATCTTTGGCCTTTTGGTTATGCTACCTGTATGGGAGAACAAGTTGGAATTTACTGATGCTGCTGCCTTTTAAGTCCACTCTTGTCTATCACAACACAAACAAAAGCAGCTACAATTTTTCTTTTCAAAGCCAGACCAGTGCATGATTGATGGGAGAACCTGTGAGGTCTACAGAGCTTGTGCTATCACATCATCCAAATTATCTTGTAAATTTCATTTTAACCAATAAAGTTGCTGTTTCTGCTGCTCTTTTTATCATTCAAAATATAAACTTAAGTTCATAAGAAATAGGGCAATATTTTATGTTCACTTAATCAAAAAACTAATAAAAAGGTAAGTGCAAATAGATAGTAAGGGATATCATTCATGTGGAAATGTCAGGGTCATGAATTCCAAGCTGGTATGTGTCAGTTTTCAATTTTGGAAAAGTCTGACGATAAATTACAGGACAAAACTATATAGAAAAAAATTGGAATGTGAAGAACATTGTTTTTAAGTATAGGTTCATAGACTATAAGGTCAGAAGGGACCATTATGGTCATCTAGTCTGAACTCCTGCACAATGCAGGCCACAGAAATTCACCCACCCAATTCCTGTAATAGACCCCAACCTAATACTGAGTTATTGAAGTCTTCAAATAATGATTTTTAAAGATCTCAAGATACAGAGAATCCACCAGCAAGTGACCTGTGCCCCATGCTACAGAGAAAGGCAAAAATAAATAAATAAAAATAGTGAGTATTAAAAACTGCTTCCTTGAGGTGCCCTTTGTGATAGGAAAAGAAACTGTAAATCAGATATACTTGGACCACTTAGGCTCTGATGCTGCATCTGTTTCATCATGAAGTGATCCCCATTCTACAGTGATTTAAATAGGACCTTCCATAAGTACAGGAGTCTGTCCAACTGGATCTAGTTTCACATAGAAATAGGAATGAACTGGAACATTATTAGACCAACCCCCCATGTCAGAGTTAATTTAGATCCAGATCAGAACTTTGCAGCTTGGGTCCATCTCCAGTTTCAGGCGGACCTTGTAAGATTGGCATCAGGCTCAATAAAGTGGGATCAATCCAGCTCAAGAAGATATACCCATGGTAGCACTAATTGAGCTAGCATGCTAAAAATAGAGTGTACTCATGGAAATGCACACAACAGGAGGGATGAGCTGCCCCAAGTTCGTGCTTAGTGTTTCAGACACAGCCCCTCCTGTTACCTGTGCTGTTGCTGCTACACCATATTTTTAGCACACTAGCTAGTACGGGTATGTCTCCTTGACCTCGAATTTACACATCCAGCTCAAAGTGTAGACTGACTTCTCATCCTCGTCTTCCTATTTCTCTCTTTCTCTTGATCTGATTATACAACAACTAGTCCCCCAGTTCACCTCCCCAGATGCATTTTGCTCTCTCTTACTTGCCCAAATGTTCTTTTTGCCTTGGGAGACCCCGACACAATGTCAGGCATCTGAGATTTAGTTCCTTAATCAACCACCTGCTCACTCGCTCTTTTATCAAAAGCTGAAACAATAATACTATGTACTGTGTGAATTTGCGTAGTATGAATAGGCTACCTTCAGTCTACCTTAAGGTAGCTGCTCCCATCACATAATTTTTATTCTGTCTGCAGAGAACACTCCCAATTTAAAATAAATACATTTATAAGGTCAGTTGGCCTTATAACAATTATCATCTAGTCTGCATAACCTACATCATGGAATTTCAGCTAGTACTTCCATTACATGCAGGGAATTATTCTTTCCTACTTTGGAAGTAAACTCTGTAATGACCAATAACTTGTGGTTGAACTAGAACATATCTTTTAGAAAGATATCTAGTCTTCATTTTAAGACTAAAGTAGCATCCAAAATGTGTTTGATACTGTGTGGATGTAGATGAAGGACCTAGTATGTGTCCTGAAGAGCTTAAGATGATTATGTTGAATTTGAGATTCTTTTGCATTTGTTCACTGTAGCTGAAAGCATTCAGTTGCACTATGAAATCGGCATGAAGCAAAACTTACAGTTCCACCTATCTGTGGTGATTAGTGTCTTCACTTAGACCTCCAACTACATGTGAATGTGCACTGTGGAAAATAGGAAGTGTTCTTCATAAATCATACAGTACTTAATGCCAGACCTATCTCAAATATTAAGAAAATGTGTTTGTGGGGAAGGGGAAAACAACCATGGCTATTTTTTTAAATGAATGCATTTCTTTTAAGTTAAATCACATCTATTATATGAGCATTGAAAGGATCAGTGGTTTCTTTCTATGTGAACACAACTTTAATGTAGATAAGTAAATTACCTCAGATATCCATCCATGTAAAAAGGTACAATTTTGTTCTTTATGAAAAATTAAAAGCTAGACTTGATCTGACGGAAGTCTCAGTCATTGTTAAGAGGAATCATAAACTGTGTATTTACCTGAACTCTACGGATTTATGTAGAATCTTTAAAATGAGAATTAATGAAGAAAATTATGATTAAAGTTGCAAATGCATGATATTCAAAATGCATTCTAACAGCTGAAAGGGAATGTTATCATCTCTTGAAAATGTATAATTTATTCAAGGCACATTACAATACATACAAAATTTTCCTTCTCCACCGAGACAGTGTCAACTCTTTAAATAAACAAGCTGACACACAGAACACTCTCTTTTGCTCATTAATAAAGTCAGAGATTCAAACATCTAGTTGAGATATTTATAGAATGATGTGTGTGTGTGTGTGTGTGTGCGTGTTTACGTGTGAGCATAATAGACAGTGAAGTTGAAGGTATTATTGTTTGGTCTGCTGGCTCCATGAATACATTTGATGAAAAGAAAAGCCCCTAAACTGAATATGCAAGTCAACTCCACTTGAATTCACGAAATCCATGAAAGTAATTGCTTTTTTGTTTCATGGCAATCATCAAAGGAAGAACATGACTTTAGACTCTCAAAAATTATCTTCTACAATAGCAAGTTCCATTCTGAAAGCCCAGAAAGAAATTTATAGCACTGGTGTCCCTGTATTGATATTCGTCTGGGCTGTCATTTGCCATTGAAATCATCTAAGCCTAACAGGAAGGAACATTTTGGTAATTGAAACATGAAACTGTGGGCAATGCCCTCAATGTGAGATATGTTGCAGTATCTGAGAATATGGTGATCAGTTCAACAGGTAAATTTCTATCTGTATTCTTTACAAAAATCAGAACCTCCAAAAAATGAATAGTGGACTTCTGAATGTAAACATAAGAGTATACGTCTTTTACAGGAGTTGGCACAGACCACCACAATTCAAGCAGCCCTATTAAAATTTCAGCAAATGTTTCCTGGAGAGAATTAGAGCCTACAAAAATGTTAAAGGTCAGGGGCTACCTATATCCCATGTATCTTAAATGACTCACACTGTGAGAAAATCTGCATCCATTGGATAAAATGCCACTAGATGCTGATGCCAAATGATTGTGTGGAAAGAGTTTACAATGATTTTATTTCTAAAATTAATGAAAGCTTTTTCTCCTGAGAATTCCAGGGTTAATGAGTAAGTTACTGAGATATAACCTGATAGTTTTGTAAGCCAGGAAAACTCATATCCTTTAATGTTTGTGGAACATTTAAAGTTTTTTTAAAACCCATTCAGACTCCACAAGGTCAAAACATCACACTGAACAAAACCTTATAATAGGTTTTGTGAATATAATTCCATTAAGTGTTAATAGCAACACCAAAGTAATAAGGATTGCTAACTGTATCGCTCTGAAATGCTAGCACAACAGGCGGTTCACACAGCACCAATCTATGGTGGTTCACAGAACACAACAGTAAGTATCTCTTGCCATCATGGATAGATATCAGGATCCAGATGAGTGCAGAAAAGGATGTTGAGCAGTGAAGTGAAGAGTTGCAATGACCTGGAAATGCTGAGTTAATAACTTGAGGTGAGGCACAGATGGCTGGGGAACAGAAATAGGTCCAGGAAGAAAAAGGTACCTGAGTTGGCATACTAGGCCCATTGAAGTCAATGACAAAATTCCCATTGACTTCACTAGAGACAGAATTTTCACCCATGGTACCTAAAATAGGAACGGATACTTAGGAAAACAAAAGAAGATACAAATATGAGGCATAGACAGAGAGAGTGAGGAAAAAGCGCCGTTCCAGCTGTAAAGAGGTTCTAGGCAAGATTTTATCAATTTTAGTTATGCCTCAAGAAACACTTTGATGTGCATAATTGGGAGGAAATGTATTAAATACACTCCGAGAAATCCAAGCTTCCCTTTGAAAAGCATTCAAACATTTTGATGCGTTCTGGAGCACTTCAAAGATTTTTTCATCCCTTGTTTGATTTGCTGTGAATAGTACCTCAGCAATATGAAAGGAAATCGCATCTTTAAAAAAAAAAAGGCTTCTGAGCCTGTGTTGTCTTGATTGTCACTTTCATGCTAATAGATTATTAGAGGCTGAATCAAATTGAAGCCAAAGTAGACAGAAAAGAAACCTTTGGGATCCTTCAAGGGAAAACGAATGTGGATGTCATTGTCTCTTGCTTCTGTCTGCATGCAGCTCATTTTTCTTTGACTGTAAATTCTTAAAAAAGACAGTGTTCTCTATTATAGACACTTGAGCCAATAGACAGTGAATATGTATGAATGGGAAAGATTGTTTGATTGATTGACATTTTATTTTTCCAGAAGTTTTCACATTCCATAGCACAGTCATGAACTCTGTGATGATAGAGGCACTCCAGCTTTACACCAGCTCTTGTCAACATAAAATTAACTGTTGGGAGTCCTGTGGCAAAAAGTCCTGAAATTTAGATGGTGTTGTAGAAGGCTTTCTTCACCCAGAAAGTGAGAACGTTGGTCGGGGAAGGGAGATAGCTAGCATATCTGGAGAATGGGTTGATTCAGTGCATAGTCTCTGCTGGCAGAGCTTCTATAGAAGTTTACTGGAGTAATTCTTGGGGCAGAGTGGATACATCCACATGTGTGATTCCTTTAACCTCAACAAAAACAGACTGCAGTAGGCCTTGTTGATGCAATTTGCACCAATCCTTGCCAACAAGGATTAATTAGAAACATTTATTCTGCGGTTTTAGGACCAGCAATTTCAAATTGATGCAATCATTGGGTTTCTGTGGACACTCTAATCTTCTATCACCCTCTGTCTTTGGATAGATGAGAAGCGTAAAACAAAACTACATCTCTTTAGAAAGTAGTTGAATGCTAGAGAATCAATAGAAAATTATGTATAATAATCCATTCTCTCAAATAATATGTCGTTTTGACTCATTTATGAACATTAATACCCTGCTGTCTGCTTATCTCACAAATTCTGTGCTGTAAAAATAGCTCTGGAGTATTATTATTAGACTCTGGAGCTTAATTTGTACACAATAGTTCCTATCGTATTTAAACATTAGAGGTTCCAAATTCATCACTATGCCATGAATTTGTTGTGTGTTAAACACTATATTAGGAAGGAGTTTGTGAGATAAGATGAATAAGTGATGATTGATAATACTAGTTTAAAATATAAGCATAATTTATTACTGTATGTTTCCTCCCCTTCATCCTTCTATTGTAGAATCCAGTACAACACTTTAGAAGTTGCAACAGAAAAATTTAAATCGTTTGGACATTTAGCCACGTTTGGGTATTTGGCTGTTTGTTGAAACTCATCTAAATCTTCTTAGGCCTTCTCAAAATGAGGACAGTATTTGCAATACCTGCTTCATATCACAGGAGTATTTAGCTAATATTTCTACACTATTTGGAAAAAGTAAAGTGCTAAGTGTTGTGATTTTCCAGAGATGAACCAATACCAAGTCTCTGTATACAAATATTCCCAGACTGGAGAATCAGGATCTGAATCAGACTGTCCTGTTACAGCTTAGACCCTTCTGTTGTTTTGCCTTTTCTAGCCCTCATCCCCCAGGTCTTGAAATCAGTGGGAGTTGAGAAATGCACAAGATCAGGCCACTGCTCCCTTGAGCTTGTCTCCAGCTATGCTATCCTTCTCTTCCATCTAACTCTCTCATTGACCCATTCAACCAGAATGATTGACTCCAATTGTTCATCTTATCCCACTCTCCTACATTAGCTAATTTTTTCTGTAGTATTATAGGTACTGTAATGGAAGATTCATCCTCAGAGACAGATTTGAGGCTCGTATTCTTCAGACCAGAAATGATGATCTTAAAAGTAGGAAAAAGATTGCGTGAAAAACAAAGTAGCATTTGTGTGTCATATATGAAAAAAATTAAACAGCAGCTGTCATAGTGAGGTTATAATTCCACTTCAGGATCCTATGCAAACTACTCAAGATATGTTTTCATCATTTGGTATTGCCAGACGCCTTGTTCCAGTAATACAATAGGACTACGATGACCAGAAAACAAGTGTGAAAAATCGGGGAAGGGGGTTTTATATAAAACAATGCCCCAACTATCGGGACAGCCCCTATAAAATCAGGACATCTGGTCACCCTAAATAGACTATAATTCACAGTTTTGTTTGTTGTTCTATAAATAGATCAGGTAAATAATAAAGAGAAACAATTACTCCAGTATGCTATTATACAATCTCAACAAAGCTACCTGTACTTGAGACTTGCCAGGAGCAAAAATAATTAGTTAGACTGTAAATATCAAGAAAAGCAATGCTGCTTAGGAACATAGATTAAAAATACCTTGAGGTATTCCAACTATTTTTTTCCTAGGTGCAGAACCATACAAGATGTAAAAGTAGCACATTGATAGGAACTCCCAAAAGTTGAGAAGTAAATGATTCCACACAAAAAGAGGGCTTGTTTAAATCCTGAAAGAGTCTAGCTCACATAGAGAGCTTTAATAGTGAGCCTGCAAACTGATTGCAGTGCTATTTTACTGCAAAGCTCCAGAGAAGGAATTGATTGAAACTTAACCACTCTGAAATGTATTCCCAGTTGTCCAAATTACTTAGACATTAGTAATTTACAAGTGGTCTTAATGCTACTGCTTCTGTTGGAACTGCACAAATTCCCCAGAGGAGTGTACCTGAAAACTAGTGATAAATTACAAATTACTTGTGCAAATAATTGGCCTATCTCCTGCAGTTACACAGGTTAACCTAGCAGTTCTGAGTTAAACTGTATATACTATGAGTTCTCTAATATGGATTTACCCAGTAAGAACAAATGACTGTAAGACTGTCTACACTTGGAGCTGGGGATGTGATTCCCAGTTCATGTAGACATACCCCCACTAGCTCTGCTCAATCTAGCATGCTAAAAATAGTAGTGCTGCCGGTGTGGCAGCTGGATAAAACCCCTCCCAAACACCTGCGTATGTACTCAGTCAGCTAGCTGAAGCCACTAACTGTGCTACCCCAGCTGTGCTGCTATTTTTAGCACACTAGCTTGAGCAGATGCAGCATGTCTGTCTAACTGAGCAGGAAAGCACACTCCCAGCTACAGTGTAGACATATGCTGTGGAGTTCTCTGCATGCTTATAACCCTATACTATCAGTAGTCATATCTAGTGGGAAAGCATGCGATCATTCTCAGTCAGTTCACTGGTTCCGAGAGATTTTTCTGATATGACCCAGAGATGTCTGATCATTTATCTTTGAGTTTTTCTTTTAAATAAATAGAACAACCATAGTTACCTACATCGGAACAAAGAAAGGCAAAGAATCAAGTATCAGTTTTAATTGTATTAGGTCACGTGTCTTTTGCAAATGCAACAAGAAACATACACAATCTGAAACAAGAACAGCATCCATATAATACATAGAATGTGTTAAAATACTAGTCAGAACTTGATAAAAGCTCTCTTCTTTGGCACAGTACAAAAAAGGCAAAAACTGCATAGATTTAATTACTATCAGGGGTTGAAAAAATACTAAAAACTTTACCTTTTGAGATGGTGATAAAAAAATGTGTACAAAACAGGTGAAATTCAGCTTGTTCTTAGAAGCTGGAAAATTCTGCAGTCCAAAAGATAATGAGGTAAATTTTCCAACACTCCAGATTTACATGGATAAAAACGAAGCTATGAAGGCACTTTTCCAGATCTACCTTTGACAGCCATTTCCATAGCTTGAAATCTTAATTTAGTATATGCCCTATATAAATGAGGATTTGCTAACTCATTCAAATACTGTCAAAAGCATGGCCATCTTCAAAGTAGAAAACCAAAAGACAAATTTAAAATCCTCAATCTTCTTGTAGGTTGATATCTGTCACTCTCTGTTTAAATACTTCATTACAATGATTAAAAGATATTGATAATAAATGATTAATAGACATATCCAACCTAACTATGTTAAATTGGAGGCTGTTGTGCTATGGCAATAAGGTGTACACAGGTTGCTGCTCCATTTCCTGAATGCAAAAACAGGGCAATCTATAATCTGGAAGAGTAGAGATTTTAGATCAAAATTTGAGAAAAACAATACAACCTCTACTACTGACAGGAAAAAACCCACCATGGCATGTAAAAATGAGGCATAGGGTAGAATTTGGGATAATTAAGTCTCCTAAAAAAATTATTTTGAATGATCTCTAAAACCAAAATTTGTCTTCTAATCCAAACCTTGGTCCTAAACAACATCTGCTATATTATTTTAACAGAATTAAAAATTATTTGCTTAGAGGAAACTCTGTTCCCATCATATGAGTGGGTAAAATGGAGCATCCCTTGAACAGAACGAAGGGCATTTGTTTTAAGTCTTTATGATAAGGGAACCATGGCCCAAATAATGAAATTTTGTCCCTAAAGAAGTAAAAGCAAGACTTATTCTACAACGGGGCCTTCTATTTTCCACTCAATTTGTGGAGGATTCTTCCTAAAAATAGTTATTGTGGTCTTGTTATAATTAATAACCAGGTCTTAAGAATTACAATAAGAAGAAAAAAGGAGATCATAGCCAACAGTCCTTCTGGAATCTGTGGTAAAAAAAACCTCTATGTAATTGGCATATAATAACACTGGCATAGATCTATCCTCAATTTGAAGCAGAAAGGCATTACCTTCCTTTAAAACATCCACCACATCAAAAATATATGTATATCATAAAAAGAAAATGTGCTAGAAGGCACCCCTTGTGTACTCTCCTAGAAGCAGAGAAAACATGAGTATGTTCTCCATTGTCTTTAGTTCTCATCCTTGCCATATTGCTGTAGTGTAGAGTCTCCAAAATATATAAGTCTTAAATCGATACCCATCCTTCTTAACTTCACACAAGTTTGTCTTGGTTAATAGAATCAAATGCCATCTTTAGATCTGTAAAAGTGGCATACAATTTAGTACCCTTAATCACAGTATATTTATAAATCATATAGGATAAAAATAAAACAATTATAAATTGTGACTCTATCAGCCCTAAAGCCAGACTACTCCTCATGTAGCAAACTAATGCCCATATTTCAAGTTTAAATAGTAAAAATTTGGAATAAATTTTCCCTGACGCATCGAACAGATTAATAGGTCTGTATGAAGCAGGATTCTCTCTGTCCCCTTTTTATAAAATAGAAACTATGATACTAAACTTCTGGTCAGACAAATCCATCCAACATGATTAATGACAATAAATAAAAGCCAAGACTACAGACCCCCTATCAAGATTCTCCTAAAAAACTTCAGTGGAGAGAAAAGTCTTCCCGTCAAGCGTTTTTCTCTCAGTGGGCTAAAATAAATGTCTGGACTTCATAAATCAGAGAGAAGATTTGTGATTGCATCAACTGTGGGAGAAGTATTTAAAAAAAAACTGGTTGAAGGGAATTATTAAAGACTTGGAGAAATTGTGCTATCCAGGCTTCATCCTTAATATGGGGCTTCTCAACAAGTATATCCACCAAAGCCCAAGGCCATCATCTTTCAAAACATGGAATAACTTTTAGCTCTATCTGCTGCTTCAAAAATCCTTCCACAAGGATCTAAGATATTCCTGGTTTTTTATGCTGTAATAAACCTTTATCTTCTTCTGGCAGCTACTAAATTCTGAAATAAATTGCATCTCCCCCTATTAGCAGTATACACCAGAGCAGACATTTCCTTCATACAGTCCACCTCAAACATCAAACCAAGTGTGCTCATCATTGAAAGCATTTCTGGAATAATTAAAACCAAAATCAATTTGTTTAGAGATATATGGACTCGTATCATTCTCAAATTTGAGAGGAATTCTCAGATATAATAATTATATCTCTAAGAAATCTAACATCAAAGCTCTTTGATCTCCTAAATAATTTGTCATAAATGGCTGGGGTCCGTTTTAGTCTTTTAGAACCACATTGTTTCAAAGGGGTAATTAAGACATCTTCACCCATGGGAATAAAAGTCTCTCTGAAAAGAGCATATAATTCATAATTATAGAGAGGAGGTGGTCACTCTCTGGGCAAGAAACTATAGAAATTATAGGGAAGTCCTGATAGACAGACATCGAGTTTCCTGGAATTTTATAAAGTTGATGAAATATATGTAAATTGTCCTTCTCTATCCGCCACACTTCTTCCATTTACAGATATCAGATAAAACTGATCTAATAAAGCCTTTAATTTAATGGCTAACCACCATTGTTTTAGACTTTTTTGTTTTAATATAAGGTCCAGCACAAGGCTATTAGATCAGTGTCTGTTAGCTACAAAATGTAGGGTGGGATTTTCACATGTATGTGCTCAGCATTGGCTTAATTTTGTTCCCATTGAAATGAGTGGTAAATCTTCCTTTGACTTCTGTCGAAGCAGTTAGAGCAACATCAGGCCATAATTGATATGGTGCTGTTTTTAGTAATAACAACTTGTATAAAGACTTACTTTATCACAACCACATTTACTTTCCTCCCTTATGTAGTCCACGTAATGTTATTTTCTCTATTAAAGGTTGGTTTTACAATTCTGAAAGTGTTCTAGATGTCCATTTTTAAGTAATATATGTTTTGCTACAAACAGATATTTTTGGCATTCCTTGGAAGATATCATTAATCTACCAATTTGATCTACATCTACTATGAGATTTTGGAGAAGTGCATATCTATATATTAATTACTGGAATAAACTGCTTCTTTGTATTTTTTTAATTTATTGCAAGCAAAATTACATGTTGGACAAATTAGCTGTTGCTTAGCATCCTCAGTTTTTACTGTGTTTGGCTGTGCCAACTTTGGTGTAGCCTAATAAAATCTATTTAAGATTTCATTTTGGAAAAATTGTAAGGATAATGAAATAGATTTATTTCTGATGTTCTGCCATAATCTTTCCACTTTTCTTATGACAGCAAGATAATGTAACTCAATTTCATATATATCTTTTATCTTCAATGTCTTCTATGTGTCCTTTGTCACTGAATTTCTTAATAAAATCATCTAGTGGGGACACATCTCTATTTTTCCTTGTCGTGCCCAATGGCAGTCATATAGATGATTGTTTTAAGTCTGTAGAAGGTGTATGATGGGAGTAGCCTTGATTTTTATAAAGTTCAGATCTTTGTGTCAGAAAGAGAGTTATAGAGACTTTCCATTTCCCCCTGTAAAAGTCCTAGTAATGTTAAAAAGTGTATATTTATTAGTGTAGCATATGGTATTAATCTACTGCGTAACTTTTGATATGCATGCTATGTCTAGAAAAACGCTTTTAGTATCATCTATCAAAATTTCAGCATTCATTAAAAAAAGTAAGTTTCTAATTCTCATGATCAATGAGAAAAGGTTGAAAACATTAACCCTAAAGGCTCAAATCCCAGGAAGCAATTAAAAAGAACCACAAATATATTTTTAAAAAAACCCATGATTGTAGGACAATCTCATGATTTTTTGGGACCTGACTCCTGACGTTTGATTATTAGGGTTTGTTAATACTGCAGTATTTGATGATGATGGCATCCAAGCCTGTATATGTTCTTGTGTTTTGATTACTTGCTTTAGCACATAAATTGAAGACCATCATGAAGATATGATTAAATATAAATTATGTACTCAGAGCAGCATAAATCCTGTTGCCTGCTCATCTTTGGGCACCTTTTAAATTTGCATGACTGACACAAGCTGGATTGTAAGGGGTAAGTCGTACTCTATTAGAATTTGTCAGAAGTTTTTGCTCACATTTGAGATACACACGGAGTGTTGTGTTCAACGTACATTGACTCTTGATGCTTAGCTTCTGAGTCCTAGCAACTTTAAAGGTGCAGTGACTCTTTAGTTGCATTTATCTGATTCTAATGCACTTGACTCTGGAATGCATGGGGCAGTTATTGGTATAGACAGTTGTAGGCTGGCAAGGGTATTATATAAACCAAAGGAGATGCAGTTGAAAGTACAGAACATATCAAAGCAAAGGCTCAGGGATAGGATCAGTAGTTTTGGGAGAATGTCAATTTTATGTTAAGTAGGCAGCTGTGTGATCACCACACCAAAAGGCTAATAATAACAACATTCAGTACTCTGAAATCATGAAATGCAATTTGATGAACTACTAGATTGGTGACGCATTTTGGATTGTCTGTCACCACTATATTGGGAAACACTGATTTTTGCTCTCAAGCAATGTTAAGGGAACCTAGAACCTCAACACATGGATTATAGAGGTTTAGGCTGACCTTATCTGACTAAACTGAATGGTTATTTCTCTAGAGGACAGAAAGAAAATATCTCTCATCATTGGAGCTGGATTGTGGCTATAGACAAGAAACACTAGATTTGATGGTTCATGAGACCTTACAGGCAATTTCACATGCATCTGATATAGTTATGGCTGATGGAAGTTTATCCAAGAGAACAATCTAAGTGCACTGAAAAAATTGCATTTCTTCAGTGAGAGATATTTCTTCTACTAAAATAGTTGTGTACCATACACACTTAATGAGCCAAATCCTGTCTGGTGCTCAGTACCAGCTCTTCATTGATTCCAATGGGAATAATACTTCATCAGTGGGATTAAGAGGTGCTCAGCTAATGAGCTTACTTACTGATTCATGCAAACACTTTCTTTGGTTTCAGTTTGCACATGTTCTCACCCCAGAGTCATGTTCAAATGAAGAGAAAACTGAAAAAAAATGGAGTTTCTCCTGGATTTACATGGAAATTGTACAAAAAATATTAGCGTTGCATAGTTTGGACACACAAACATATGTTAGTCAAGGTTTGTTGGTGACTGGAGATGTATTCTTCAGAAAGTGAGTCTGGGTTGTTTGAGAGTTTCACAAACTTTAGTGAATCTTTCAATACATTTAGTGGAAGTTTTCAGTTTATCATGAAAACTGATTACCTCCTGGTTAAGGGATTTGTGCATTCTTTTTGGACAGCTCTACTCATTAGCTATAACTATCTATTGAAAGCCTGTATATAGATATTGACAGGATTAGCCACTTTTTAAATACCATGGGAAGTCAGCTATTGCACTTCTAAAAATAAGAGTTTTATCTAACAGCACATTGTTGAGAAATTTTGGCTCAATGTGATTACTTAGAAACTTTCTGATCTTGATTTATTAAATTACTGAACTCTAGCAGCAAAAATACAGTAGAAGTGTTGTTTTATTTTTCTTCAAATAGTGTTAGAGCAACAAGCCATCTTTACCACCTGCAGAATTTCAGATGGCTTTGATGATCTTGTCTCTTGAAATACTTTTATTTTTACCTGAATGTTTGTAACTGTGTACATATGCAAATATAATTGAACAGGATAAATTCAGGTTGAGATTAATTTAGTTAATTGATTTAAGTAATTATTGAAAGTTCATGACTGTTGTAATGAGTTGTAGTGTGTGTACTATTAATAGTATTACTATTAATTATTATTATTACAATAGGAAATAGAGCCCCCAGCTAAGATCAGGGCCCCCTTTGTGCTAGGCACTGTACAAACTTAGTAAGAGACAGCTCTTGATCCAGAGAGTTTACACTCAAAATAGGCAAAACAGACAAAGATCAGGGGAAAGAATGCATTGTTATCCCTATTTTATAGACAGGAACTAACGCACACAGAGATCATGCACTTGCCCAGGGTCACACAGAAGTTCTGTGATGGAACTGAGATTTAAACTCAGATATCCTGAGTTCCATGCCTCAAAGCTATTGCAGCAGCTCCAGCATGGATTAAAATGGGCCTCTCTGGAACAACTTAAAGATCAATTGTTTTTAAAAATGTCCACTAATTTTGAGTTACTTAATTTTTGGCAATTGAGACACCTGGTGATATCCTGGGCGTGTTGATGTCAATGGGGGTTTTGCCACTAACTTCAGTGGGGTAAGGATTTCACCCTCAGGGCATGACTTTCATATGTTGAATAAAAACAACAATGACGGCAAAGCCTAAGTATATGTTTAGAGAATGAGGTAAACTGACAAAGGCAAAGATCTATTTTATTCCATATAAATTCTTACATAGCGCTTATTGCCATATTACCCAAGCTCCTTCCCATAGTGCAGGAAGCCATATAACTACACGTCTCTTGCATGTTCTTTGTTCTCCCTTCCTTTCCCGAGGTGGAGAAACCTGTGCATTGGAGTTTCTTGTTTTGGTAGGGTTTCAGGTTTGGGGGCTTTTTAAAAATATACATGTTGCTTTGTGTTTATGTTAGCAAAGGCAACATCTAAGAAATACCCCTTGCACTTGGAGCAGAAGGTGGAGAGGTTTCTGAGGGGAAATTATTTCACAGTTTTGGACCATCCCCAAGAGCATTCAGTCACCTCACAGACAACCTTTACTCTTATCATAGTTTCATTGTGCCAGAGGAACAGAGTTGTCGGTCACACTCTTCATTCCACTGTAGGGTCCATTGTCTATTTTGTCTACTTATCCAAAGAAAATATCATGAAAAGACTAAGATCTGTTATAGCTAAGAGAGGCTAAAGAGCTTGCCTCCTTCTGGCTATATTGCCTCAGAGATAATTTTAATTGGAGTCCCCAAACTTAGAGTATGAGAAAGTATCTAACTATGACAGAGAGTAATGGACTATAAATGAGAGTAGTGGTTTGGAACATTTGAACCTCTTATAGAGGACAGAAGAAGTCTGCTGAATGTAGCCAGTGAGACAGGGATAATCTCTTAATGTGGTGAATGATCCTCCCATTCCTTCTTCCAAAAACTCCCTACCCAGAGAAAAAGAAAATTAATAACAGACTATGTAGCAAATTTGATAGGACAGGGACAATATGTACCAGAAATGCACATCTGTGTCACTACAGAGGCAGCTGCATTCCTTGCCTTGTGCCAGCAGCTGAGGGGAATTGGGAGGGGGAATTGAATTAGAGAATGTCCAGGGTAATTAATAATTTTTATTTTCTTTGTGGCTTTCATCTCTTTTCCTTTTTCATTCAGAAAGTGCTACAGCTTCAGCAAACATTGGTATATCTTCTGACACTGATAGTGTCTGACACAGCCTTAATGTGCAGCCAGACAGGTGAAAAACAAAACAAGTATCAAGATTGTTTTTTAAAACTCAGTTAAGTTCCTTTTTGTAGAGGGAGTGAGTTTATATATAGCTTGATGGACTGAAAGGGAATAAATACATTAGGGCCTCTTCCTGCTTCCACTGTAATTAATAGCAAACTTCACATTATTTCAGTGAGTTCAGGATTAAGCCCTCAGTAATTCTTGTGGAGAAAAGATATTATGGGGATACTTTTGCTTGTCAGTATTGTGAAGTAGCCATTAAGGGACAGATTCTCAGACCTCTACTCAAGTTGAGTAGCACCTTTACTTCACAAATATTTCCATTAACTTTAATGATACTATATGTGAGGTAAGGTGCCATTCAAGGGAGTAAAAGTATCGATATCAATCCCTAAATGAGCAATTTTGTTTAATTACAATTTTTCAGAAGGCCTCCGTTACTGTCCATGACACTTTCTGCCACTGAAAGTAATAATGACGGATGTTACTCTCTATCATCTCCCAGACATCCCATGATACTTTTATGATTATGATTTAACACTTTCCTAACAGTGTTACACTTCTCAGGGCTTGGCTAGGTGTGCTTAGGCAAACAAACTGAAAAAAAAAACAGGTTTACCAGTGAGATGGATTGTCTCATCAGCATTCACTAATTTTTGATGAAGGTGGAGAGACCCTCATACTCACTCACGAACATAATAACTCTACTTCACATCCTTCCTTTATTATTTGTTACTTCAATATCTCTACAGTGCCACACTTGCAACCAAAGAACACATTTTTCAGCTGCAAAAGATGTAGGCCTTGATTTACCCCTGGGTCCCTGTAGGCTTCTACTAGTGTAGATCCAGGAGAAGGTGCCAGCCAATGGTAAGACATTAAGAGGAGGATTTGGTGGTGAAAGGTAATGTGATATCCTATCTTGCATACAGTGTTGCCCCAAAGAGAGTGAGGTGGTTGGTGAGGGTTAGTGTGGTCAGGAACACTGGAGGGGACACTGATTCTTATGCAGGCATGATTCAACTTAAAGCTATCCTTCCCCAGCAGAAAGTGCTGGAGCGCAAAAGTAGATGGGGTGGTGGAAGGGATGTTTAATTAAAACTTCCTTGTGCCAGATTTAGTAAATCTAGTCCATGTCCTTAAATAATGTTGCTGATTTTTTTTTAATCCCATCCTAATAGTACTAAATCCACATGAAATATTTTTGTTGCACATCTATCCTACTTTCTTTTCAAAATCTTTAAAGGAAAATGAAAGTCAATTTGGTGGAAGTCAGGGGGTGGAAGTCTGCTATTTAGTCACCAGAAAACAAAACACAAAACCGCATAATTTTTTATTGCAATATAGTAACTTTTCCCTATGAAATTGTATGTGTGTGTGTGTTTTTTTTGGGGGGGGGGAGGGGGAATGACTGTAGAAAAGTTATAATTTTTCTCTGGTACTGAATTTTTCAATATTTCCTATCAACAATGACAAAGTTTCACCCAGGATCAAATTCATAAACATTGAAGAAAATAATTGATTTTTCATATTGGTAGTCACAAAGCAAAACGAATGGTAGCATGTAACAGTCCCAAAAAATTACATTACATTTGCAGGTCAGCCTGCAACTCTTTCATTCAAATAAGAATGAAGGTTATTGCTGTTAAATGATTTAACTGCCTCAAAAATAGACAGAAAAATCAATCAATTTGCTTCCTTGTTGCGTGAGGAGAGAATCTTACAAGGTATTTTTATGACATATTTTAATTATTACTTAGCTGGCCAATAGGTTTCCTGTGGCTTCTCTCTGTTTTGTACCCTCAGAAAATACACCTCTTTAATGAAATTCTATTAATGCATTATTCACAGCTGAGCAGGACATAATAAATAACCAGCTTCTTACAAAATGCTGAGTTTTGAACATCACTCTGTGATATAAATTCTCCCTACATGATTTCTGCAACTCAAACAATGAAAAATGTATTTCTGAAGAAAAGATTGGGAATGTTGCAATAATGCCAAGAAGTACTGGAGGGGTTACCAATCAGTCAGCACATAGTTAGGCTGCTGCTGTGCGTCTGTAGTGTTGGTGGTCAGCCAATGCCCTAGTTACCTGGAAGGAAAGACAGCATCATTTTAAGGTGTGGTAAAGGCCAGATGGCTACAAAAGGGTATGCCAGGGCCGATATGTGAGCCCCAGGATGCTAAAAGCCCTTTTCCCTGAAGACAGGGGATAGGATACTCCAGGTCCATTGGAGGAACCTGGACCCAATTAAGAGCCTAACCCAGGTGTATTTAAACCCTGCCTTCCCTAAAGACTGGGAGGAGCATAGGGGAAGGAGAGGAAGGAGCAGTTAGAAGGTTGTGGTAGTGAGAGGAGGATCACCCAGGACCAGTAGTAGTGTTTCCCCTACAGCTGGAGAAGCGGAGCAGGAGAGACTTGGACCCCAGCCTGCAGGAAGGACTGGTGGCCCTTTGAGCCTCCAAGCTCTTGCAGCCCCTGGAGGGGCCCACGGAGAGGTACCTCCCTGGGCCCGGGGTCAGATACACGGACTGGGACTACCCACCCTCCCCTGTGGGGTTGAAGGGCGGCCCTCAGGCCTGAGGTAAGGCCTGCATCCCACTGCTCTGTGAGAGAGGCGCCGGAGGTGGAATCACCTCAGACCCTCGGCCAGAAGAGTCTGTGGCCGGCTGGTGAGACCCAGTGGGGACTTGATTTACCACAAAGGGTAATGCTGTCCAAAATCACCCCCAAATGTTCCTGTATTTCTGGGTAACTGTGTATCGCCCCACTTTCTGGGTGACTAGACATCACCCCATATGGATTTTTACTAGTTGCACTAGGCACCAGATGCATAGGTTTTCATTGGAGACGTGTGTGTGAGTTAATCTGGTTTCAGTTAGCCCAGTGTTGAAAAATTTTAAAATAATTTGAGTACAAAAAACATCAAAATCAGCCTTTTTGTTCGTCTGCTAACACTGCAACTTTTTACCTATATCAGCTCTTTGAGGACATCAGATAGACCTTTTTCTTGTGCAGAACCTCTTAGCTGTTGGAGAATATATCTTTATTTCAATCTTGCAAGTTATTCATTAGCAGAAAAAAAGGATAGTTTTATTGTGCTGTCCTTTTGAACAAGTGGATATTTTGACTTCTCAGTGTAATCTGAAAAATGACAGCTTTGGGTACTGTAAAGGATAGAGCCACGCTGATTATAATAGAGACATGGTAATGCATTCTCCCTTTGACTTGACGACCTATCATTAATGCTATTATCTCCTTTGCTACTGAATTCTACTATAGTGTTCATTTTGAAATACTGAGGTTCAAAGTA
Organism: Mesoclemmys tuberculata; assembly: GCA_007922155.1. Taxonomy (NCBI): domain Eukaryota; kingdom Metazoa; phylum Chordata; order Testudines; family Chelidae; genus Mesoclemmys; species Mesoclemmys tuberculata. Next base: position 20,826,409 of record ML675615.1, on the reverse strand, counting down.
AATGTGGTACATGAGGCAAGACCCCATATGTCTTGTCTTCTGTACCAGGTATGTGAAGCAACACACAAGTCCAGTGAAGCAGCAGTCAAGCCCTTAATTGGAGTTATGTACCAACCAAGAGGAGAAAATATTTTAAATCTTCAAGAAATCTCTACATGGATCAAAAAGAAAAATGCATCTCATTTACCTAACAAAGCATCCTGCAAGCACCATATGTTATCACTTAGCATTTATGATTGACTATTTTTTTTTTGGCCTCTAAACATTATGGGTCACAATACTGTGAATTTGACATTTCCAAAGGGCCATACTCCACCCTTTGTCATGCTTCATTTAGTTTAGCATTTTGTATCAGAAAGGGTAGAGGAAGCTCATTTATTTCATATAAACTTGTTGAATCCATGTATGGAAAATGGACAATATTATATGTGCCTCCATTTATCTGCTTGATATTATTCTGTCTATGTACAGGGGTTAACCCAAAAGGGGGTTGTTATGATAAGCAAGCAGGAAACTAAACAATGGCCAGAGGTAAGACATCTTTGGATAAATAACTTCCAGGGAGTTAAGGCAACAAAGGCTGGAACATTAACAGGGAAGATAATGTTGCCAGACACCAGCCAAAATTACACAGCCAGTTTTCCAAAGCTGAGGGGACAAGATCCAAAGGACACTAAACAGTCTCTAGAGAGAGGCATTGGGTTTTTTGTTGTTGTTTTCGGTAGTTTGGGGGCTGTATGCAGAGAGCAATCTACTGACACAATGTCCTGTATGTGGTTCCACCCAGAGAGAGGTGAAGGTGGTGAGACCTGTCGCCTGAGGAAGTCTGACCCGGGAGGGGGCGGGGGTGTTCCTGAAGTACTTGCCACATAGCCATGACAGTAAAGTTAGTAAAACAGGAAATTTTGTAGCCTGGTGATCCAGACTAAAGTGGGGTGAACCATGGAGTCCACTCTGGAGGAAGGGCAGATTGAGTCCTGTCACTTGAATGGAAAGAGTACCTCTGGACAGAGTTCACGGCTCCAGCTTTCACCTGGACCATGACACCATATTCAGGAAGGGGAGGATGTGTGTAATATCTGAAAAGCAGAAGAGGAAAGTCATAAGGGGCTGGGAATGGACAGATAATGATTATTCTCCTTTCTGTGCCTCCTATATCTCCTCAAATAGAAAAAAAAATACAAAATGAAGCTGAGACAGGTTTGTGTTAGATGATTCATCTGTGCAACAAGTCTTGCTAGAGGAATACCAACAGCTATGCCACTTGGGCTGTGATCTTGTCAGATCTAATAAACGAAGTCAGATTGAGGCTAGTCAATAGTTGGAAGGGAGATATCCAACAGGAATCAAAGTACTTCAAGGAGTACTGGTGACTTACTACGAGGGACTCTTTCCTCTGGGTCAGTAGTGAAAAAATGCTTCCACCCTTGTAGAGATTATAGAGATCCAGCGCACCATGGTTGGAGTCAATGCAAGACTGACTTTATTACCTGTTTACACAGACTTTATCTCCTTGATCTGTGCCCTGTAGATGCAGCTCTAAACATTCACAATTAACACCACATCCCTTTCTGAAAGGGGAAGGGAAATGAAACCTTTATCCACATTTTATATTAAAGAACAACATAGAAGAATAAAATATTAACACAAAACAAGAATAAACAGCCCCAGGAAGGACTAGGTAGACTGACTGAACTTTCGGTCTTGTGTCAGTGATTTATTGTGCCCTTTTAAGACATTTGGTGACTAGACTTTGACTTTCTTGAATTCTCAAGATTTTATGTAATCCTCCAGGAATGCGGGAGGCTGTTTTTCTTTTTCTGGATCTCTCCTTGCAGAGAGAGGAGCTGTAGGACACAATGGCAGTTTTATGTGAGCAGGTAGGCTATTGTTTACAGGTTCAATCACCGGGTAGTGATCAAGGTGAACTGGAGATCTACCTGGTGACATAAGGCGACACTGGTTCTGATGGATGATCCCTGCAGGCATTCTAACCAAGTAGGATCGAGGTAGTCTGGCACTGTCTACTTTTCCTGAGAAATTCTTACCCAAACTGGATATCCTGGATTCAGTACTCTCAAAGATTTGACACTACGGCACCTGTCAAAGTCCCTTTTCTGGTGTGTTTTATATTGGTCTTCCTTCTTCTGTAGTCTTGGGAAGTCGAGCCAACAAAGGTCTATTTGGGAAGGGATGATTAGGATAGTGAATCTCAACTTCTTTTCCATCAACAGTTCTGCAGGGCTGAATTCCTTTGCTAGAGGTGTTGACTGGTATGCCAATAGGGAAAGATGAAGATCTGAAGATTTTGAAAGAAGTTGTTTTGTCTTTACTGTACATTCTGCTTCATCATTACACTGAAGGCTCCGTGGACTAGATGTGGACCCAAGTGAAATCAGAGTTATAAGCAAATATCTTAAATGTGTTGTAGGAAAATTGAGGATCATTGTCAGAAGTGATTTGCTCTGGAATCTTTAAATGGGCAAAGATAGGTTTTACCCTCTCCACAGCTTTGCTTGATGTTGTGTTGAGCTGCCTTACAATTTCAATTAATCTTGAGAAATAATCAGTCATCAAAAGATTGGTTGTATTATCCAGACAGAAAAGATCTGTCCTGACTTTCTACCATGATCTGTCTGATAGAACAGATGGTAGTAACTGTTCTGGTTCTCATGCAAGCACAAATATCTCTTATTTCTCAACTTTCTGTTGCTATTTATTCAGCCCAGGCCAACAAACAGACTGTTGAGCTCTATCCCTGCATTTTTAATGCTTTGGTGTCCCTTATGCAGTTGTCAAGGATTTCCTGTTGCAGTGATGCAGGAATTACAAGACTGGACCCTTTTAACGATAAAACTTGGTTTATGGTAAGATCCTTGGAAACTGCCCAATATGGTTTCATAGAGGTTTCTTACTTAGTCTGTTGGGTCCGGTAACAAGGGATACCACATGCAGGAAAAGTCTAAGAAGGGGACATAAGGAGGCACGTTAATGCACGGTAGCAACTGTCTTTTAAAGATAAGGCCCAAGAGAGACCGAGATTGCATGCCTAGGAGCCATAGGAGATGACCAAAAAGAACCATTTTAAATCATCATGATCACCTTGGGAAAGTATAAAATAGAAACAGGTGTGGATATAACAATAGTTCCAGAATCACTGTTTAGGAGGATAAAAGTACATACACCACAATAGCCAGAACAGATTTTCATAGCCCAGGATAGTCTCCATTAAATGTGAAAGGAAAATTATTGGCCTCTTTGTATATATGGATTCAGGTGTGTAGGCAGCCTATCAAGAGACCTGATTTAAATTCTTCTCCAGCTATTGGAAGGGGACAGATAAATCACAAATGAACTTATATTCTATTTCCTCTTCTTTGCTGATCCCCCCCCCACAAATGTTGTAGAAAAATATAAATAGTAAATTCCACCCGTAGCACTCTACGTGACAGTTTATGTGGTTATGTTAAAATAAGGGATCCCTTACAACCCTTAAAATAAGGGATCCCTCACAACCTCAAAAGCACAATGTTTTTCCATCTGGATGAGTTATGTCATATAGAATTGAATTTTAGAGCAAGTTTTACCTAAAATTTGCTGATTTTGGGGTCAGAAATATGCTCTTCTTAACATCTATGCAACTAATCATCTATGGCTTCAGTCAGACTTTAAATCCGAATCATTTGCCTATAGCTAGTTTAGATTGAACAAATCAGTGATTACTTTCATTCTTCCTGCTTGAACTCATTTGACCATCTTTTGCATAATATAATGTCTGAAGAAATTGACATTTTTTTTTATTTATAGAAGGGGAGAAATGGCCCCTCTCAGGAGAAAAATGTCCAGATGATCAAAATTCAGAAAGGGTTCATATAGATGGAAATCCTCTTCTAAATTGTGTGTCATCCACAGAATACTATCTTGTAATTTTTTCATCAGAGGCCCCATGCTCTTTCCTTCACTTTTTCCCCTTTAATTTTACATGTAGCTTTCTTTCTAAGCATTGTTTCATAAAACTTTTCAGATTTTTTCCCCTCTAAGTACTTTATTGTGTCTGTGTTTGACTGATTAGTTTTGAAAAGTTAGTGGTAAAATCTTGCATTAAGTCAGCTGTTTGTGAACTAAGGCTGACAGGTGTGATGTTTTCCTGCGGATACTGAACTAAGAAAAGTATTACTTCATGCAGTAATGGAGCTAATGGTGTTACATTCAGGACAGCTGTGGGTACATCTGGTGTTAAAACTACCGTTATTTAAACTTTATGATGCAGGAGACTGCCAACTCTCCCAGTGGCAGCATATAAATTATGTCGATTGCTCATGCACTGTTTTTAACCCTGATTTCTCTTGAATTATGGATGATAGACAGGGCCAGAATTTGCTTTTAGTGTTCCCTTGTGACCATCTGTGTGCTGAGTGCAGTGAGCAGTCGTAATCTCAGTCTGTGCAGTCAGGGGAAGCATAATATAATTTGGGCTGTGACCATATAACTTGTATCCTAACCATTAAGGCAGCTTTTACATCTGAAGCTCACAAGTTATTTTTGGTTAGTGTCGTTATTTCCTCTGAAGGGGAAAAAACATTTTGTTGCTAGGTCTGTACAGAAAACTTTAAGGCTAGAATTAGAAAGGACAGCATGATTCAGAAATATGAACTCTGTGTCCCAGATAGATATATTTTTGAGAGCCAGAATAGTTTTCTTCACTGAGAGAACAATACACTGTAGAGAAAACAGACCACTGCCTTCAGAATTTCATTATGCTTAAAAATTGCGCTGCATATTTTTATGAAGGTACTTTGTACAGCACCCTTCCAAGTTTATGTCAACACTCATGCCAGTCGAGGTCTGCTTTTATAAAGTAAAATAATGCACTTAGTTGATAAAATGTGCATGCATGCTGGCTAGCACACAAGTGTAGCAATAAGTAATAGGCTTGATTGTGTACTGATAATGTATTTTCAGGTCTCCCCAATGCATTAATGCATATAATGCATGAATTAATATAATAATCCCCTCTATAATAATGCAGTCTAAACTCAGCTTCCGCAGAAGTAACCTGATAGTCTAGACTGTTACTTAGCATTGGTGGTCTATTTTCGGAGTAATTTCAAAATAACTTACACTGGTTTGAAACATAGCTGCTTGTACTACTGCTGATAAGCAAGATATCAGAATATGCTGTGCATATCTGGAATGTTGTGTGAATATGGATTTAGGTAAAGGAAACTGGAACCTTGTGTGTCTACATGCACAGGTAGAATTGGGTGACCCTCAAGAGGGCTGGAGTTCTGGTTCAGATGCAATAAGCAACAGCCCTGGTGGCGTTGCACTCCTGTGTCAACAGCGTAAGATATGACCCCGAGTCCCGATTTGCCATTAGAAACCAAAAATCTCTGTTCTGAAGTCGTTAGTGTCAACTGACCCTTCAGTGTATGCATATGACTCATTGCAATGCCAATGGGAGTTATGTGAGGACAATAAAAGAGAATGGGTGTCCTAGCACACTGAAGCCAATGGAAGTTCTGCTATTGAGGTCAGCAGAGATAGGATTTTGCTCAATATATCCATTCCTTAAAGTAACAGCAAACATATTTAATAAATGTCTTAATATACTATATAGATGGCAAAAGCTTTCTGAAAAACAAATCAACACATATCATAGTTATGCTACTTTGTGATTACTGTTTACTGAATTTTAATACATTTTAGAATGTATTAATTAGCCAATGTGTTTAAAGTGTGTAGAACATTTAAAGCTCTATATAAATATTATCTCTTGTATATAAATATTATAAACTATTATCATGCTTGAATGCTGCACAAAGGTTAATAAAGCTATCTCCGTTCATGATAATAACATGTATTAGTATTATACAAAAGTCAGTGATGTTTGTATCAAATGTTTACAGTATAAACATTTTTGATAGTAAAAGATTTATTTGAAACGCTACAAACCTGCCACTTAAATAAAGGGGTTCCATATTCCATATGTAATAATACCATAGTTATAATTTAAAAATAAAAGGTAAGCTCCACTCCATAGTGTATTGATTTCAATAGCTCTACAGGCATTATCTGTTTAATAGAATATTACTGAAATTTTGCAATTCATTAGTTGAGCTGTAGGAGTAAAACACAAACTGCTCACAGTAGGTAAAGTCTATCATTGCTGATATCATTCAAAGTGCTTCATGTTTAGAGATTTCAGGCAAAAGCTGGAGATAATGTAACAATCGCAGAGAGTTTCAGGTGGGAAATAATTGGATGCAGGAAGAAAGCAGTGAGGGGGTGTGGAGAAGGTACTCTTGAAAATTTCACTGGAGGAAGGAACACAGTTTAGTAGAAGGGGATTTCAGGGAAGTTGTCAAGAATCTATATTAGGGGCCAGGCTGTGCAAATGTCGCAGGGTTTGTCTCATGTGAGGTGGAGATGACTTCTTTCCCCACCTCCTCGCACATCTGGGCCCTCTGGCCTAGCCCCTGCGATCACCCTTCTCTTAAAGGGTGATCCTTGCCTTAGAGTTGGATCAGCCATGCCTTAGAGTTGGAGTGCCCTGGGGACAGCTAGTGAGAAGAAGTTGGATGTTTTAAAGAGCAAGGGAGATTGGTTGGAATGAGGGACATTCACTAGCTGTGTGAACAACCGCAGCCCCTGCTTGGCAAACTCGTAAGGATGGGCTAGGCCTCACACAGGCACTGAATCCCAAACCCAAAATTTTGTAAATCATTTTGAGGTTCAAGGCAAATATTTTGTGTAGCTGTGCTCTGCCTTTCATTCAGGATACTCTTTCCTCTTTAAATATATGATTTTTTTTAAAGGAAGTAAAGTTATGCACACATAGCAGTAAATAAATTTCTGCAGAATGGATATCTCAGGCTCCAGCCCTGTAATCAGATCCACGTGGGCAGACCCTTGAGCCCAGATGGAGCTCTAGTGACATCACTGATGCCCCTTGTGAGTCATTTCTGATCATAAGATCTGCAGCTTAGGCCCTGGTCTTTTAAAGATGTATGGACACGCTTAACATCATGTATTCTTGCAATGACTTCCATGCATGAGTAATCCCAATGATCCATATGAATGGATCTGCACAAAACTGATAGGCCCTTATGTAGTAAGTTTCTTCACATAAGGGCCTAGCAATTTTTTCTGGAAAATACCATGCAAGTTTATAGCATTAAAAAAATAGATCCTTTAACCATGTCGTTTTAGATGCTTATTAATCCTGGTACATTTAAAAAGGCATATATTTTTAAAAATGTATTCATAATATGGCCTGATTGATTGTTTTAAAAATGACTATGAAATGTCTTAAGTAATATTTTTTTCAGACATGTCATAAGAATTTTAATTTTCCCCTAATACTGTACGTACATTATTATTTTAGACATCAGGCATATCCAGATATGCATGAGTGAAATATATTTGGAATACACTATTCAAAACACACCTATAAAAATAAGAGATCAGAATGTCTGTTTTAACACTTTACCGCCTGTCCGATAAACAAAAGTCTGTAAAATAATTAAACTATAAAACTATTTTCAGTGGGTGCAATACATTAAAGCTCTTCTTAGAGACATAGTTAACTAAGGGATTATAACACAAGCATGGAACCATCTGGTCTCAGAAGTTCGTTTATTTGTGTGGGTTTTTTTTGTTTTGTTTTTTGTTTTAAAATTTTGCTCTTTTTAATTTCAAGCACATTAAATGCATTTACAGCTCTTTTGTTTAACTAGCACTGAGGTTGTGAAATTGTGAAATAAATAAATCATAGCCAGGTAATTAAAATTCAAGGCTCAGACTTTTATCTTTAACTTAGGATGGTATGTAAAAAGAAAAACAAAATCAACAGCAAAAAAAATCAATTAATAAAAAGTCCCCTCCTGATAGGTGAGAATGGATTATCTTCCTTATTTTTAATTTTCCTGGCTTTTGTTGTTTTTGATAGAATAGCAGTGTGTTTAGAATTTGTTTTGTTGCATTATATTTCATAGTATGCAATAGTCAGGTGTGCAGTGTTAACAAGGTGAATCTACTCTGTTATTAAAGTCAATGGCAAAACTCCCATTGACTTTAGTGGGAGCAAGGTTAGGTCCTGTTAAATGAGCAGAGTACATTAGAAGAATAAATGCTACACCAATAGTACTGTCAATGGCATTGTGTGAAAACTAAAGATTCAGACTTCTGACCTGATGCTTAGCCATACGTTTGGGCCCAATTCTGCAGACCCTTTCTCACAGGAATAACATAATCCTTATCCATGCAAGGATCTCCATTGAAGACGATTGGACTCCTTGTATGAAGAGCGTTTTATAAGATGTGGCCCTGCCTTGTTCTTGTAAGTCTGCAAGTTGGGTCAGCTTTCACGTGAACTTCTGGTTCTGGGCTGACTATGGATGCAGAAGGCTATGGAAAACAAACGGTGTACCCAAATATTTGGGAACCTGGGATTAAGGTACTTGCCAGATTGTCTTTCACTTTATGAAAATCTATGGATAGGACTTTAAAAAGCGGTTAGTATTGGCCTAATTTTGCTCCCACTGAATGATAAAACTCTCATTAACTGTAATAGGTGCAGTTAGGCCGTCCTGGAATTCTTTTGAAAATCCTGCCCTGTGTCCTTCCAAAACAATGGATATCAGCTGGATTGTTCTTGTGGGTTCTCTGAAGGTTCATTCTGAACCCAAAAGGACAGGGCGTTATCATTGGCTGGGCCGTCATCCCAGAGTTTGTCAAACTGTCCTGTTAAACTGGTGTTGAAAATCGTTTAGCAGCTAGTGCAGAGAATGGAGGCATTCAAGACAGTTACAGAAATTACTCTTTGAAACCAGTCCCATCTCAGGTAGTTTTCAGAACTTGGAGGAGTTCTGTTCTGTTTGTGTCCATTTTTTTTCCTGGACACTTAGCTCCCTGTTTCCAGTTGTTCCCTTCTGTGCAGGCATTGAAGGTTGAAAGCTGGTAGTGGGCACTGATGTAGCTAGCCATTGAGCCTGTGTATTATCTCTAAACAACTATATTATTTTGAGGTCCTTCTGTCTCTTCCTTCCTCCAGATGCCATTTCAGTGATGGGTACTTTTGTAAACAATTTAAATAAACAATCCACCAAATTAACTTTGAGTTTGGAAAAAGGTTTTACAGGGAATCATGGTTCTTGCTTCCCCTGAACCAGTTCTCCCATCCCCACTGATAACTGTGTTTAATCAAGGCCAAGCCTTGTCCCATACTGCGCTGGTACATTGAGAGGAGGGAGCCCCTTCCTGCAGGTAGCATGGCTGGATCTCTGCCAAGTGTTCAGGAGACCATTAGAACCAGGGCTCATATTTCACAGCTCCAAAATTCCGGCTCCCATCCAGGTAAAATGTATGCCACAGTCTGCAGCACTTTGTTAGCCTGGAGTGCACTGCTCCTTTGCAAAAAAAATCATCAGCAGGACATTCCTTCCTCCTCCCTTCCTTCATTCCTTGCTCTGAACCACCATTGTAGTAGCGGTAGGAAATTTCTTGTACTGTGCATCATTCATCTCCTGCCACTGCACTCTTTCCACAGCACCTTAATGTTTGTCATTATGCACCTGTACCCCTGCTACACAAAACACTACAGCAATAGTGCAATTAGCGTAGTATAAAACAGCATGTCTATAACACACCAGAAGGTTTGGGATGGTATTGTGAGATAATCCCTAGTGCCTTATAGTATACAAAGCAACAGGTGCCTGTGAGATTAATGAATAGACAAAGTAAAGCTGAGATGCCTAATCCATCTCAAAAGGCACAATTTGCCAATCTACTACAAAGTCAGAGAGCTCAGCCCTAACATTCAAGACACACTAACATCAAAAGGAAGGAAAGCACACATGTTTCTTTCCTTGTGAGCATCTGAAAGTGCTTTGCTGCTAGTCCATCAGAGCCATAGTATTTTTAAACCCAGTAAAATATTAGAAGTGGTCTGGTCACAGTCAGTGGAATCCATTACTGGAATTTAAGCAGAGCACACATAAGCAGTGATAGGACTAATTCAAGGATCAAAGGAGATTAAGTTCAGAAAAAAATCAGTGCTAATGATATGTATTTACATTCAGTACTGAAGCTGCATGGCATATTCCGTACCAGCAGGATGATGAAGTAAGCTTTTAATACTATATAGGTGGTTTTCAGAACAAGTTATACAATATTAGGGCCAGTAAACCAATTAGTACATGCAAGATGCGATAAGTGTAACTAATTGCCATGATCAGGGGATAAACTGATATGCTTGGATTCAGGGAGGAATCCCATTATTAGCAAGGTGCTTCTGGGAGGGTGTGTGAATTTGTCACTTTCTTCTAAAGCATCATGTATTATCCATAGTGGGAGGCAGGACACTGGATTTGGGACTCTAGTGTGATGATTCACTATGGCAAATTTTATGTTCCTTTCATGTTTCAGTGCTTCAGATTGTCATTTATGCTTTAAAATACTGTACCAAACAATTATCACCACTGTAGGAGTTGCTCCCAAAATAATTCCGTCTAACCTAAGCATCCTCATTTAGCCCACAGGGCTAGCTTGCCTTTATTATATTCATTGCTTTCCATTATTTTCAGCAGTAATGCAAGGAACCTACAGGTACCTATTTCACTTAAGGTTTGACACCTATGAACTTTGAACAGATAAACTTTTGAACAGATAAATGGCCCAAAGAAAAGCCACAGGCATTGTGGAGCTGAAAATAGAGTGTTTAAGAAGAATTTCTAACTACAGGTACATGATCTAACCAGAAGAGATCATGGCAATGTGTAGATGTACATAACAAGTACATGAGTTATATCCACAGGTACCCAACCAGAAGAGGGCCATGGTAATGAATTGACATATATGATAATACATTTTTGAGATAACTGATATACTAACCTATTGGAGAAGAACACTCCAACATGAATAAGGTATATATACACATGTATATTATATTACAATATATTACTATATTGATAGACTAACCTATAGGATAACTGATAGACTAACCTATAGGAGAAGAACATTCCAACATTAGTAAGGTGAAAAAATACAAATAAGGAAGAGGGAAAAATCCCCTAATGAATATACATCAATGATGGTCACTGGTGATGAACAGGAAGGTGATGGTGATGAGGAAGATGATGGCTAACATTTCAGGTTGTTCTGCAAGGGATGGCATGAGTATGTGGAAGTGCAGATGTACAAGTTATGATATCTCTATCTTACTGAGTTGGCGTGTTTGTGACTGTGCTAAAGGTATTAATAAACTATTTGTAATTATAGAAGAGTTCCTATAATGTGAGTGTAAGTGTGCACATCAGGATTCCCAACTATATAATAATTTGAATAATACCGGGCCTGATCTTGGGACAAGAACCCGTAAACCCTCAAAGTGATAACTGGGGATTCTAAAGTAATCAATATAATTTATAGATCAGGATACACTCATGACTAAGACAAAACTAGAGTGATGCCATGCATAATTTTGTTGGCAGTCATTCCGCAATACTATGCTCGGTTGAGACATAATCATTATGAGGTGCTGCTGAGGTTAAAGTGTAGTTAATGTCATAAAAGTGACTGTGTAAAAATGAAAAGTTCTTATTCAGTGTCTTGATTTAGGTGGGTATTTAGGGTATAACTTCTTTACTTTACTGACAAATCAAGCTCCTTTTGAAACCAATGTAGCCATGGGGAAGTATCTGGATTCCATTCTGCGTAGTACGTTATTAACAAAATTATCATCTAATATCAAATTACAGAATGTTTATTACTGAAAATGAGCACAAGGAAGTAAAAGCCAGACTTCACTTTCAGATCTCATGTTGAGTTTGCAGAGTTGCTAAAGAAAAGAGTGAGACAATGTGGAACTGCATACTATCAGTTTTATAGTCACTGGAGTTCTGACTGCAGTTGCTGTTTTTAAGAAACCATCTTGATGAGATTCAAGAAGCAGGTGAAATTTACCTTTTCCTCATATTGTCCATGTTAATAGGCTGTAATCTTTTGATGGAATTCATCCCAAGCTGTGAGTTACCCATCTCTGTAACTTTTATTCAAAAGTATGTTCTGAAGCAATGACTGCTGCTCCCCTACATTCATTATATAAAAAAAATTTTTTTTTCCCAGAACCCAAGTAATAATCATTGATCCTAATAGCATCTCTTGATAGTTCTATCTGTCGTATACAACCAATGCATGTGAATGAGCACGCACGCAAGTGCTCACACAATTTGTTGCCAAAACTTGAGTTTTATCTCGTCTTACGGTATTTTATATTTTTCTGGAGTGCTGTAAATATGTGAGAATCTCAGCTTTCATAGAAGAGAGAGAGTTTCTAGACCTCATGGTTGTGAATATAACCTTTAAAATGTAGCCCTAGTGTACCCTACAGGCTCAAAAGCCAGAAGTCCTTCTTTGAGAAGGTGACGGATTACTTAGACAGAGGCAATGCGGTAGATCTAATTTACCTCGATTTCAGTAAGGCGTTTGACACGGTTCCGCATGGGGAACTGTTAGTTAAATTGGAAAAGATGGGAATGAATGTGAAAGTTGTAAGGTGGATAAGGAACTGGTTAAAGGGGAGATTACAGCGGGTCGTGCTGAAGGGTGAACTGTCAGGCTGGAAGGAGGTTACTAGCGGAGTCCCTCAAGGATCGGTTCTTGGACCGACCTTATTTAATCTTTTTATAACTGACCTTGGCACAAAGAGTGGGAATGTGTTAATAAAGTTTGCGGATGACACGAAGCTGGGGGGAATTGCTAACACGGAGAAGGACCGGAATACTATTCAGGAAGATCTGGACCACCTTGTACACTGGAGTAATAGTAATAGGATGAAATATAATAGTGAAAAGTGCAAGGTCATGCACTTAGGGATTAATAATAAGAATTTTAAATATAAGTTGGGGACGCATCAGTTGGAAACGTCAGAGGAGGAGAAGGACCTTGGGGTATTGGTTGATAGCAGGATGACTATGAGCCGCCAATGTGATATGGCTGTTAAAAAAGCAAATGCGGTTTTAGGTTGCATCAGGCGAGGTATTTCCAGTAGGGAGAAGGAGGTGTTAGTGCCGTTATATACGGCGCTGGTGAGACCCCACCTGGAATATTGTGTGCAGTTCTGGTGTCCCATGTTTAAGAAGGATGAATTCAAACTGGAACAAGTTCAGAGACGGGCTACTAGGATGATTCGAGGAATGGAAAATCTGCCTTATGAAAGGAGACTCAAAGAACTTGGCTTGTTTAGCCTGGCCAAAAGAAGGCTCCGGGGGGATATGCTTGCTCTATATAAATATATCAGGGGGATTAACGTTAGGGAGGGAGAGGAATTGTTTAAGTTTAGTACTAATATAGGCACGAGGACGAATGGGTACAAACTGGATATTAGGAAATTTAGACTTGAAATTAGACGAAGGTTTCTAACCATTAGGGGAGTGAAGTTCTGGAACAGCCTTCCGAGGGAAGTAGTGGGGGCAAATGACTTATCTGGCTTTAAGACTAAGCTTGATAAGTATATGGAGGGGATGTTATGATGGGATAGTTTAATTTGAGCAATTGATTTGGATTATCGGCAGATAAGTCTGCTCAATGGTCTGTGGGAATGTTGGATGGGATGGGAACTAAGTTACTGCAGAGAATTCTTTTTTGGGTGTTGGCTGGTGAGTCTTGCCCACATGCTCGGGGTTTAGCTGAGGTCTTCAAATCTCACTTTTGAGGATTTCAATAACTCAGTCATGGGTTCGGGGTTGTTATAAATGTGTATGGGTAGGGTTTTGTGGCCTGCCTTGTGCAGGAGGTCAGACTAGATGATCATATTGGTCCCTTCTGACCTATGAGTCTATGAGTCTATAAATAAAGAGTCTCAGATTTATTATTTTAGGCCGAAAAATCATGAATTTTTAATCACATACTTTTGTGGTCTGACTCATGATTTTTCAGTGCTAGGTGCTGGTGATACACTTTGGGTATTTTCACTCCCTTGATTCCCTATACTAAAGAAGTCTATGGGACAAACCCAGTCCTTTCTGTTTTAGATATAACTCCAGACTACTGGCAGATAAGAGTAGTTGCAAAGGAAGAGACAAAGGTGCATTCATGAGCCAGTAGGCCTTTAGTGCATGCCTACATGCGGAACTTCAGGAAAATTAAGCTGAATTAACTACAGATATGAATTTAAAGTGCATTAGTTACAGCACATTAATTTTAGCTAAAGTGAACTAATACCACTTTACTTCTGAATGAGACTGTCCACACAGAGATTTAATGCACTTTTTAAATTAACACCTTTAGTTAATTTGGCTTAACTTCCCATATAGACAAGCTTTTAGAAGAAAATGGAATCTCTTAATTAGGAAATGGAGCATGTAATTTAAAATAAAAAAACTGGATATTTAAAGGATCAGATTTTTTTTTTACCTGAGGTTTATGCCTGGGTGGCATTAAACTCCCACAATATTCCTTTGAGCTGAGCTCTGCTTCCAGAATGCCATCAATTGCAGACTTGCTGTGGACCTTGTAACTTGAGAGGAAGGTACTCATTTGAAAGTGTTCTGGTCAAATCATAAAATAAAAAACCCAAGGAAGTTAAATGATGCTTGGATATATGTCACATATGAAAACAATGAGTTCAGCTGACTACTGTTTTTGGAGCCATAAATTCTGAAATAGAATCATAGAAATGTAGGACAGGAAGGGATCTTGAGAGGTCATCTAATCTGGCCCTGGCACTGAGACAGGACCAGGTATGCTTAAACTATTCCTGACAGGTGTTTGTCTAATGTGTAATGGGGTATCCAAAGCCTTCCTTGGAAGTCTATTCCAGTGCTTAACTATCCCTTATAGCTAGAAAGCTTTTCCTAATATCTAAACTAAATCTCTCTTGATGCAGATTAAGACCATTACTTCTTGACCTACCTTCAGTGGACATGGGGGACAATTGATCACTGTTTTCTTTATAACAACCCTTAATGTATTTGAAGACTGATATCAGGTCCCCCCTCAGTCTTCTTTTCTCATGACTAAACATGCCCAGTTTTTTAACCTTTCCTCATAGGTCAGGTTTTCTAAACCTTTTATCATTTTTGTAGTTCTCCTGTGGACTTTGTCCAATTTATCAACATTTTTATTGAAGTATGGAACCCAGAACTATACACAGCATTCCAGCTGAGGCCTCATCAAAGCTGAATAGAGCCGTACAATTACCACCTGTGTCTTATATACAATACTCCTGTGACTACACCCAGAATATTAGCTTTTTTTGCAACTACATCACATTGTTGACTCACATTCAATCTGTGATCCACTATAACCCCCAAATCCTTTTCTGCACCACTATTGCCTAGCCAGTTATTCCGCATTTCATGGCTGTGCATTTGACTTTTTCCTTCCTAAGTAGAGTACTGTGGATGAGGATTGGTGTCAGGCTGGCAGCTGGCCATAACACTTTGCCAAAGAAATCCATAAAATGAGTCCTGTAGGCATGCTATATCACTAAGGCATTCCTTGGAAGAGAAGGGTAACACCCTCATCTGAGTGCTACTCCAAGGGCTTCTGCATCATTCTGAATGGATGCAATCAAAGAAGAGAGTCCAGAAAATAAGACTGGCATTTAGAGTAGATGGCCATCAACTGGAAAAAGTTGAGAGCTGGCTTAGATGTTGGTGAAAAGGAATGTACAGATTGTTTGCCTTCAAGAGACCAAATGAAAGGGAGCAAAAGCAAGAGATATTGGGGAAGGCTATACTATGGTGCATCGAGTAAGAGAAATGGAATTGGTATAGTTTTAGATAAAGTGATGTAGAATGGGTTGTGGTTGCAGATAAGATAAGTGATAGGACAGTTTTGGTTGTTAGATGTTGAAAATGGCCTCTAAATGTTATATGTGCACATGCACCCCAAGTAGGATGTGACAAACAAGAAAAAGAGGACTTCTGAGGGGAAATGAACACTGTTATACAGAGAATGATAAAAAAATGAGAGTCATCATTGGACTTCACCTAATAGTCATGTAGGGAGGGACAGTGTACACTTCAAAAGGTACTTTGGTAGCCATGGATGTAAATGTAGGAACAAGGAAGGGAAAACTATCTTTTAGTATGCCCAGATATATGATTTGGTAGTTGTTAATACATTTTTTTATTAAGAAAGAAGAACATTTTATAAGAGTAGTGACGAGTGCAGTAGATACCTCCTGATAAGCTGATCCGTCTGAAGAACATCAAAAACCGTAAGGTCATACACTTAAAGCTCTCAATTCAACATGGAATGCTGGTTCTTGACTATGGATACATATTGTATATGAAACAAAAATAGTCCAAAGCAATAGAGAAACGCAAGTGGTGGAAGCTTAACAAAGTTAGCAAGGAGTTTAAAACAAAATTGTTGGAGAAGATTCCTTAGAAGGGTTAAGAGAAAATATGAATGAATGGTGGAATCATATTGCAAGCAAAATTCAAGAATGCGCAAATAACTTTCTTGGTAAATCAGAAGCATGAGCTTTTTCCCCCAATGAGATCTGGTGGTGGAATGAGAAAGTTTAAGTGGCCATGAAGGACAAGAAAAAATGTTTTGAACTTTGGCAAATGATGATCCAAAAGTAGGATTTTCAGGAAGATAAAAAAGCCAGAAAATCAGTGAAGAAAGAGGTGGCTAAGGCTAAAGTGATGGAAGGCGTATGTACCCAAGTTGAAATGGAGGAGGAAGAGAAAGAAATATATAGACTGGTAAAAAACCACGATAAAAAGATTAACAACATTAGTGAAATCAGAGTAATCACACTTTTCATTGTGTGTCAATGGCTAATACTCCTCTTCCAAAGCAAGTCCTCTTTTCTCAACTTAGTCATGGTAAGAGGACCCACAGGAGATAGAGAAAATGCTAAAAGGACACCCTGAAAGTACATCTTAAGAAAGGAGACATTGACCCAATGAATTGGGAAGAGCTGTCTGGCAATAGACTACAATGGTGTTACATCTCACATCAAGCTTCAGCCCATTTTGAAAAGAATCACCTTGCTCAAGGGGTTGAAAAACAGCTAAGGAAGAAGGAAAGTGTACAGGATCCTCTCTCCAAGCAACCACCTGTCATCTATGTGGAAAAATCTGTAGAGTACGAATTGCACTCCTCAGCCACCTTAAGTCTCATCAAAGACATCCCCCACCCAGCAGACATTATCTTCATATTGAGGGATAGCTGGTAACATGGGAAATACTAGGATTAATTTTATTTAGCTAAAAATGTATATTTGTTCCCAGGTGGGATTTTGAGAAGTGCCAAAGTGACTTAGGAGTACAGGGCTGTTGATTTTTACCACAACTTGTGCTCCTAAGTCACTTGGGCACTTTTGAAAATGTCACCCCTCAATAACACACAATTAAAAAGTGCAATCTTTCATCTTAAAGTCTTACAAGGGGCAGTCTCCATCCTATACACCGGCATGCTCCTCTCACAAATCCCCAATGTGAACCAAGGGACTAAGCTTTCAAAAGCTTGAATTTACAAATCTTGCAGCATGCCCTTAAAGACACTAAATGTAGGCTTTGGTGAACTGCAAGGAGTAAGTTGCGAACTTTCTGCCACTGGATAGAGACAGATTAATTTTAGAAGGCAACAGTGAGAGTGATCCAGTGGATTACATATATCCTATAGTTCTATCTGTTTGTATACTGTGTGTTGCCCCTAGAAAGTTATTTAACGGAAATACAAGTGCAGCAATATTCCCGCAGTACATCTGTCTGTTCAGAATAAAACCGCATGAACAGGTCAGAACAAGTAGCAGAGCATGCAGCTCCAAATCAGTGCAGCAGAAAAATAGTCTTTCAATCCCTATGACATTTCATTGGTTTAGACGTCTATGGAGTGAAGTAAACCACTTAATCCTTGAGTGAACAAATCTGATGATAATGTTCTGTGCTTTGTTGTGTAGTATGATCTAATTGAGAATTAATGAATTCTGTTTTGTCCCTTGCATGAACTTTTCTGTGTGCTCCCTTTGGGTGATTCAGTACAAGTTTAGCATCAGCAGCTTTTTTTGCCATATCTCATTTTCTATCTTCAAAGACATTTCGGCACTTGTAATTTGATTTATGCACATGAAGTAGAAGTAGTCTGAGGACTGAAGACTGGGAGTTTGTGTTTCTTTCAAAATTATGTATTTGTTTTAGACCAGAATAGTTAACTCTGATAATTTTATTCTACTTTACTCCTCATGCTTTATAACTGCTTCTGTTACCAAGTGCATCTGAGACAGCAGAACATGTACCAGCATGATCGCACCTATCATTCCTCTGTGCTATTTTAATGTAGCGCCAGTTTAAATCATCAGCACAGATGTGCACATGTAAATCCATCAGAAGAAGGTTTTAAACTGCTCTTCAGCCAATTCCACCGTGTCAGCCCATGGATCAATGGCTTGTTCTACAGTTAGCCTCACTGTCTGCAGAAGGCATATTCTAGCAGCTGTAAACCTGTATTACACACTGAGTCCCAAAGATTAAGAAAAACAATTCTACAATGTACTCAATATCTCTGGTATCCAAAGAAAACTCCCAAAGAATGATCTTCTAGCTGATAAAGGAGGACATTGCTGGTTTCACTGATATCTTTGGGGCCTGGTTTTCACACTAAAAAGAAAATAAAAACCAAAAAAAATCCGAAGTCTCAATTTTTCATAAAATATACTTCCGTTCCTCAGCTACTTGGACAGTGTTTGCATGCAGATGCATTTGCACAAAAAGTAGTTGCTTATTTTTAACATCCCCCATGTGTGACTTTAAGCCTCTTCCCCTTTCTCTCCCAGGTGCTCAGATTCACCAATATTAGGAAGTGTTTCTTCCCTTACCTCATATGGGTCAGGTCCTAAGATCTTTTTCTTGATGCCCGGGTGCCTCCACTCAAAGTGACTCCTCATTGTGCCAGATACATGAGGTAACTTTGCCTTGAGATATCAATTACAATACTGCATACTGGCAAGGACTGTAAAGCTGAGTACACAGGACACAGTCAGGTAAATAAAATAAACCCCAGTAAAGGAATGACATGCCAGTAATAACAGCATAACCGAGCAGGTTACTTTGTTGGAAACTGGACAATAGAATCTGGAGATGAAGGGGTTAAGACTGACTCATCCGTAATAAACATTAATAAATAAGCCAATTCCTTGCCTCCTAACACTTTCAAACTCTTCCAGCTTTCTCACCCTCCTTGGCACCAGTCCAAGGCTGGTAAAACCCAAGTGGTGGTTACACATATAATTTTGCCATATTTAACTGATGCTAATTTAGCGCCAACTGTGGCTTTAAATGTGGAGTCCAAAATTCAGAGATTTGGGGATTTAGAGCCATTCCTGGCATCATGTTGTGATGAGTCATTTACTCACATTCTTTATCCAGTGAATTCCCCCTCTCTCCTCTCAACCACTAATTAACACTATTTCATAATGAGAGTTTGAGGATATTTTTCTTTCCAGTCACAAATTTTTGTGTTTCTTTCCAGTCACAAAATTTGGGTTTTGATCTCTGTGTTTCTTACTCAAAAACAGACAGCTGTGCACTCTGTGACTGTTACTAGGAGCAGCTAACTAATGTAAACCAGTTTACTTCATTTCTACTACTGCTTCTGGAACACACTGCTTCTGGAACACCCTGATCCACATAGTATCCTCACTCCGCACACACAGAGAGCTCCATTGGTGTCAATGAGGATTATACACATGGGTGGAGGGCAATATTTAGTCCTGATCTGGTGTTTATCTCACAGCAAATGTTTCTGTTTAAAAAAATCAAAACAGAGTTTTAATTTTTTAATTTGAAAAATCTTGCAACAAATAAAAGCAAATGTATTTTAAAATGTTCATGTTACCTGTTGGAGAGGAACAGCTTGTATAAAAAATGAAGGTGTTTGACACTCACTTTACTTCATGTTAATGTGATTGGGAGCAACTGAACACATGCACATCAATAGGAGGCTAGGTAGCATAC
Source organism: Mesoclemmys tuberculata (assembly GCA_007922155.1). Lineage (NCBI taxonomy): Eukaryota > Metazoa > Chordata > Testudines > Chelidae > Mesoclemmys > Mesoclemmys tuberculata. The sequence continues at coordinate 20,806,433 of ML675615.1, read as the reverse complement.
AAATTTAATTTTTTCCTTCCTCCTTTCTTTTTCCCATAAAGTATGGGCCCCTTTAATACTGAAATATTTGGCAAGGTGATATTTACCATCCAAACCTAGAAAGCAGCTGTGAGCACCTGTTTGTTGGTAATCTGAAGAGTTCAGTTTTCACTGCTGCCAATATTTTATCCACCATGAACAAAAATTATCAGCTGAAATTTACTTTGTTTTTTCTACTTTCCGTTCCCCACCCCCAGTGAATTCTGTAGAATTTTGGAACTGCGTTCAGCAGTTCTGTTGTTAGGTTTAGATTGTTGTCTTTCAGGAACTCTGTCTCTGATTCATTCCAGGTTTTGCAGTTTTAAGACCAATTGTTTGAGGATGGGAGATGGGCAGGAGGGAGATGGAGACAGCAACACTAGGCTGATAATGGAAACTCAATTGTTACCTTAACTATGGGACAACTGCTGCCATTACATTTTAGCAAGGCTGAAAACCACTTTTATCACTTTTAATTAATGCACGTCTGTTTGAAGCATGCTCTGATATCTGTCCTCCTATATTATGTCTTTGACCATCATGATGGGAAAACCATGGCTCAATCAACAACCACAAAAGAACTGGCAAATATTCCAGGTCAAAGAAGTTCACCAAAAATACTAATACACATTTTGTGCCTCAGGCATCTGTACATACGCAGCCTGGGGCATTCGCCCCTCTCACATTTGCCACTGAGACATCACCACTTATTTTCCCACATATTCCCTAGAAATCAAATGCTCTGACCCCATGTGGTGAACAGTAACGGCATTGACTGAAAAAGACAGATTGAGTAGATACTTGCTTTGTCTCTTAATTTTAAGATAAATAGATTTGTTCAGTTTTTGTGAGCCACCAAGGAATTAGTCTGAACTGCAAGCTAATGAGAAATCTGATGAGTTCCAGTTTTAAATCTTAAATATAAAAGCCTGTTCACACTTGGCTCATTTGCTGCTAATTTTTGTTCAACTTCATAGTTTGCATATTAACAGAAAATTTGGTCTTGTTGCTATGTAGTTCCTTTGAATGTTTTTCTGTCACAATAAATAAAGTTGCCAAGTGAGAGACAGAGTAAGAAAAATGCATAAATTGGCAGCCCGGCAACAGCTATAATCTTAAAAGCTGTCTTCACTGATCTTCACAAAAACTAGCATTTTGGATAATCTTCTTAAAGGAACGAGGAATAGTGTTAATACTTGGGAAAGCAGCACATGAGGGGCAACTACAATAACACCTATGCTTAGCAATTATTGTCACTCCTGAGATGTAAAAGCCATTTAGGTGTCTCATTCTTTCTTGTTTATCCCCTTATGAAGGGGCAAAAGGGAGGGCGACACTTTTAAAAACCTTTGTTCCTCTTTTGACCATGCTATTTCCACGGAATGCCATTTGTTGGACATAGCAGAATAGTAGTATTTTTCAGTTCTGCAATATGCACTGGCTGCACCATCACGATCTTGCAATAGCAGCATGAAGCACCGTTATTGTAATTCCCTCTTTTGGCAGGGCTACTCTCTTGTTGGTGCTTGTTCAGAATTAAGCATGGATGTCTGCATTTTTGTGGTCGTATTATCCTCACACAGTATTCCTTATGTTGGAGGTTGACTAGAGTTTGGGCCTCTTTGTTTTGTTTTTTTTTATTTTTTTGGTTTTTGAGCGGTGGGGGAGGGTTAAGCCTGTAATGGTGTTCGCCCTGGCTACTTTTGAGACTTATTCTTTGAGCCTTGTACTCATGGGTATCAAATATGCATAATGTGTTCTTTAGGTTTTTCTCATTTGTATCTTAATTCATCTGGTGAGTATGATGTTGCTATGGTTCATTTTAAGTGCAGCACATGCCCAGCCCAGAAATCCATTTTATTTCATTCCTCCCTTCTCTTAAAAATCACCATAAAACTTTTTCCCCTCCAGAAATATTTTTAGGAAGATTCATGATGTCTGTTTATTTCTAACTTTTTTGTCCCAATCCTTTTTGTTCCCTTTTAAATTGGATCCCCACATTTGATTTAAACTCTTTATATTGTAAGGGACATGGCGCCTGATTATGTTTTTATCATAAGGTTTTTTTACTCTGTTTTATACAGCATTTTGAAAGGGAGAGTACTGAATTGCTCTGTAATACCTTTCAGATTGGGACTCAGTATGCTTTACTAACATTAATGTATTCAGTCTCCCAATATCCCCTGTGACATAAACATGTACTGATATCTTCATTTTACAATAGGAAACTAAGGCACAGAGAAGTTTGCTCACAGTCACATAGCAAGTCAATGGCAGAACCAGGAGTAGAAAGAATCCACACCTCCTCACGCCCAGTGCTGGCCTTTAGCCCGTAGACCCTATTCCCTCTCTACTCCAGCTGTCATTGTGTGGCAGTCAGGAGGAGTGGCAGAAAAGTGGAGGTCCTATATCTAGCCACTCCCAACAACGCACAACATATACAACTAGGTATTTTATCATCACAGGATAAGTGTGTGGATAAACTTTTGTTTTCTGTTACTTGCACCATTCACAGTTCACTAGCAGATCAGTGATGTAGGACTAGACAGAGGAACTGCCATGAGATAACCTTAGCTTAGGGTTTTCTTGCCCCTCTTAATATTATTTTCATATAAATTGGACCAAAGCTTCAGCTGATGTAAATCAGGGTAGCACCATTAAAGTCTACTTATGCTTGCTTTTTGTAAAATACACACAATATCTAAATTATTATGGCAACTTCTGTCCATCTCAACCTCCCCTCAGTTCTCTACATAGGGAAGAGGATTATAAACCCCAAGGACTATGTTTAAAAGAGCATTAAGAGTGTAATAAAACTTGACAAAGCCATGGCATTCAGAATTTGGCCTGTCATTTTATCCCCAGCTCCTACAACTGTGAATAGAACCGGAACAAAAGAAGACGCAGCAGGAGCTAAGGATGGTGTGTCAATGTTAACTTTCAATTTAAGCATTTTGTAACTTTATGTAACAACATCAATGTTTTTTAAACCTACGGATTTTTTCGCCCCTGCCATTTTAAAAATTACTTTTCAGGAGGTTTTGAAAAAGTGCTTTTATCTATTAACAAATTGGAACAACTCCTTCAGGTAAATACATATTTGCTCTGAACAAACTAAAGAAAAAGAATCCTAATCTAACAGCAATAGTTTTAATTCTCTGCATTTCTGTGTGTACTGAGAAGTATGTATATATGAGGGGTGGAGAGGGGGAACCTGGGTGGAAAGTTATTGCTGCTGTTTTACTTGTTTAAGTGCTGAAGGCTATGTATTTTACTTTTACCAGTGTAGTGTATTTTTAAGGGCTTCTTAATGTCACCATGTCTGGTTCTGGCCAAATCCAGAAAGTTCAGAAACTTAATAAAAAGTGAGCCATGCATGGTGGAAAGTGAGGGGAAGTTATCAGAACTTTTCAGAAACCTCAGAAATGGTCAATTCACATTTACAGAGAAATGTCAGTAGAATCAACCAGATTGCCATTGTAGATAAAGGACATGTTCTCAGCTTCTCTGCCAGCCTTGAACTTTGTTCCTATCAAGTTATGGACACGTCCACATGGGCAATGGAGAGAGCTCAACAGTTGATATTCAGAAGCAGGAGTCCTGTGCTTAACTGCTAGATTGCTAAGAACCAAAAAACAGTATCTTTTAAAAAAAGAAAGAAAAGAAAAGAAATCTTCCACGAAAGAGTCAGAATAATTTCCTAGCATGAGGAGGAAGTGCAATTCTTTAGAAAGAGGGGCTGATTAGCTGTAATGCCCCAGGGAAGAAGCTGTAAAAGGCAATTATTAGCTAGAGGCTGTAAGCTTTGAGACACATCCAGTAGAAAGGTCAAAATGTCAACTATTTGTCTAAACATAGCTAAAGGACCCTGTGAAATAACAAAGGCCCCAAAATGTGTCAGACAGTGACAAAGAGGACCAGATTGAAATGTACAAGACATATATTAGTGCTGGAGTAACATTTTCTATTGCAGTTAAATGGTAATACAAAATACATCTGTGGGAGTTTGCAAAATCAGCATGATGAGCAACAAAGCTAGATGGTTTTATTCAGAAAATAATGTTTCTCCAAATTCACTAGCCCTGGAAAGAGCTTCAATAAAGATAGAAGAGGAATCAAAGGGAGGAATATAAATGCTCTTGTTAATTATATTGCAACTTGACAGCATGTTGGTTTGGTCTCAAATTCAAGGTATATTTAATGCTTACTCATATTGGCCAAGACTGAAATAAAAGTTTATGGCTGATACCTTTAAGAAAATTATTAATGTCTGAAACAAAAACATCCATTTCATGAACTTTTTAATTGTGTGTCATGTATTTGATAGGTGTTTCAATGGTCTCCATAAAATCATGTAGCTCAATTTGAAAAGGGGTGCATCTAACTTGGGTGCACCATTTTACTTCTGGATAGCTGTTTCCAATGCAATTTTGTTCAGCCTTCTAGCTAAAGACCACCTCTACTAAGCAGCCAATCTTTTCTTAGGACCCCATTCACTGTTATAAATATCTGCACACACATACTTATGTGACTTTCCTTCTCTTCGCAAATATTTTCTTTTAATTTTGCCTGTTTCTTTTATTGCTATTTTCAATTAAATTGGTTTTCAATTTTTTTCATTTTATAGAGCTCTTAATGTGCAGACTGGACTTGTGTAGTTTTCTTGACTTCCCTGGTCTCAGAAAGGTTCCAAAATATGTGTTAAAAGCAATTGAACTTTGAAGAAATCTCTTGTTCTTATTGATTTTAAGGGAATTCCTGGTTTCTCCTGTGTTGCCTCATTTTGGAAATTCCCTACTCCCAAAAGAAGAGATCTTTGAAGGCTTCCTTTTGGGCTTAGAAAGCTGGAAAAGTCTTCAAAAAATGAAATATTTTGCATGAATTCAGTAGTTGTTCATGTTTTTTTGTTATTTATAAACCAGCAAAGCAATGGGTCTCCAACCACACTCTCCCTCTTCCTTACCCTTCTCCCTCAGATATTCAAATCTCAATCACATACAAACAACAATGTATGCATGAGGTCATGATGCAGTGATCTTATTTGGAATGTTATTTTATGTCTCAGACAGTGCTGTAAGAGCTTCCTCCTATGCTTACAGGAATTTGAATTTCTCTGGTAGTCCAGCAAAATATTTTTGCACTGAGTCTCACTCAGATTAACAATGTTATAATTCCTTGGTAGGCTGCCCTTGCTGAGACAGTTTTCCTGTCCACCCAGATGGATCCCTTTCAAACAGCAAGTCCATGCTTCCACTTTGTGTAAATTGTTGGAACTCCTTTTTGAGGCACCCATTTACATTAGTGCTTAATTTGAGCCAGTGATTCCTTTTAGAGGGAGAGTTGAACATTACTACGTTAGATTCTTACCGGCTGCATTTTGGAGGTTGACAAAATCAAAGTACTGGAGCGAAAAGGAAGTAGAGGATGGATAGACTTCTACTTTCACAAGCCCACAACTGTAGTGAAAGGGATAGTGGTCTGTCTGTCTATTTGCATCATGCCTACCACCAGGTGTCTGAGAAACTCTCTTCCCCTTCTCCTCTCTTTCTGTTTCTCTCTTCCTTCACTTTTCTCCCTCTGTTGCAGCTCTCTCAACATCACAAATGATGGTCAAATAGTAGATATGGAACACCCTCCTTCTGTCATCTTTCTCCTTTTTCCCCTTACTTTATTTGCATACTGCAAATGTATTGACTGGAATAAAGTGATTGATTAAGAGTGAGGATAGGGAATGCACACTGTCAGGCAGACAACTTTACACTGAGTTAGTGAGTAGGTAACTCTACCAATTATTTTCCTTTTTGAGTAGCAGCTCAAGATTGATTTATAAAAAAATGCCCTCCCTTCTATGTCCCACACAGATGTTATACATCCTCATTCAGTAGTTACACGATTGTAATTCCCCCTGTAATGGAACTGTTTGGCTCCTGCCTCACACTTCTATTATACAGTAAGACTCTTACGCTTATAATGTATGAGGCTGTACAGCATCTAGGCAAGAAAACATAAATGAAACTTCTAGGGGAAAAAAATCTTAAAAGATTGCAACCTCAACAGGTTTCAGCAAGAAGTTTATGCTGATTTGGATGTGATATAGGAATGATGCTAATCCCATTTCTGAAGCTGCCCCCTTCAATCAAATAATGCAGCAGTGATTTAAACATGCAGCATGCTTTGGGAAGTAACGCTCCCCCTTCTTCCCCCCAACCTGAATACCTGCACCAGTACCCATTATAGCTAAATGGCTTTATTATTTTTCTTTTCTTCCCATTTATTTTCTGCAACTGGCAACTTTTACACACAAACATATTAAAGCCCAGAAATAGACTTTTAATAAAACGTTGTATATGCCCAATCTATTTTTTAGCACAGTTGTCTATTGAACCCGCAGTAAACTACTTGTAACATTTTCTTAATGGGTCTTGTGAATTATTTGTTGGGATTTAAAGCGATTGGTTAGTCTCTCTAGGCACACATGACCTGAAATTTAATCTAATTTGGAAAAAATGAAATAAGCTCTAAAGTGACTCCTGTAAAAGAGATCATCCTGGTTCTCTCTTGAAACCACCCTAAAATATCTCTAAAGTTACTGAGTACATTTATGATCTAACTTTAGTAGAAGACTATTTGCCTTCAGCAACTGATTTTTGTCAGTCCTTTTGAGGTCACTTAAGGTTCTAACCATACTTGGGTTATGAAAGCATTTTACAATGTTTGTGGTGGGGGGGAAGGTGACAGACAAGTTTGTGTGTGTGTGTGGCGGGGTGATCTTTACAGACATCTCTGTGGTAGGGATTGACATACTAAACCATCTTGTTCTCTCTGGGATTAAGAGCCTCATATAGTTAGATAGGGGCTAAAAGAGTTGGCTGACCTTTTGGCCATTTTACTGATCCAGCGGCAGGAGGCTGAGTGATTACTGGGAACAATCTGTCTCAGTACGAGCGTTGTTATCATTTATTATTTGTTAGTTTTATTACCATAGCACCGAGGAGCCCCAGTCATGGACCAGGATCCTACTGTACTAGCTGCTGTACAAACACAGAATAAAAAGATGGTCCCTGCCCCAAAGAGCTTACAATCTAACTATAGGATGAGAAAACAGATGAAGGAGATACAAGGAAACCAGGAGATAGTACTGGTGATAGGTAGGGTTTTGAAGAAGGATAATGAGTTTGTGGAAGTCACAGGGACTTTCTCAGCAGAGAGAAAGCATGAAGCTGGTTGTTTGAAAATTTAACACATGGGCAATGGTGTCTGGCGTCCTGGGCTGATTGGAGGTGGGAGTCACAGTCTCTGTTGGTGGTGAGGGGGACAGGATGTGATCTACTGGCATCAGTAGCACCCTTCTCTGAGTGTACCCCCCTCTCTTGGTCACAGGCCTCAGGCTATCACCTCTTTATTGAGGTGGCAACACCCATTTCTCCCACTCTCAGACAGGGAGCTGGGAGTAGTCCCTGGTGTACCAACTTTGATTTCCTTTGCCTTCTGACTTGAGTTCAAACCCTGTCATTCTAGTCCTTCCAGGGTCGTTAGTGACCAAGCAGCTTCCTTAAAGCTAAATATCATTTATTTAGAACAAAAGTATTTCAGAGAAAACATATCTTAAAACCAATAAACCAGCTGAAACGCAATGCCTGCTTTTACCTAATGCATGCAGTTCCCTGGATCTGAGAAGAACCATTTCCTTCAGATGCCCTCTTCAGAGTCTGTCTGTGCCCATTTCTCTGCCTAGACACTTGCTCCCAAGTGACTGTTCCCCACACCAGGAATGGTTTGCTTTCCAGGTCAGGGAACAAGAGAGGAGTGGTATAGGGCAAAAGCCCTATGACAGTGTCTCAAGTTGGGGGCACCCTACTAAGGATGGTAGAGGGTTATGCTCAAACCTCCACCCCCCCCTTTTTTTTTTTAAGGAGAGTCTTATATACAGGCATGTGAAAATGTTAGTGAGATAAAGTCTTTCTCGATCAGGGAGTCACGGTTGATCCCTTCAGGTGTGAGAGGCTCATGGGATTAGGAAAGGTGTGTTTGGGACAGGTTTTTTTGTTTTGTTTTATAGGAGAATAGATATGTGTACATATTTCTGAGGTTCATCTGGAATGTTCAGGTTTTAAACATTTGTCCTTTCTTGCTTGCACATCTAAGTTGCCCTGCACTCCTGAAAACTACTGTGTATGCTCTATTTCCATTGATAGCATGACAGTATGGAATAATTTAATGAATAAAACAGGGTATTTATTTTATTTTGTTAGTAAGGATATGCCCAGTGCACAATGCCAGTCTCTTTCCTTCTCCACCAGTGAGGGCATTTTGTGGAATCTTGCACTGCCACTCTTTCTGTACCTTTATGACCTGCTTCAAGAGCACTTAAAATATTGTTCCAAGAGTGAGACTTTTGAAACCAAGACATGGTGGCATACCACACACACTAAATAGGGAGATGATATTGGAAATGCTGACAGGGGCTTCACTGTCATAAAATCGATAGCTCTCTATAATTAATCACATTATTGAGACCTCACAGAGCAATAAGATAGCTTGGGATGAGGGGAGGATCTATTTTCTCCAAGAGCAGCATTTAAGAATATTGTAATAAGAGGCTGAATCAGTATTCATTAACGATATCTCTTCACCTATTCATCCTGCAACCAAAAATAATAAAATAAATTAAATTCAGAAATGTTTCCATTTCTGAGACAAATATGCTGATGAGCTATTTTAGTTCCATGTTGAGCCTCATAAACTGATGTTCTGAGTGAGAAAATGAATAATCAGGAAACTGAAAAATCAGGCTATCCAATATGCAGTGCCATCTGGTTTATGAATGTCTGAGGGGAAAATATATATAAAATAAATGAGGAAAGTAATTTTTCTCCTGTAAATGAATTGACTAAAAAGTGGGGTAGTGGATGTCCAAAATCAGAGACCCTGAGATTTCAAGACTGCAAGGTCCTTTCTCATATCAGAGGTTAACTTCTGTTGTTTTTGAACCATGGCTAATAATGCAAAAGAAAAATTAATTTGCACAGTAACTGAGTTGTTTACATATAGGAATCATATGGTGATGGCCATTGGTAGGTTTACCTTTTGCTGCAGTGTGGTGCAATATGCTGATGGACGTTGCTTGGATTCTTCTCCAAACAATGATGGGCCTGAGCCATAGATTTCAAACACAGAAAGGGAGCATTTCTTCAAAATTTCCTCAGAATTTCCTCAAAAGCTAAAGAGGCTTGGACCTGGTGTTCTAAGTCAGATCTATTTCTACCACTGCAAAAAATATCATTGAGCCAGTTGTTGAAACTAAATGTGAAGTGAGTACTCTGTCTTATTCCAGGAAATGGGAGAAAAGTTTTACATGGATGTACTTGAAATTACAGTAAATTATAAAGAAAGGAACCAATTTACAGAGAAAGAAGTTAGCTTCCTTAGAGAAATAAATAGGTATGGAAGGAATTGGAAAGTTTGACCAATGCAATGGTCAATCAAGCCTTGAAAAAAGTCTTCAAATGTGGTTCTGGAAAAGGTTAAGAGAGGGAAAGGGAAACTTAAGTGGATAATTTACACCAAACCCACTAATGCTGGCATCAAAATTAAAGTTTAATAGAAAAGCATCAATAAATAAAGATGAATAATCAACCAGAATTAATATATCCAACTCACTTCTGCTGATTGCACTGGGAATATAGTTGAAGAAATCACTATGCAAATAGACAAGTCCTCTACAGTTATTTCTTTGTCACATTCCAATTTTACTTAAGGAATAGCAGCTGGAGACATGACACTGAACTATTGATCACTCAGATCTTTTATAATGGCGCTTAGAGCGCATGCACTCGTAGTGGTCAAAGGGTAAAAGACAACTGAAAACAAGAGGAAAGGAAGGATGGTTCTGAGAGTAAGATTGAAGGATGGGGTGGTGAGAAGGACTAATGAAAGAAATGAAATGCAACAAAACAGACTTTGAGCAAAGGCCTAAGAGGATTTCATATCTTTCTTTCAGAAGTGTGTAGGGGAATTGAACGCTAATAGTTCTGTTTTCCACAGTTATCCGGACCCTACAAATCAGATACTGGAGAGTTTCTTTATTTCTGTGTGCGTCACGCTATTTGGAAGCACTATGTTAATAAAGACCTAAAGAAAACAGAAAGATATGCACATTAACTCCTACACTGGCCCACTGAGTTGTTCATCAAGCTTTAAATTTGGGTATCATGGAATAAATTAAGTTTAAAAAAAAGAAAGGCCTTCTGACGGATGAAGGGGATGTAATAGTAGACTCAAGTAATGTTTCTTCTGTGGTTTTTTAAAGGGATTTTGTTGTCTGCTTCATGACATTTCCAGTCACCAAGCCCAGGGCCAAATTCTGTCCACATATCGATGTGTATGAATCCCAATGACACGTCAGCCGCATACAATTTAGCCTTTAAACTGTATTTGGTGCATTGTAATAATGTAATAAAATTACATTCACTATTAAGTACCTATGATATATAGTCCTCTAAATAAGTAAAAATTTATGTTCTTTATGAATGAGCTGCTTCAAGATTTTCTCACTAAAGAGAAGAAAACACTCCAAAAAACTTGGCTGTCATAAATTAATGTCATGAGTGTATTGGGCAAGATTTTCAAACACTGTTTTTCATTTTTCTTCCACAATTATCTGCAGATGTAATTTAGATAATTTGCTCTTTTGATTTGTTGGTGTGCATGCCCTCTGTTTCTTGTTTCATACTCTAATAAATATAACACTATGCAAATGTGTGATAATGTCGAACTTTCGATTCTATAGTGCTTGAATGGGTTTGAAGTTAGGCCAGACTTAGTCCCAATTGTACACATAACAACACAATATAGCACTTGAGATTTTCAGTCTTTTCACAATATTACCTGTAGTCCTTCTCCTAGTCCTGACAGGTAGGGAAGTATTTTTAATCTCCATTTTAAGATGCAAAAATTGACACAGAAAAGTTAAAGCCCAGAATGTCACAAGTGTCCTCTAATTTTGGGTGCCTCTGGCCTGATTTTTAGATTTGCTGAACATGAATAACTCACATTTTATATGGATTAATAATTAAAATACTGACACAAATTAAACAGTTCCTTCAGCACACATTATTGGGATCTCAAGCTTTTGCAGTTCAATCACTGAGAATACTTATAATAAAAGTCTTTTCAGGATAGGTTTGCCCTTTCCTGTAACAATTTTATACTTTTCCCTACTTCTACCAGTTTCTTTGATGTAGGATTCTGAGGATTATACATTGTTAGGAAAGAGTCCACCCTCTAGGAATCACTCTGGTTGTCCATAACTGGAATCCAGTGATATGTGTGGAGGGTAGGGAGGAGAATTGTGTTTGGTTCAGTGAATTCATATCTGTACCTTCAAAGCTGTACTCTGGGAATCCTCTTAAAGGATTGATTAGATTAAAACTGGATGCTTTATAGGACCAGATTGTATCTTGCCCTTCAGTTAAAAATGCATAATTCTCTTTTTTTCATAGAAGCATCCTGACTATGGAGACTTTTTCTCTGTTACTGATTTGTCCTTATTTTTTAGATTTCAACTGTGTCGATCCAAAGCTTGTTTCATGTCTTCTTGTATCAGCAGCTGTTCCCTTCACTGATTCATATCGCTGCATCCACTTTATGGCAGTGTGGCTAAATATTGCTTTTGTGACTGCCAGCTTCATTTGCTATTCTTGATTTTTGTCATATTCTCCATTTAAAATGTATATGTGCTACATGGAATGTGGTGATATCTGAGTGATAAGTTAGATTTATCAGACACCTTGGCCTGGCTCCCCTGAATTTTGCCCGCTAGAGGCTTGATTGTACACCATAAAAATCAATAGAAAAATTCCCATCAACTTCAATAGTGTAGGATCTGGTCATAATCCATCCCTGCCTGGATTTATTCTAACATTCTTAACTAGTGATCAGCATCAAACAGTTAAGTAAAAAAGCTACTAAAGAAATGTCTCCTTCTTCCACTCAAATACGATACTTGTGCAAAATTTTGTATTGGGGTGCAGCAGAGGCACTGACTGCTTCCTTCTGCACTGGTGGCAGGTTTAATGTTCAAAGTCAGGACAAGAAGAATAAGCTTTATACAGCAGGAATGGCGACAATCCTAGTTTCCCATTCGGGACACAGTATTTGTTTGTAGGCCTGGAAAGTCTGAGATTGGACCTGAAAACCACAAAATTCTTACGTATGGAAGAGCTATTTTAGGTCAGTTTTAGAAACACATAAGTTGTGCCTAGTTATTTTCGTCTCCCTCAGAGGCCTTTGCAGTTGGAATCACTTTAACTAAAGAACCCTGTATAATATGCAGTGATATGTTAACTGTATCAATAAAAAATCTCTAAAATAGTGAGGTCATTTTGGAGATTTTATTAGTTTTTGGTTTTTAATATGTGGCACACTCAGAAAATAAAATAATGCATTGTGGTATAAAATTCTGTTGGCACTCTTTTGGAATTACTTGCATTACCCATCCATATGTTTGGTACTTATGAGTAATGTAGCTATGCAAATAGATGCCAATGTATAAATATAAACATAGAAAGAGAGAGCATGTGTACATTTATAGTATGTGAATGTGTATTATAACTGAAACAATTATAGCTTTATCTTTTATGGCTTTTTGAACAATTTTTCCATGTCATCAGTTAGACACAATATCTTCCCTTTCTGATAGGACCTCTAGATTAATGTTGTGGGTGATAATTTTCTGTCCTCCTCCTCTGAGGCTATTGTATTTCTTTCCTTTGGAATAGCAAGTGAGAAGTCTGTATCACTCTCCCCAGACAGTGCTTGTGAATAATGCACACAACCTCCAAACCTTATTCCCTGAAAGAGTGGGCAGTCCTTGTAGTTATAATAAAACCTGTTAATCTTTTCAATGATGCCAAATGTCATGTACAAACTTTAACAGATTACATCATTAGCAAAACAGCTTAAAGAATATGTTTCATTTTCTATATTTTTCTTCCAGGATGATCACCATCTTGTTTTAAAAAAAAATAAGAACAGCAAAGACTAGCTACAGAAATAATGGTTGTGTTGGTAGCGGTTCAGCCAAACACCAAATAGCTTTACTGTAGTTTTTCTGAGGTGAATTGATTTTTGCTGCCCCTACATTTTTATAATAGGTATGCAATACAAAAAATAGGTTTGCTTATACAGTTATGCAGATTGTTAGTGAATTTTTTGCCCCTTGCTTTACACTATTTTTGCTGCGGTGATACCACTGCATACGCATATTTCTTAGCTGAACAGAAGCCAGGTGCAATTTGCATAAGTCTCAACTTATATTACTTCAAAGCATGAATTACGCTATGAACATATGATAAATGTGTGCTAGTCAGAGGATGTGGAAGGTCCCATGCTGTGGTATTTGCAGTTTTATTATCAGCACAAGCAAAATAAATTAGGTTAGGTCAGGTGGATGGGGAGTTCCAAGCAATAAATGTATCTACAATCTGTATTCTTCACAAATAATTAATGTCTAATGGAGATGGGATCATATTTTGGAGGACTAGATAGTATGTGATTATTGCATGTAGCAACCAAGATGCACAAAAAAACCTGAACTCGAAGCTGCAGTGAAGTAATACATTAAATGTTGATTTACTGCAGGTTTTTTATTTTGTAGGGGTTATATTTTTTTCCTTTCCATCCACTAGCTAGTATATGCTAGTAGTAGATTTAGTGACCACTGCAATTAAGGTTGCTTATTTTTCTCAGATGAATTCTTTCTAAGTGTAAATTTTCCATAGTTAATCACATAGTTGTGCGCGTGTGCGTGCGTGTGTTGGGTCTTCATCTAAATTTTTATCAAATAATTTCTTTTATGTTGGACTTCTGTGTGTTTGCTTAAAAAAAGAAAAAAATAATTCATCTCTTCTATATTTCCAATCAGAAATGTTGCATGCACATAATTCAGCAGTGGCTGAATAAATTTTTTTAATTTTGTTAGATTTCAATGAGATCTAAAGGACAAACCAGGTTGGATCATAGGAAATTACTGTAGTAGTTTCTGCAGTTTTGAGGGTTTGATTTTCATGCAGGTACAATAAAAATACATTGCCATTACACAACATTTTGCAAATATCACTGAGTTCCTATCACTCCCTTTGAAGCAGGAATATATGATAGTTCCACTTTTAAATAAGGAAAGTGTGAAGACCAGGAAGACTAAGCTTGTAACCTTGATTTTGGCAGTAACTTGCTGTACGATTTGTGGCTTTGTTTCCTCCGTTGTAAATCGGGACTATTTAACAGCTTCCAAAAGTGGGTCTGTGGGGATTAATTAGCCAGTGTTTATCTCAAATAATTTTCAATCTTGTTATTTATGCAATTTACAAGTGAAGAATTGCATAATTACAGTTGGTCAGAAGCCCGATACAAGGAATTCATTTTTTGCTGTGGCTTTGATACTCGGTGTAATGATGGTGCCCAGTTTAATATATTGCATTTATACTTTAGTCAGAGCTCCTCACTCAAGCCAACCTTGCATTGAGCACTTTAGGAGCTTTGCCAAAGTAAGGAATATGGATTAGCTTTGGAAACATTATGAAAAGTTGACTGTACTTTGTAATGTCTTCAAGAATGTATAAATGGCAGATAGGGTTTCTATCTGAATTTCTATCTGAATTTAATCAGTGATTAGAGGATGCATAGTCTCATCAGTCTGCGGATACATATTACATCTTCATTTTGTTTTTAAAGTTTTATTTTGAAATAAAGAAAACCCTGTTAAAGGACTTGACACAATTCCTGAAGTGCAGCTGTCTTACCACCCGCATCCGGCCTTTGTTTTTCAACCAGCATCCCAAACTTCTGTCTCCAGCTAAAACCCCATTTGAGGAATAGAATCTTGTTACTGATGGAGACAAATGGACTTCCTCTTCTCTTCATTACTAGCTTTAATATAATATAACAACTTAGTCTCTGGCCACGTTTGGTAAATTTAATTAGTGTTGAAAACTGGCTTATTTTGCAAGATGATCATTTTTAACCTAGGTAAATGACTTTCTTTATGACTAATAAATTAAACAAATTATATCTTTTTCATGCAGTTCAGTGGGGCTCATAAATACTGCAAGCGGTTAGCTGGTAGTTTCACCTGATTACCTTTTCCATTATTGTTTTTTATAATCCTTGTAGGAGTGGGGAATTCATTCTGGTTTTGTTTAATTAGTGAACTACATCCCAGTTGTTGTTCTTGTCTCAAAAGCAGAGAAGTTCAGTGTTTTAGCCAGTGGTGTTGTGCTGAATGGGTAACTACCGGAAAAACCCTGCCAGCATGACCTTGCACGCATAAAGCTGTGCAGAGGACACCATTTTGCTCTACCAAATGACATCCTTCATGTAGTGTGACTTCACATGAGAACAAAATGGCATCCTCAGTGTGGCAAAAGTGCCAGTACGCCATTCCAGCATGATCTGGCTCCACAACAGCACAGATCTTAGCTGACAAGCCGTGGAAATTCCATGTTTATTTAGCAATTGAATGCTCTTTGGGTAGTTATGGATTGTGTTCTAAATAGCCATCACAAGAGGTAGCAAGATTTCAGAATCTTTACACTTTACATCTTTACACTGGACGACCAAGATCAAAAGTTGAATGTGGGACTTTTACTCACCTTAGCTGCTGAATAATTAAGAATGTTTTTTAAAATCCTTTATGTTGCTGCTGGACTGCTCAGATAGATAAAAGCCTTTATCTTTAAAGTCGGTCTGCTAAGGGGTATGTAATAGGATGCACGATCTGAGGCACCACAGTAGTTTCCACACATGGATCCCTCAGTTGGATAATCTTTCAGTTAAGTTAACAGCTAGGAATGGCAAACCCAGAAATATTAGCATGAGGTTAAATTTTCTTTAGTCTTTAGCTGGTATGACTCAGTGCGGACTGCTGACTTCAATAGAGCCATTCCGACTTATACAGCTGATGTTCTGGTGCATTATTTCCTAAGTGGAGTGCTGCCCCGGTGGCATAATTGTCATTAACCAAATATTTAATTCGAAACCATTTACAAAACAACCAAAGTAAAATCATGACCATGTCCAACGCTGCTACTCTGAAGGGTGTTTCAGGATTGTTTTCAAGGTTTTAACTATATTGTATGTAAATGTTTTTCCTGAGTCCAAACTTTGGTACTCAGCTGTAAGGTTTTTGGGGGCAGGGACCTTGTCTTCCTTTTTGTTTCTGCAGGGCCTAACAGTCATCCATGCTCCTGACTGGGGGGGCTGTATGCTACTGTAATGTTATAAATACTGTACATAATAATTATGCCCCAATTATGAAAAAATACAGGGGTAAGAATATCACAGTTAAAACAAGCAAACATTTTATGCCACCAGGACCATTGCTTCAGTGCCACAACTGGTGACCTCTATGAGGATTTCTCTTGTATGACTGAGATCCTCTGACTCATAAGAACATAGTGGGTCAGACCAATAGTCCAGTATCCTGACTTCTGACAGTGGCCAATGCCAGATACTTCAGAGGGAATGATCAAAACAGGCAAGCATGGAGTGATCTATCCCCTATTGTCCACACCCAGATTTTGGCAATCAGAGACTACAGACACCCACAACATGGAATTGCATCCCTGACCATTTTGGCTATTATTGACCTATTCTCTATGAAATTATGTAATTGTTTTTTGAACCCCATTATAGTTTTGGCCTTCACAACATCCCCTGGCAATGAGTTCCCCATTTCACTGTGTGTTGTGTGAAGAAGTACTTCCTTTTGTTTGTTTTAAATCATCTGCCTATTTATTTCATTGGGTGACCCCTGGTTCTTGTTGTTATGTGATGGAGTAAATAGCACTTCCTTATTCACTTTCTCCACACCTGTCATGATTTTATAGACCTCTGTTATATCCCTTCTTAGTCATCTCTTTTTCCAAGCTGAAAAATCTTTTTAATCTCTTCTCATATGGAAGTTGTTCGATAGCCTTAATCATTTTTGTTGCCCTTCTCTCCCTCTTCAAATTCTAATATATCATTTTTGAGTTGGAGTGACCAGAACTACACGTAGTATTCACGGTGTGGGAGTACCATGGATTTATATAGTGGCATTATAATATTTTCTGTCTTGTTATCTTTCCCTTTCTTAATGGTTCCTAACATTCTGTTAGCTTTTTTTGACTTTCAGCTGCACAGTGAGTGGATGTTTTCAGAAAACTATCCATGAAGTTTTCTCAGTGTGGATAGGGTGGAGGGAGAATAAATATGCAGTGGGGACAGTGTGCTTTTCCTTCAAAAAAGGACAAGATGCAGCTCCCAGCTAGTTGTTACTAACACTGCAGAATATACACCAGAGAGCAAAGTAACTAGCTCTGCTTTATGTACTAGTTAGAAATCCTGCCTCACTGATGGGTGGGTCTGATGGCTTGTGTGTGGTTTAAGATTATCAAAATCTTCTCCCCAGCACAGCACATCCACACAAGCCAGGACAGGTGACAGTCTTAAGTTAGCAACCAATTTTTTGTAGGCACTCAACTTTTTTCATCTGCAAAGGAATGTCAGCGGACTTTGTGTGGGCATGAGTCCATGTGGGTGTTCACTTTGTAGGCTATCTGGGGTCTAAGAAGAACGTAGAGAAACAGATCAAATTTAATTCTGTTGTGGGGAAAGGGCAGGTATCAATTATCTTCACTGAATTAAAAATTAAACAAACAAAATACAAAAATACCCTTAATCTAAAATAAATATTTAATCTTAAACTGCATCACCAAATGCTGACATGCATTTCCTTGTGTGTCACGTTCTGTTGGCCAAGCCAACCAACTATAATAATACAAGTTTAACTGAGTTTCTTCACACAAATATTGAGACTTTGTTCTGACAAATATACAATAGATACTGTAACTATAGATGACCTTGATCATAAGGTCATGAAGAGGTTACAATATGTGCATTCCCGCAAATACTTTGCCGAGAAGTACTTAACAATTAGTAAAGTGAATAAAGGATATTCAAATGTCCCTTTGAGGGACTGTACTTTTTACACTGCTCAGAGACTCTTTGACCTTCTAGTTTATTATGGGTCAGAAAATAATCAATATTTCTTAGCTTGCCAAGGTGGAGGAATTGTAATGAGTTATTGAGTCAAACAGTTAATCCTCCAATAACAGATTCTTTTCCTTTCTAATTTCCAGTGATAAAAACAAAAGCTTAAGAAGGACAGAGCAAAATGGGTTTTGTTACATGTGGAAACTTTGACTTGTATTTTGTACAAATATTTTAACCCATTAGTGCTTGCAATGGATCCAGAGGTCTTGCCTTTAACACTGTTGCATTTTCTATCAGCATGTAGCATTGGGAAATCATAAACTGGCAGCCCTGGAGATTAATTAAAGCTTTCAGTAAAATGTTGGTTACCAAACCTACCTTCATGTTTTAATTATTCTTTCTGCGACATCTCTTTGTAATTCTCAACTTATGCTTATTACAATTAATGCAGCACTATAATCTAATTTTCTGAAACTCTTATAATTGAGTGTAATGCTAGTTATTACTTGTTGTACAGTGGCTTATATAAAAATATCCTGTCCTCTATAAATTATACTAATAATAGGTCTGTTATAAGCCCTTAAGTACAGAAATTTTAGGTGCAGTGCTATTACAGCCTAGAATTAAATTTCCTAGGCTTAAAATAATATCAAACAATAGAAAATACAAGTACTGTTCAGCTCATCATATTGTGCTAATACCTAAAAGAAACCAGATATTATTTATTGGTATATTTATATAGGCCAGATGCTGATGGCCTTACTCATATTGGGAAGCATTTAATTCTATTAATAATTCCACTGACTTCAATGAGACTCCTTGTGGGGGAGATGTTTCAATAATTCTCAGCATTGGCCTAACTTTACTTCCATTGAAGTCAATGGGAATTTTACCATTGACTTCGCTGGGAGCAGAATTAGGTCAACATTGAGTCCTTTTGAAAATGTCACCCCTGTAGGAAGCGATAGCCATCATAGGTAAGGATATCAGTGTGTCTGGTCCATAATACAAGGGGTCCTAAATGGAGGTTTACATGATTAGAGTATCTGAGTCATTTGTATATTATAATATAAAAAATAAAAGCAATGGATTAACTAATAGTTAATAAATAACTGTTGTCTTATTTTTGTAGAGTATGTTATTTATGGATATTTATTAAATACATTTGTTAATGGTCCAGCAATAGGTATCCCTCTGGCATATAACTAAATAGTGCAAAATACTAAAATGAAGATAAAACAGCTAACCAACCCCAATGTATAGTACAGCCAATGAGAACCAAAGCATCAACCTCAAGGTTAAGCTTGCATATTAATATGATTAATTCCTCCTGTACCACCCTACACAAGAATGACTGAACTTTGACCTCTGCTGTGGATTAGTCCTACACATTTTTTTCTTCCTTCTTCCAAGTGTCACCAGCTCCCAGTCTTAACTGTGTCATTGATGGCCACTATAGGCTCTGCCAATGTCTGATGAGAGGGCCAAATGAGTGACACCTGAGTAGTCGTCTTTGAATTAGAGGACCTATAGTTTCACCAGAAAAAGAGGTCCACACCTAGCTTGGTCATTGATGCTTATACAGGCCAGTACACACTGATTGTTCAGTGTTTAAATTGGGAAGGAAGATACACACTTAAATGCATTGTTGAATTTTAGCTCTAGAACTGCTAGTCTATATATGAAGATACCCTCCATGTCATAGATGCAATATTGTCCATAGGATGTCAATATGTCTTTGGAATCCTTATATCCTATGTACATGCTAAAACAAAAGAACAGTTAAATCCTATTAAGCAAATATAATTAATGTTTAAACTTCCTATTTTTTCAGTGCACTATGGGCAAGATGGTTTACATGCATCATGTGAAAAAAAGTACTGTGGCCGGGGAAGTAAGTGTGTTGTTAACAAGGAGAATGAGCAGCCTGAATGCAAATGCCTAGAGGACTGCAAGCCCAGTTATATGCCAGTATGTGGATCTGATGGCAAATTTTATGAAAATCACTGTGAACTCCACCGAGCCTCATGCTTGCTGAGGAAGAAAATCTACATTATCCACAGCAAGGACTGTTTCTTCAAAGGTAGGGTATCATTAAAGATATATAAAGCTGAGGAGTTTCCATTTTCTACCTTACATCAATCATGATACATGACTGTGTGCTACATGTTATTTTTAAGAGAGATGTTTTTGAAGGATGATTTATTCCAGGAAAATGCAGTACAAAATTTCCTGAAGCTATTAAATCCATGAGTACAGTTACCCAGAATGTAATCAAACTGGTAACTGGTAAATAATTAACATAATTGTATACATTGTATGCATTGTAGTCATTACATTGGAAATCGTTAAGTATCTAATAACATTTTACTATGAAAGTTGTTTTGTAAGGCTTTGAACAAGACAAACACATGAAAACTAGTACACTGTGTTACATAAAGTTTGCTGTAGAAATAGGAACCACTCTGTGAGGGGAACAGAAAGTCATAATTTTCTCCTAAAAGTGAATGAAGAAACTTACAGTGTATTGGTCTCACATTATAGGGCCTTTGGCAATGGATTTCACAGTAGGTGAGACTTAAAAGATTTGCGGATGTGCTAGGGCTGTTTCAGCAACAATCAAGAAAGAATTGTATTGGTGGGATTTAGCTATACAAGAAGTTAATTATCTTCCATGCCATTTGGTTCATTAGTGCTGTGCCAGCAATGAGAGGAAGAAATACTGGAATGAGATGAGAGGATGGGAGGAAATAGTTAGTGAGTATATGAGAAAAGGCTAAAATTGTCATGACCAATACTTCACAAGATGAGAGGAAGAATTAGCTGGTCAATTTAACTGATAAATTTACCTGGCCAATAAAAAATGACGTGTGCCCTAAGACTTAAGGCATCCCAGAGTGACCATAGAAGATACAATGCACACACCACTATTAAAAAATATTGTCTGTTCTGCCAATGACAGTGATACCAGTCTTGGAGCAACTGCATGGCTGAATAAATGTATATCTTTTGCAGGAAAATCTGACACAGCCAAAATGCAGGTCATGAACAACAATTCACTTAAGCAATTGAGATCTGGATTCTACTAGAATTAGTGGCAAGAGCTAAAGTTAACACAAATAGAACACTCTTCCAGAGACCCCACTTAGGATTGTCCTTCATCTTCTCTGTGATTTCTATTTTTTCTTTTTTCTCAGTTCAATCAGAGCTGACCTTGGCATTGAGCAAATCACGAATGCAGCAGGGAACACATGCGGTGCTCCTGAAAAAAATGTTTCCCTTTTCTTTACATTCAGCCTGGTTCATTTGGTGTGCCTTTAGATATCACTGAAGTTTTTAGAAACTGGTTAATTGACAAAGACCCACTAGAGATAATTACTGCGAAGAAACAGTTTCTGCAGGATTATTACTATAAATGTCTTTCAAATGGCCTATTACATCAAGCTGTGGTATTCAGGACTTCTAAAAATTAGGAACAATGTGTCTCAAGTTGGGCATCCAGAAGCTGAGGCACTTGGAACAACTGGCCATTTCTGAAAATTTTGTTGTATGTCTAATACAAGTTAACCGTCAAACTTGTGAATTCATTTGGGCCTGTTCATACACAAATTATGTGGACTAAGGACCTGATTCTATTTTACGCTAGTTTTACACCAGCATTGCTTCATTGACTTGAATGGTGTGACTCTCAATTTAGACCAGCGTGAGTTCATAATGAGTACCCACTAACTCACAATTACAGTTCTGCCTGCTGTGCATGGAATGTATAACTCTCATTAAGAATTATGGGATAGTATAAAAATTGGGGGAAATTGAGTTGAGAGAAATCAGAAATCCTAATAAGATTTATGGGCAGAATCCAATCCTAATGATGTTGTACCTGCTTATACCAGGTCTGACTTTGATCTGCATATCCAATCTGCTTTGCATAGCTCTGAAAAATACCCTTAATGTTGTAGGCTCATCTGTATTTATTTAAATTTGCAATACAATCTCTCTTCTGGAAACTGTACTTCTCCATTCATTTATCTGTGAAATTTTCAGGACAGAAACATTGGGAGAACCAAAATGTAGGAAAGAGATTTGTGTTTTCAGACAGATAGTTACCTAACAACTAGGAAACTATTGTCAGTGCACAGCTATAAGGCCTATGAAGGGATGTTAGATGGGTGGGTTCTGAGTTATTACAGAGAATTCTTTCTTGGGTGTCTGGCTGGTGAGTCTTGCCCACGTGCTCAGGGTTTAACCGATCGCCATATTTGGGGTCAGGAAGGAATTTTCCTCTGGGGCAGATTGGCAAAGGCTTTGGGTTTTTTTTTTTTTTGCCTTCCTCTGTGGCATGGGGCATGGCTCACTTGCTGGTGGATTCTCTGAACCTTAAAGTCTTTAAACCATGATTTGAGGACTTTAATAACTCAGTCAGAGGTTAGGGGTCTGTTACAGGAGTTGGTGGGTGAGGTTCTGTGGCCTGCATTGTGCAGGACGTCAGACTAGATGATCATAGTGGTTCTTTCTGACATAAGAGTCTATGTGTCTATAAGTATCTATAAGTATCCCTTTTAGAATTTGACATCATATATCACCATATATCTAGCCTCCCCAATATCATCATGAGCCATCAAAACAGCATTCCTTGTACAAGGAGAACTAAAAATAAGTGGACCAAATTCTCTGCTTGTGCAAACTGGCACAACTGCATTGACATCAATGGATCTACAACAGTTTATACCAGCAAAGAATTAGAGTCGATGTCAGCAGCTGATCTGAGAAGAGGAGGAGAGAACACTAAAGTTGTAACTCAAAATGCTGCTTACATATATCTGATTCTGGAAGGTCAGATGCCATTAAAAAATCCTTGCTAGAACTAGGCTTTGCCAAGTTCTCTCTTCTTTTTTAATTCCTCTGTTACCTACTACCTGATATGCATAAAGTTTAGGGAGATTATTATATTGGTCATTTCAGCATGATTTTCATAATGATTAGAATGGGTTTACAGTAAAGATTTAGCTGCTATACAATAACTCATACTCTAGATACAGATAACTGAACATTATGGGAATTTCTGCTTCATACATTAGACCCCAATCCTGCAATCAGTTCTGCATTGTTGGACCCATTATGCCCATGTGAAGCCCCACTGAAGTGAATGAGACTTCCCACAGGCACAAGGATACCCCCACACAAATTCATTTGCAGGAGCAAGATTTTTGGATGATAAGCTGTCTAAGTCAGCCGTCTTTTATTCCATGTTTCTACATCACCTCTCACAATAAAATCTGACTCTGATAGGCCTTGAAACATGGCCATAATTTAAAAATTATAAAGATTTTAAGTAAGAGTATAGTCATAAATAGGAAATATAACTCCTCAATTATCTTATTCAGAACTACAGCAAATTCCTTCCAAACATATTTCCATTCTTATCAACGGGCCATATCTTGAAGGGAGCTGAGCCCCTTGATTTTTAAAGCATATTTGCTTAGGTAACATGCCGCAAGGTCACAAATCAAGTGAGGTTGCACTAGCAGAAGCCATGTGATATAATGCAGTGTATCGTGAGCAGTCACAAATTATTTCCAATCCAATATGACGTCGTACAGAGCACACACTACCGAATATAAAGTGTAGCTGAAAATCACATTTATCAAATGTAGCTCCATGTACCAGAATAAAGGTGCGAGTGGGGGGCTCCAGACTTTCTAGTGTTAGTTATGTGATGAAGTATGAGAATAATTCCTTTATTTTAAGATCACTGGACACTTGAGAGTCAGAGGAACTTGAATGTCTGCAGAACTATCCAGCACCCCTTGTTTATTAATAGGTATTTGTATGTGATAATATGAAAGGGTATTAAAAAAAACCCTTTGGATCCAATGGCAGAAATCTATATTTGGTTCTTATACAACTCTCATTACCATAGTAATGCCTCATAATCTTTAACATATTTGTCCTCACAACACCTCTCTGAGGCACGGAAGTGCTATTACTCCTATTTTATACAAGGGAAACTGGGACACAGAGAAACTAAGTGACTTGCTAAGGGCACATAAGAAGTCTGTGGCAGAGCAGGGAATTGTGTCCTGCCCTAACCACTGGACCATTCTTCCTTCTTTAATGAGGGAGAAATGACTGCCATCCCATCTTTCAAGTGTGATCCATTGTGATTAGAAGTTAATTGGCCCCAGAATCATTATATCTTGTCTTATAAGGGACAGAAAGTTTAAAAAACAAACCAAAACCCAAAAAAGGGAGTCTGAAGACAGATATACAGGAATAAAACAAGTGGGTCAGTGGAATTAGTTTGTTTTACAAACTTTTTGAATCTGCCTAGGTATATTTCTATAAATATTCTTGATTCTGCTTCTTTGCAGAAAAGAAACCATTCACAAACTACTATGCATATACTCATTAATTTATGACAGCTTCATTTTTGTAGATATGTGTTTGGAAGTACTGGAAACAGGGCAACATCCACATGCTGATATCTCATTTTGCCCTAGAAGAGTCATCAAATGTTTCTATTCATGGAGTTTATGCTGATCCTTATTCAATTACATATAGTACTGGAATGAGTTGAGCTATGGCATTTTTCCTTAATAACATTGGTGGGAGCCAAAATAATTAACAAATTACATACTTTGTCCTTGAGATGAATATCCATTTCATGTGCTCTAGTTCCACATTCAGCATAGCCAGTTGTAAGAGATACTGAGTTTTCCATACTAAGCATTATAGTGTCTCTTCACTTTCTAAATAAGAGCAGGCTCAACCAGTGAGTAGTGATCTATGTCCCCACAAATACCTACAAATCCAGTTGAAGTCAATGGAGCTGCAAGTGCTCAGTGCATGGAAAATTAGGCCATATTATTCTCTCTCCTCCTTTGAAGGTTGCTGGATTTTGTTTTTGATTTTTTTTTTATTATTTTTTTTTGGTACTTGCATATAGTACGGCCCGTTTAAAATTATATTTTTGAACCAGGTTTTTTAATTAATTTTGAATCTTATATACTGTTAAAGAAAATGAATTCTTATTTTCAGTGCCCTTGCAATGGCTGCATTATATCTATTGATACAATGTCATTCTTGAATAGTTTTCTGAACGAATTCATTATGTAAGAAAGGAATAGTTTTGTGTTTCATTTTAAAGGAACCCTTAAACTTTCAGCAGTGAAGCAATGTTTAGAGTCACTCTTCAGCAAATAGGAGCAGTGTGAAAAACTCTCACCCCTGGCAAAAAACAAGGCAAGCAAAGGAACTTCCAATTTTGCAGATTTTACAGATATGGAAAAATAGAATATCCACCTGTGATTGCCCTGTAGATGTATCTAGCAACAGGGAAGCTGCAGAATCATGAACTAATCACCTGAGTACATACCCAGGGTCCCAGGTGGGTCTATAAAGTACAGCCATGCTGCTGTGGCTTCACTGTTGTTTCAGATAGCTAGATCAAAAGTAGCTTGGGTTTGCCTACACATGCTGCAGTCACACGTCTGATTGCAATGTAGTCACACCATTTAAGCTTTGGTTTTCTATCTGTAAACAAGGGATAATAATGCTTCCATTCATCCACCCCTTGTCTGTCTTATCTGTTTGGACTGTAAGATTTTTGGAGCCGGGACAGTCTCTTAATATGTGTTTGTACAGGACCTACCACAATGGGGATAAATAATATTAATAATAATAAACTATTAGGGTAGTAAATATATATACTGGAATAATAAATTTAGCTATTGGTCCTTTTGTGTCTTCATGGTTGGAGAACAGAGCCTGAGTACAAAATGGTCTGTTTCAACTAGATTATAAGGTTTATTTCAGTCATTCTTCAAGTCATCTCTATTTGTTTGCTGTCCTCAACATAAGTAGATACTTTAATTATTTGAGTAAGATTATGTTGACGAGAGGACTTCTTCAAGGTGCTTTTCCCTGTTGGCTTCTTCAATTAAGATTAAAGTCCCCATGTACCACTATCTGAATAACACTATAGATTGAATCCTTATGGTCTGCTAGTTTATCCAATTATCTAAATGTCAGACTTGATGGCCTTTACACATAACTACAGATCAACCACATTTCAATGTCTGAGCAAGGTCTATACTTACTAAATGATAACAAAAATAGTGTCTGAGATCTTGGTTTCTTGCTATTTTGTTTAGATTTTTTCAAAATTTGTGTCTGTTCTTGATCTGTGAAGTGCTCAGAGATGCTGCTTTCTGGGACAGCATTGTAAAAAGTCCAAGGACAGATTAATTGATTGATTCATATTATGTCATTGGCATTTTATTCTGTACTATTATCGTTCCTAGGATAATGATGAGTGAAAGACTGGGAAGGAATCTGGAAAATGGGAAAATAAAGGATATTTAAAATCCTAAGATATTTCCTTCTTCTTCCCAGCAATTTTTTTTACAACCAGTTTCTATGTGCAGTCCTCACATGAGTAATTTTATTTCTTATGTAAAGCAGTTAGTTTCCTAGGCAGAGATCTCTCTCATACCTTATATTTAAGCTTTTATTGGTGAAAAAATAAAAGGATATTCCACTCTTTCCAGGAAATAAGGGATTGATGGCTTTCCACTGAGTCTTAATGGAGAAGGCTTAATCATCCTCAGAGGCATTCATGTCAGAAAATCCAGGGAAGATGGTTTAAGATCTATTCTGGTGAACTCATTTTGTGTTTCCCTTTTTCCCAATATTGTCTCCTTAGTCCCAGTATTATAACATTTAATAGCACCAGCAGAAGGCAGTTAGGTTAGTACTAAAGTTGTTCCAAGCCATTGCATTTGGGCCAAATTATCCGAAAGGAATCTGGCTAATTGGCAAACAAACCTGCTCAATGACTGAAGAGTGTCAACCATCCCTAATTTATGTCAGTAAAAATGTTCAGGTTACATCAAAATTGTATTTTTGTAAGACTGTCCTGTAAAGTCATGGAGTACGCTAATTGCCAAATTGTAAATGAGCAGCGGTCTGACACCCAAGAGATGATCCAGCGGGACAGATACATATGTGAGATCCTGGGATGCTCAAAGATACGAATTCTAGGGAAATATTGGAACAATAAGGTGGAAGTTGGGCACAGGCTACTGGAGAACTGAAGAAGGATGATTCTGCTTCCCCACAGGAAGTTGGATCCCCACAAGACTTATCCTGAACACAGACTCTGAGTGACCATTGACTTTCCTGATCTCCAGAGAGGCCAGTGGGACTCTGGGATGCTTTTCTAACTAATAGTACAGCAGTATCAGCTGCATACATGTCACTCCTCTCAGCTGTCAAAACAATTGATGAATAGATGAAAAACGTTCCTCAAGATTTTGGAGCCCAGAGGAAAGTAAAAACGATGAAGTAAAAAGTCCAGATGTCTCAGCAAAAATGCTATTTCTAACAGGGGGATGTAGTGTTGTATCTGATAAAGCCCTGCTCCTAAAGGAGCCACCTCTCTCCTCTCCATCCTCATTAGTATGAAACTGCAGTTTGTGTTTTTCAGAAGAAATCTTCCGTTCAAGGCTTCTGTGCAATGTGATCCTCGTGTGCTTTTTCATGTGTTACCACAATGTGTCCTTTACGATGTATTTGTTAAGTCCTAGTGTCACAGATCCTAGCAAGCGCCCCTTCCTGCCACGGACCAGGATTGCTGTGAAGGGATCCAAGCCTTAGGGCTCTGGATTCCCAGAGGTGTTTCTAGCTTCTGGAGCCTGGACAAAGTCCAATCACTGCCCCAGTCTCAGGATCCTGCGTCGTACTCTCTGACTGTCTATCTGCCATGCTCCGGCTAAGTGTTGGCATCTGTTGTCCACTGCCTCGTCTCTCTGGGCGCCCCTCTGACCCTTCAGGCTTCCCAATACTCGAGCACACACCTCTCCCAGAACTCTGTCTAAAAGGTGTGAAGCTTCTGGTTTATAATTTAATCCAATCAAGAGCATGCAGTGGTTGTGTAGCAGTCAACACACACACTTTGCCAAGTCTTGCATCTTTATGCCCTCTGCTTACCGATAAAGCACAGGAGAGCCCAGATTATATCAAACAATAAAATACCTGAAGTGCAAAGTCCCTCACTAGCTCATTCTTTCCTTGGGCAATCATCTGTGTTCTGTGTCCTCACCCCATTGCCTGCCTTATCTCTGCAGCAGCCTCCCTCATCTTAATCTGGTACCAAATGGCTCCCAACCGTGTCAGCAGAGAGGTCAGACAAGGGGGATTCTTCAAACTCCCTCCATAGCCAAATTATTTTTTCTGCTCCACTTCCTCAGAAGTCAGGGCCTCGGGGACTTGGGTGAGGGAAGGGGAAGGAATGTTGATCCCTCATCCCACTGAGTGGCCCTTTGATCCCCACATACTGAGTCAATATGCACAATAGATCTCCCCTTCTACCTCCCAGGCTCAGGGTCATTTACACTATCAGACCATCAGTTAGCCATAGACTATAACTGGGAAGGAGTCTTCCCTCTTTCTTGGCTGTAGTTACCTTTCTCATCTCCTAAGCAACTGTTATGCACTTTATATGGGCATTTCCCACCCTGGGTTATGTCATAGATTTGGCAATGCACTGCAGCTGCCTCAGTGTTCCTACTTTTGGCTGGAGACACTGCCATCAATATGCTTTGTACTGTATCTGGTTCCCTGGTAAACACCATATGCCATCAGCAGACTGCCTGTGTGAGTTCTTCCCTCTGGAGAGTGAGTGACAAGGTTAACTCTGTGAGATTGGAGTGCAGCTGGCCTTTCCAGTGCTCCATTGGGCCTCAAAGGGCGGAGTGGGCAATTCTGGGCAAAATGACCCAGCTGGTCACAGATGAGACATCACATTTCCTCACCTATTCTGGGGCCTCTTGGAGGTGGATTCTGTCCATCTGGATTTGGATCTCTGATTGGGCTCGGTCTCTGTCCACTGATCCAATTACTTCCTTGCTCGTTTTTCTGTCAAACCCAGGCCAATCATGCACATAATGGTCTGCCAATTTCCCAGATATAGTTACATCCCTAGGATCTTTGTCTCTTAACCTAGATTTTAAGTTGGGGTGGCAGAATTTGTAAAAATGTTTTAACCCCATCAATTTATAGTCCTCAACATCTATGGTAACCCATAGCTTGTTCCTCAGTTTCTTACGTAACCACTAATTTGGGTTGAAACCTCCCCAAAATGTCCTCCCCTAAACGTTTTGTAACATTGTTTATGTAGCCCATAATCTTTAAAGTTCTCCCTGTCCCTATAGGGGTAAATGTCTAAGGCCTTTGGTTTTTTTCCGCTTTCCTCTGCAGCAGCTGCTATGAAGTACAGTATATAGTGGATTCTCTGTCACTTGAAGTTTTATATCATGATGTCAGGAGTTCAGTAACTCAGCCAGAGGTTATGAGTCTGCTACAGGAGTGGGTGGGTGAGGATCTTGCCTCTGGATGTTGCCTCTGTTACTCTCTCCCTGCTACTCTCCTGGGAGTTGGCTCCAAGATGTCCCTACCTTTTGGACTCTCTGTCACTGGACTGGATGTTCCTTGTGAACCTAGATCATCAATTCCTCATCTGCTCATCAGAATACAGCAAATCAATTAGCAGTGCCTTTCTCCACTCCTCACTGTTGAGCTTCAGGTCTCTCATCTGTCAGATTCTTTCTCCCTCCCCCCAACTCCACAAACACACACACAGGGAAGTGTAAAGGAGTTTAAAAGTATTAAATTATGGCAGATACGTACGGACTTTGAGGATAATAAATGGATTTTCTGGGGGAAGTGGATTTCCTGAGTGGCTAATACAAATTCCACCTCTCCAGTTGTTCCAAAACCCAGCCTTTTGAAGCTATGCCCTGAGCAGAAGGCCATTGTCTGCTATTACATAAGGCTAAGATCAATGACCCAAACTGTATAAAGCGCTGAACTGTCCAGAAGGTTCTGATTCTGGATTCAAGATGAATGAACATGTAACCATGAGGCAAACACAGTAGTGGGCTTTGAAGGATTGAAAACTGTCAGAGCCCTAGATTGGAGTTCCGGGTGACCTTTTTAGTATGTGTGTAGGTTCTTTTACTGTTTAACAATGTTTTCCATAGAATGCTTTTACCACAAGAATAAATGTTCTTGCTTAGGAGGAACTGTGTGATAACTTATAACTGCAGGTAATACACTGTTCATAGCCCTTGACAAGAAAGCAAGTGAAGGCCCTGGCCTTTTTAGGCAGTCTGGCTTGCTGAGGATATCACAGCCTTAAAATCCTTGGTCAGGAGTGAGAAAGACATGGGTCCCTGCCCAAGAAAGATGATGGCTGAGACCCAGAAGCCTAAATTAGTGCCCTTGTGAACCACAGAGGAGGAATGAAGGTGCAGTTGCCCTGAAACTGTGACACTAAGTGCTTAGTGACTGTAATTGGGCAACAAAATGTACAAGGATGAAATTCCTTTACCTTCTAGAAAAAAGCTAATTATGGAAAATAAAAAATATCCACACTCACAATCACAGCTGTTTCACTTATTTAAAATGCACTTTTGGTCTATTCCCTTTTTCCATCTAAGTAGATGCACAGACTCACTTTGGCAACACAGAAAAATAATTTTTAGCACAGTCATTTGCCACCTTTACTGTTTTCCCATAGCAGAAGTTCTTTTATGTCCACTTTCATTCATTTTCCTTTTCTTCTTTTTCTTTACATCCACTTAGTCTCTTCACTCATATGTCTTTCACTATTTTTGTGTGGTAAATACTGTGCGTACACTATTTCTCTCACTGTAATTCCTTTGTTTTCTCCCCTAACTCATGCCTTTCTTCAAACACTTGCGAACAATTTACTTTCCTAGCAAGATACCCACATTAGAAGATTTTTCTTCCAGTTAGATGTATTTTGTTGCCTTTCTAGGTTTTTTTATTTATATTTTGCAAGATCAGCAGTCTTAAAATGCTCCCCTGTCAGTCAAACCTATGTTAGAGAATGAAGAGCTGCATTGACTTTCCCTGCTTCATTCTTCGCTTTCACTTTTGTCAGATTCTGACATACCCCCTTCATCTTATTATACTGTGTTTTATACAGAGCTCAGCTTTTCTTTCTGGGATTTGCAGTGACTTTACACTATAGCTTGTCAGATTTAATTTGTACTACTGTATGCATTCAATGCCCCTAGCTTGACCAAATTCTTGACCTTCCATTACATATGCACTGTACTATTCTGATTTCCTTCTCCACATTTTGATTCAGTCCAGGCTATGCCAGATCTCTAATTTTATTTTGTATGGCAGCAGTTTAACTGGAAAACTGGAGATGTATGGGATCATGAACAAACTCTAATATTCTTATTCCAAGCCTGTTCTCTCTCTCTGTCTCTCATCCCCCCAGAAATGTCAGTCATATTTTTTTTCAATAAGCTAAATAGATTTTGTGCCTTTACATAAATATATAATTTTATTTTTCAGCAAAGGCCTGGCAGTTATTTTCATCCTCATAATTTTTGCCAAATTTTGCGCTTAGATGAAATCAGCAGCAAGCACATGCATGAGCCTAAGGTCAGAATTTAGCACAAAATCAGTGTGGAATTCCATCTAGCCTCTTCAATGGGCCATAGGAACCTTCCTCTCTTTTCAGAATGCTGGTACAGACTACTTACCAATATATTTTCTTGATCTTGGGCCACTGGGCAGGTGAAAGGAAATGGATTTAGTGACTTTACATAAGTATGCCTCAGTGCTTTGGAAGAATCTATTTAATCAAGAATGTTGGAGAAACAATACAGTAGTTTCAGAGTTAAAATGGGACTGGACCAAATTCTAGAAAATATACTGTACTACCATGAACAATTCCTTATTGTGAGAGAGTGTGGATCGGGTAGCCTAATAGGATTTTTCCATCTGCAACCTCTCTGATCTTGATCTTTCACTGTTCTGCAACACTATGAAGGTTTCTTTCTAATTATGAAAAGTTCAAGATAATCTTTGTAGGCTGACAGAAATCTTAATGTTTGAGTGCAGATGAGCTACAAAAGATATGATTAAAAAGCACATCCAGGCAGCTAACAAATCACAGAAATGTGTCTTTTAACTGACCTTGTATTATAAGCCGGATTCAGCCCCAAATGGTGTTTCTATTACTGTATCTGATTTGTTGGCTTCTGTATCTTGTACTCCTAGAAGCAGTTTGTTTTGGGGCTTCAGCATTTTGAAACATTTCTGAGAGGATGTTTATGTATTTGGTTGAATTCAATACTTATGAACTAGCTCTGCTTAATAGTTTACAAACTTCCAGGAAATCTATTTGGTTGAGACTACATAGCTGTCCAGCTGGAAAAATCACTGTGTGTGTTATCCAATGGCAGCCATCCCAGCTGACAGTATTTGCCACTTTAAATTTACAGTTTTGCTTGATCAAATGTCTCCGGTGGAGCTAAAACCTATTTAGAACTGGTGGCAAGCGTGCGATTAATCCCATTTAGAAAGCAGTTGGGATCTTCAAAGGGTAGGATTGCCTTCGTAATAATGATTTTATCACTGTCCAGGATATCTATCCAAGAGATTTCTAGGATTGTAAAAGTTGATATCGCCAATAAAAAGTAGTATTTCTATATTTTAGGATAGTAAAATTACATTTAAAATATTTGTTTTCTATTAACAGAGCTGGTATACTTCTTTATTAATTTTATAAACTACATTAAAAGCATCTCCTGTTGTACAATGTATAACT
The DNA here is from genome assembly GCA_007922155.1 of Mesoclemmys tuberculata. Taxonomy (NCBI): domain Eukaryota; kingdom Metazoa; phylum Chordata; order Testudines; family Chelidae; genus Mesoclemmys; species Mesoclemmys tuberculata. The sequence continues at coordinate 20,773,729 of ML675615.1, read as the reverse complement.
GCTTCTCTCTTCTGCTTTCTCTTTTAATACCAGCAAAGCTAAAGCTAAATAACTTCTGCTCCCTAACCCGTCCCATGCTGCATGTTCAACTGGAACCCTGTCCTGACTTAATCTTTTTGGGATTGATTTCTCTAGCTATTCAGGGTGCATACTAGAAACTCCTAAGAGGTGATCAAGAGCTTGGCTCCCAAGAAATAGAAATGCTTCTTGGACCATATTCTGACTTGGTGTAAATTGGTGTAGCTTCAGCTGAGGATATTCCCCCCTCTTACCTCCATGTCCAATATTAGAGTTGGATAATAGACTTTTTGAGGTGTTGATGAAGAAGATTATTTACTGCAAATCCAGCTGTCTGTCTTCCTTTATGACGGCTTTATTCATCCTATGGCAGCATGTACATACCTACATAGCTCCCCTAGCACAGGTATAAATGAAATGCAATGTTAGTGGTGAGACACAGCTTAGGTGAATAGAGTAAAGCCATGCATCGACAGGATATGTATGCAAGTGTATGTCCTACATGCTCTCTGCTTGCCCAAGCCATGCCTCCCTGTCTACACTGCTTTTTCAGCAGTGTAGTGTCCTGCTGCTGGAGCCCTTTCCCGCTGCAGGGAAAGACTAACAGTGGGGAGTCAGTCTTTCCCCACTGCTTCTCTTCTGAAGCTACACACTGCCGTGTGGACATAACCTGCTGTTTGTAACTACACATTGCCACCAATGGTGCATAGTGTAGACATAGCCTTTAAAGTGCTCTATATAAAATCCTGGCTTCGTTTAAGTCAGTGGCAAAACTCCCAATGACATTAAGGGAATTAGGATTTCATCCTATATAAGGAAAATATTTCCCTTCACAGTAGAGAAACCAAAGAAACACTTTCTCCTTTTTCCCCTTCCTCGGGTCCAGCATATATGTCCCTCTTGTCCTCCTTCCCCATCTTCCCTTATTTGGAAGGATATATTAGGATTCTAGACTTGTCTTTTCATATCAAAATACTAATATTTTTTCTTTATACATATTTTAATTTAATTATAGTTATTTTCATGAATTTTCTTTTACCTATTTGTATTTTTACATCCATTTTTAAATGTTAAAAACAATAAAAACAACAGAGAATTGCGATTGCTCAGAATAAATAAAAAACATTTTTTTAGGGAGAATGCCCCAAGACACTTCTTGTAGATTAATTCCTCACATCTCCATTTAACACAGAAACTCAGACAGATGGTTTTCAGTTTTAAAAAGTCCTTGAATAAACCCTCAGTGCACATCATCTTAACAATTTACAAGGAGGACAAATTGTCTCCATTGCAAAAAAATGCAAACTCAAATTTCTTGTGCCATTTTTTTTTCTGTAAGCAACATAATTCTGTAAAAACTCAGTAGTTAAATAATAAGGGCCCAGTTTTTCCACTCTTATTCATATCAGACAGTCCCTTATCACATAAATCAGTAGGACTATTTACGTAGTAAGATATTACTTGACTTGCGTAAGAATCAGGCCTTGCATATTTAAAGTTAAAAGTAGGTAACAATCCCAAAGAGAATAGAAAATATGAACCTAGGAAAGAAAATCAAAAGAAACAACACAGATGAAGTCCCCACAGAGAGCAACAGCATATGCAAATTGAACTAACAAAGATGAATCAAAAAAAAATAAAAGCATCCAATTAGAGTCTAATGCACAGTATCACAACTGAAACCTTTGTCTGGGAACATTGCACCCTATAATGGCAACCCCACTAGTACAAAAGGAACTGGAATCAAAGGACTGCATCAGATACAGTATAGGCAGACAGTGGATAAAAGAAGGAAAAGTGTGCAATTACATTGGAAAAAGAGCCAATGAACACTCCAAGTGAACCTGCTGCCCCCTTCCTAAAAGGATAACAACTGTTAATGCAGCAAATATTTGATATATTTTACAGGCTGATAGGATATTTCTATCTCTTCAATAGATAATTATGTATATAGACACCCATGGAAGTTAAATATTCAAGGTAATGGTAAAACCTTCTCTTCAGTGGAACCAACTGTAGGTGTGGTGGCTATGTTCATCACTAGAACATCCAAATGTTCATGAGAGTGTATTGGCTTGCAATCAGACAGAAATTAATCTTGTATGTGATGACAGATTTCAAATATGGTCAGTAAAGTCATGATGGAGCAAAAAAAATTGTACCAATGATGAAACTGGTGGGGGGAGGGAAGTGATTTTAGCTAACTAGTCCCCATTCTGCATTCTCTTGTGCTTTAAAGGTCCAGCTCAAGGCAGTGGTGTTTTGGGAGTTCAGGAGTGAGTGAATTTTGTGAGTTTTCTATGAAGTTGCATAAAGTTTGCTTTTAAATGGGATGTGAGTCATTTAATTGTAGGATCCTTGATACATGTCTCTGAACCTGTGAACTTTCTATTTCAGCCGTTTCATCTCATCTTATATAAATACCTATCTGTGAATCCTTGTCAGTCATGATTTTAGAGGGCCTGTCATCATAGTATCAATAAAGACAACAGAGGTGGAAGTTTACAGCACTTTGCAATAGGTGCTTAACAGCTGGCAGAACTGGCCCCAGTGTTATCCCATTGTGTATCAGCCAGTGGACAAAATAATTAAGGGACTGCAGCAATGCCAACAGTTAAAGGAAGAAAACATCAGGAATTTTCATTGGGTCCTTCCCTCCTATAATTTAAAGCGTATTGGTTGAACTGGCGTCACCTAAGCCCACAATTTATGAAATATGCAATCTGTCAGCCTTGTTTCTGAGTAAACTAGGCATTAAGCTCAGTTTGGCAGTTGACTATTATGTATGAACATAAGGGAGGGTATCATTACTGTTTTTATATAGTTACTAAAACACAGAACGGGGTTTTTAAAGAGCCATTTACATCTGAAAAGAAAAGTTCACTCTTATTTTTTTATGATATGGTGGGAGATTGTGAAAGCATGAGATGGCTTAGCTTTTATAAACTGGAGATGCAGTTCAGTGATCGTTTAGGGCAGAGAAACATAATGCAGTTAATTATTCTTTAGGGTAGCATAAACTCATCCCACTCAAAGACCAGCATTGGAAAATCTTAAATGCATTTATATCGCTAAAACTGAGAGGTGAGAATTAAGTTTATTTTGATTCATAGCATTAACACTTGAGATGAGAAATGAAATGAAAACAGAGGGAGGTGGGAAAATAAAAGCAAAAGATGTGGGAAAATAGGTGGGAAATTAAAAGCAAAGGATGTGGGGAAAGGTGCTAGGATGTGGCTCACACTTATCAGTTGGTGTTCCTATAAAAATATTTGTACAATTCTGTAGTTCACTTGTTATCTCATGAGATGTTAGTGTTTCATTTTTTATACATGCGTAATATTAGCTACAATACACAAAAAAATTAATGAATAGCTTCCCCATACATTAGAAAATGGGAACTTAGAGCAGTGAATAAAAGATCTGATTTTAGGAGGCACAGAGAACTCTCTGGAAAGTGCTGAGTGTCCTTGACACCATAGACAGCATAATCTCTATATCCATTCAGTCCCTTGTCTCTGCAGAGTTTATCAAGGGTACAATTAATATCATATTATGGTAGGGTTTTTTGGTTCCCCATCCCCTCCTCCAATGTGAGGTGCTGATTTTGGAGTATTGCTGCCTTTGGGAAATGAACTGAGACCACTTGTTGCATGTAAGCCACCAAACAACCATCCGATAATAACTACAACTGACTGCAAAGTGAGGATTGGTATACTAATTACCAACCAGACAAGCTGGTGAGGTAACATCATTTATTGGACCAACTTCTGTTGGTGAGAGGGACAAGTTTTTGAGCTTACACAGAGCTTCAGGTCCGGGAACCCTACTCAAAGTGTCACAGCTAAATACAAGGTGGAACAGATTGGTTAGCATAAGTAGTTAACACATATTTCAAGGGGCCATTCAAGGAGAAGTGGCTGGTTAAAACCCCTCCAGTCATTGTCGGGAAGGGTGGATGGAGATGGCTGGAAGGGAGGGGTATTATATATAATTGTAATGAGCCATAAATCCAGTGTGTCTATTCAGTTCATGATTAGTGTCTAGCAAAGTTATGAATTTAAGCCCTCAGGCTCATCTTTTGAAAGTGTTCTGTTTCTCCTTTGAGGATGAGGACTAAATTCTCCCTTGAAATATGTATTAACTATTTATGCTAAGCATTCTGTTCCACCTTGCATCTCTAATATCCTGGGACAGACAAGGCTACAAGAACACACACAATTTCTAACCAGGTTGACGAGACCAAAAAAAGCCGATTTGTGCGTTCATCTGGAACTCTTCGAGAAAGGAAAGTGTGGTTGAATTATTCTAAAGGAATGTAGTTTCAAGAATTCCCTTAAGTGTTTGACGCTACTGTAGTAACAGAGTTAGTTGGCAAGCATCGGTTGCCTACTGTATGACTATGGTCATATTGTCGGGGAAGGGGCAAAGGGGGCATTGCCAAACAGAGGAAAGATATGGGATGGGCATATGGGGTCATGTGCCACTTCCCCCCTCGCCATTTCTGCGAGTGCTGAGCTGCCCAGGGTTTGGTATGCTCAACTTGCTGGGTGTGGGGGGAGGCTCTGTCATTCGCACGCTGTGCCTCTCCTTGCCCCTGGCACAGATCTGGCTCTCTTGGCCACCCCTCTTGCCACAATCCGGCCTCGGGCCGGGATTGGAGGGGGCAGAATGGAGCCACATCTCCTGCCAGGTGCTCACGGCCTCTGCAGTTGGATGCCGCCTCCTGGGTTCTATTGCCATTTAAATTCCTGTTTCCTGTACCAGTGAGTGCCTGCGAGGCTGCATATGGGGGAAGAGGGGTGAAGTGGGAGGAGAGGCAACTGAATTGTCCACGCAGCCCTGGGCAGGCAGTTCTGAGCTACAGACCATTCCTGAAGAGGGGGAGAGGGGTGCATGAGGGTGTGTGTTGGTCTCTTCACCCCATGCCGTGTGCATGGCTAGTGGAGGCCCATGTGCACTTGGGCATGCAACAGGCATATCCTCATGCAACTACACCTCTGTAGTTCTCATTTTTTCTCCTCTCCTTCCTCCCCTTCACCAATGCATCTAAATAACTCCAGCCTCTGTGAACTCTACACGAGCAGGTTCCTGCACCTGTGAGGAAGCTGGGTTTGATCTAATGGGAGTGGTTGAAATTTGAGGGGGGCTGCAGCTGCTAGAAAAGCCTATGTGGGGAGGGATGGCGGGCCTTTGAAGGGGAGACTTCTGCAATGGATGTCAGTACTGCTTTGCTTTAACCATTGAGTGTTGTATCGTGGGGACTTGCTGGATTGGTCCCAGAGATAATTTGGAGTACCCCAGTAGGGAAGGAAGGGGACTGGGATAGGGCAGGGGCAAGAGAAAGAGATACGGGGAATGAAGGTGGGAAAGTGGGAGCCCAGCATGCGGTATCCTCTTGGCAGAAGCAACAGGTAGGGCTCCCCCATTAAACCAGTCTGTTCTTCCCCCGCCCCTCTCCAGCTCTGACAGTCCAGGTACCAGAGGAGAGAGCCAGTGAGCTAAGGTAACTGTCTTCAGCATGTGATGATGTGCACACACACACATCACCCCCCCCCCAAATATAGTGGTCAAACTACACCTATCAATATCTATTTCCTATTCTTTGTACAGGGAAGACTGTGATATCTTAGAAACTACAGAATAGTCACTGTTAGTAAATGGAGCCCACCATCGAAATTCTATTTGCACATCTGACCCATATTTTGTGTGTGAATTTTATGTACATCAGTTTTCATTGTTTGTGTTGCCGTTTCCCCTTGTGTAAAATGGGGTTAATGATATTTACTGATAGTCCTTGAATTGTGAGGCTTAATTCGTTATTTATACAGTAATTCAAGATCATTAGATAGGAGACACTAGATAACTGTTGTTTTTTCATTCTTGCATGACTTAATGGTCAAACAATTTTATTAAAATGTTCTAAAACAGTTGACTTCTGGCTTGGGAACAAACTACAGAAATGCCAACCAGAAAGGAAAATTACAATGGTGTGATAATGGGGTTAGAACAAAATTGTGCTTTCAGCCTTATTGGTATGTGATTGTGATGTCATTTCTTCTGGCATAAGAAGCAGGAAATCAAGAACTCAGGAAGCTAAATGATGTCTCAAATGTTGTTAAAGTACATTGTTAATGATGTTTTCAATACAGTCGGGTCCAGCTACAAAGTTCAGAAATGGGTTTGAATTTTCCTAATGCTGATATGTGTTTAGATCAAGGCTTTTGCCATCATGGAGTGATCAGTCACAATGTTAGGGTGCCCCTCAAATCAGTGATATCTGGAATGAGGGAAGGTTTCAGTTTCATCTCTAATATTTAAACAATATCTACAGATTTAAACAAATCTGCCCCTTTCCTCTTATGGGACCTGCAATAAAAACAACTTAACAAGCTATTGATTTTCAACAAAACGGTTGCAAGTGCATTTTAAATTATTCATATTACTGAAACCCATAAATCAATTAATGATCCTCAATATTTCACATGACATTTCTTGCCAGTGACAAAGGAACAACTCCCAATACAACAAGCTCTCAAAGCCTGCTGAGTCACTGTCTCTGTTCATTAGAGGTGGTGGAGGATAACTGCTGTTGACTTTTGTATTCAAATGCTTTTCAAAAAATACAATCCAAAGTAAATAATCATATTCATTATATGCAAACCCTCATGTTAATCTAGATGTACAGTAGTAGCAATAAGCAGCAGTTCCTGATAAGGGCCGCTTTTCTATAGAACTACTATCCCTCAGAGCACAATTAGAGAGAAAGGCTGACCTTGTCATAGTGATAGGAATTTCAATTTTCCCAGAGGAACCACATTTTAGTCTATAAAACTCTACATTTGTAATTCATATTTTTGAAAGCCACCTGAGATGGCCTGAAAAAAGCCCCTATATAGAAGCAGAGGAATCATTGTTTGAAACATGTCCAAATCTGTCTCATTCATAAATGTCATTAGCAGTACAACATCAGACTTTAATTCTTAGTAGTTGTGTTAATCCCCTTGCAGATGTTCATTGAAAGCAGGTTAGTGGCATGCAAGTTCATTGCAATTTTCCCAGTGTTACTGTCTCATGCAAATCGACACATAAGCATGAGTTCTTACATCATGTCAGATCACAGCAGTTCATCTAGCCTGTTGCCCTACCTTTGGCATGGTACCTAGTACTTCAGAAGAAGGCCAAAAACCTCCCATAGTGAAACTGGCCTATTTGTGTAGTGCTCTCATAAGTGCTAAGGAAGTAAATTCCTTTCTGTCCTCTGAAGACCGTTGGAGGAGTCTCCAAATTATGCAGAAGAGGCGTGCTAACAAAAAGATATTTATCTAGAACCCCACATTTACTAACCAACACGCAGGTATGAATAGTACCACAATTTGCTCACACCTTTCTGTTTCCTACTTCATTTGGAGCCCATTCTCAAGATATCTTGGCCAGGGTAATTGATTTTAGTTGTATCTCTTTCCAATTCCCAAACCTATGCACTCAAACCAGTGCTAGCTTACACATAAATGATTAAGAAACCACAGTGATTTACCAACATCCAAATCTCCATGCTCAGGGATGCTGTGAGTTGTGTCCAAAAAGCAGACAAGGAAATATCCAAAGGAATACATTATTAAAAGTCAAAGCTACAATATCTGTGTTTGTCTACTTAATGAGATTCTTCTATACAGGTAGAAAAGCGATAGTAGCATTCCTGGCAGTAAAGGAAAATTATTACAATAAAAAAAGAATATATTCATACTGACATAATGATCTTAAATAACTAAGCTGTAAAACATAATGGACCCAAACTATACTGTGGAATTATTTAGAAAAATCATTTAAAAATGTTAACCTTACTGCATTTGTTAGTGAGCTGATTGAATCAGGGTAACAGGCACTCGCCATCATTCCTCAAAGACTAGTTATTTGTTAGATAACTTTATAAATTGCTTCTTGCTATCCAGTTAATTTCTTACTATGCTTTGCTTTGTGTATGAAAACAGACAGATTCCATTTTGGTGTTTTGAACTTGCGGATTAATCCAAACCCTCCTTTTGAAAATCATGCTGACTGAGAGAACGCCATATACTTAAAGTGTATCTTTCCAAGTAGGCAAGTCTGAGATGGGAATCCACTGTGGGGTAGCAACAGAGTGTCTTGCCTTATGGGCTGAAAAAGCCTGAATCTAAGCTGACCCTGATTACAGGATGAGCCCCACCTGAGAGTGAACAGGTGTGATTCCCCTATCGAGAGCAGCTGGAAACTGCAGTGGAAGGTGGACGCAGAGACTGCTAGGTGTGGGCAGGTTCCAGTAGAGCTCTAGGATTTGGATCTAAGGTTACATCTGAACTATAGCCTATGTCAGCAAAATTTATGAATATTCCATCCCCCCGAGTGACATAAGTGAAACCAACATAAGTGTTTATGTGCACAGTGCTATGTCAGAGAGCTTCTCCCACCAATGTAGTTTATGCCACTCGCAGAGGGGGTTTGGGATTTTTTATGCCAATGGCAGAACTCTCTCCATTTCACCAGCATTTTCACCAGAGGCGCTGCAGCAGCACAGCTGTATCGTTACAGTGGTGCCACTGCAGAGCTGTACGTCTGGACATCTCCTCAGGCATTGTCTACACTAGAAAGTTCTGTCGATGCAAGTTACAGCAATGACCAAAAAGAGCTGTAATTACAACACTTGTGCCTGCCCACACGCAGCACTCATGTCACCGAAGCACGACCATTCTTGGTGCTCTTGCACTGACAGTGAGAGCAGAGCATTTTGGGCAGCTGTGCAACTCACCTGCTTGTGCTGCTAGGAGTAGTGAAAAGGTGGTGAGGATCGCAGTGCCTCATGGGCATGGGCTTAATGTTCCATGATGCAGTGATTTCTGTCCTACCATTCCATGGGTTTTCGTCTGCATTTTGCGGCATTTTGCAATGGCCCCAGTTTCCTGAGTGCCCGCCATGTCTGTCTGAAAGGATGGATCCTGCACTGTTCTCCACTGTTGTGGTCAGCGTTCTGAACACATCAGGGCTGGTTGTGCAGTATATCGTGAGCTCCCAGTTCGAACTGGAATCCGAGGCACCTGCCCTACTGTGTGCCATGCAAACAAACAAACACTGCAGGAAACTCAGCACAAGTGATTGCCAGTTGGCCTGGGAAAGTTTCCTACAAGAGGCTGGAGAAACCTGAGTTACTTTCGCAGGGACCAAAGCAACACACAGACGAGCAGTTTAGTGACCTGGTTTGAAGCTGCTTGCATGGAAGAGATGCACCCTGGCATCCCTGCTTACTCTTAGGAGTGAGATACCGGCTTCTGTGTTACCCATCTGTGGAAAATGGTGGCACAATTTGAAATTTTTTACCTGCATCAATACCCCCAAGCAACCACCCAGAACCATTTTTCCAGCTTGATTGCACAATTCCCCATGTCAGCAAATAACCCACTCCCCTGCTCCACATCATCCTCCAACTCCACCTGCTCATCCACAACTTCTTCATTGCAGTTGAGTCCTCTGTCTGCTGTTTCTGTGCATGTGGAGGTATTCACGGGTCTCCTGGCAGTGGACGTGGGATAGCCGCTGAGGATGGTTTTCAGCTCCTTATAGAAGTGACAGGTCATTGGCTCTGTACCAGAGTGATGGTTTGACTCCCTAGTCTTTTGGTACACTGGACACAGCTCCTTGATTTTCATATGGCACTGCAACGTGTCCCGTTCTCTGCCATTAAATGAGAAATTTGACCATATGCAGTGAAGTTCTTTTGGCTTCAATGGAGCTGGGACTGCACATTCTCCTCTCCCCAAGTGCTGATCAGATCCAGAAGCTCCGGTGTGGTCCAAGCAGGAGAGCGTTTTGTGCATGGAGCTGCCCTTGTCAGCTGGGAAGATGAGACGTGAGCTCTTCATGCTGATCAAGCAGGTAGTGGAATTTTAAAAATTCCTGGGACTTTAAAGGGGGCGGGGTGGACAGTTGCAGAGCAGCAGAGTTCAAACTGATAACCAGAGAGAGCAATCAAGATGGTGTGGCAAACGGCCGGCTTCTCCCTAGTGGGTCTCGCACTTTTGCCTCTCTTAGTGGGCCAGGGCGTCACCAGTTACCCTGTCTTCCCAGGGAGGGGGGTGGGGACCCAGGCCCGCCCGCTCCTCCGGGTCCCAGCCCAGGGGCCCTCTGAGTAGCAGCTATGTGTTGCTGGCACCTTACTTGCAGCTGCAGACTTTTCCCCTGGGCTACTTTCCCCCCTCTGTCTTTCTGCCTTCTTGAGCCCAGTACCTTCCTCAGGACTCCACCTCTCTCCCACACACCGCTGTACTCCATTCTGTTCTTCTCCACAACTCCACACACCGCTGTACTCTGTACTGTTCTTCTGCACGACTCCACACACCACCGTACTCTGTTCTTCTTCACAAACTCCTCTGCTCACCACACACCTACTCCTTCAACTCCCACCCTGCCTCTCAGGAGTTTTTATCAGGCACCTGGGTGGGGCCTTAATTGGTGTCAGCTGACACTAATTACCCTGTGGCTAGTCTACAGGGAATAAAGCATGGAGCATTCTAGCACTTTCATAGCGCCCTTCTAGAACTTTCCCAGTGCCCTCTGCCCTTGCTATACCACAATGGGCATTGTGGGACACTTCCTGGAGGCCATTGGCCATGACAGAACCAAGCATGGTGTCTACACTGATACTTTGTTACTAAAAATTTGGTGCAAAAAGCTTTACACCTCTCAAAGTGATTTTATTTTGTTGCAGAATCAGGGGAGTTGAGTCACGCAAGGAGATTGCAGTGTGTACACCATTGTTTTGTCTCAAAAAGCTGACTTTGGTCAACAAAAGTCTATAGTGTAGACCAGGCCTAAGACAGGAAGAAAGGGCTAGAAATAGCCTACCAAGGCAGGAGAGATTCTGAGCAAGCAGGGGAACAAATGTAAAATCTCTCCAGGCAGGAAGGCCTGAGAGGGACTTAGAGCAAGCAGTAGAATGATTGCAGAGCTCTCCAGGGAAAGAGGCCCAGGAGTAAAGGGAAACATTTATTGGACTTTAATCTAGGACTTTGAGTTCGTTTTCTGTGAATAAACCCAGATGCCAAGGTAGGGTGGCCACTCATGCATTCCTGGAATACTGGACATTCCAGTACTTCTGGGAAGGGCGTGGTGCTGCCCCTGCCAGCGTGATCCACCCCACCAGAGTGACCTCAGAGGCATAGTGCATGCAAGGTCCCACTACACAGGAGGTGCCGTTTTTAAGAGTACACTACCTTGCCCTTGCCAACGTGTCCTCAGATGAGTGCATCTAAGGTCACATCACATGTGGGCAGGGCAGTGCACTTTTAAAATTGGCACCTCCCATGCCGTGTGACCTGGCATGCACCATGTACATGGGGTCATGCCACACTGGGGGCACCATTTTGAAGAGTGCGCTGCTCCGCCCCCCGCCAGTGGGACCTTGAGTGTGAGGTCACAGTGGCGGGGCGAAGCAACGCACTCTTCAAAATGATGTGCCCCATTCAATACCAGACGAAACCCTGAATGTCCTTGGACAGGGGACAAACGTTAAAAAAGCAGGACTGTCTGGTTTAATACCAGACAAATGGTCAGCCTACCCCAAACGGGTATTTTGACCCTAGAAAAAGTAAGTAGCATTTGTATAAGGAGTCCTGAAGAGGGGGAAAGATTCAGGGTGCTGCAGAGCGCCCTCTCACCATAAGTGGGTGCCAAGGAGGTAGCTGCCCTGTTTAACAGGAGCATTTTGCTGTCAGCAGGAAAGGTTTGATTTTCAAGCAGTCATGTGCCAGCCATCCCACATAGATTGCTGTAACTCCTTCACTACTGTCAGAATGTGCATATGCCTGGGCAGCAGAAAAAGACATGCTAGGTATTTCAAGCCAGAATGGAGAAGCAGATTTCTCTCATCTGTATGGTTCATCATTAGGCATAAAATAGGCTAAGCAGCTAATCCTAGTGTTGGTTCACATGAAAAGGATCCCAGTCCCCACTATTCATTGGATAAGCAATGAAAGATCTACAAATTATTCTAATATAGTCTGAACATTTGCAACTTCCTCTGATGGCAACTTCACAGAATTACAGGAACGATCCCTCAGATACAAGAAAATCATACAGTAACTTACCAGTCGGACAGAGTTGGACATTATTACAGTTCTGGTGAGGTGGTAATTAAGGAACAATCAAGTGCCAGAAAAATGACAATTTCCAGTGCTGTAATGTACTTCCACATATTACATAGAAAATGAACAGAGTCAGATAGGTCACCAAATCCATTAATTTACCCTCGATGCTGACTGTATTCTGTATATTTTGTAGTGAAGAAGCAGTGTGGGGCATGTGCTAGAATATTTGCCAATCACTGCTGTAGATTTCTTCAGGCAAACCACGAGAAACATAGCACAAACAAAATAATCTAATAACTAAAAAACAAAACAAACCCTGCGCTTGTAAAGATGAGAATCCCAATTACTTTTTAATTGGAGTGTTTACTGAACTTTGAAAGACTTCAAATCACTATACAATGATCCCTCACTTATCGCGGGTATTACTTTCCTAGACCCCCGCGATAGGTGAAAATCAGTGAAGTAGGAACTGCTCTCCACAGTGAAATTGACGCTGCCTTGTCAATTTCGGCGGCGGAGGGGGAGACTCAGCATCGCAGGGCACACTCTTGGCAGTGATATGCGGTTGGATATCATCACTGCGTATACAGTACCGAAAAATCCCGCGATATAGCGAAAAATCCGCGATAAATAATTAAATATAATATTTTAAAAAATCCCGCCATACAGTGAGGCCGCGATAAGTGAACCGCGATATAGAGAGGGACTACTGTACACATAATGCACTAGTGTAGCATTATTGGAACATGCTCTTTTTAAGTGCTTCGGTCTGGAATTGCATCAGGCAGTAGCTCAAGCTAGCGAGAGAGAGTGAATTGATTTACATTAAAAGCATCAAAAATTAAAAGTAAACAAATGTTATGGGCTATTTATCTTGGATGCAGAGAGAGCAAAATATTTAGTTTTCTGTCTAGAAGACATATTTGAGGGTTTTTTGTGGGACATGAGGGAGCAACAAAGAAAGAAAAAACCAAAGCAGAGTCTCCGTGGAAGAGAGAACGCTGTGACTCAGCCTAACAAACAATGGTAGCCCATTTGCAGTCTGGCCTGAAGCTAACAGGGGACCTCCTCAGTGGTACATAAAAAACAGAAGGGCATCCCCTCTAGATGCATATCTACATACAGTGCCCTCCTGCCCTCCCTTAGGTTTAGGCCTCTGGGAGATCTGTGTTTAGTGTGTTCAGGAAAGCATTTGGCACCTCATTTTTCTCCAGTGCATTCTCCTCTGTACTGATTTGGAATATGATGAACTCAGGCACTCTCTGCCCTGCAGCTTCTTGAAGAAACTCTGCTCTGATCAATCCAGTTTGGCTCCTTCTGGTTTGCTGATATCGTTTGTGATGTTGTGACCGTTTGGTGGGCTGGGCCTTTCTCCCTGCAAATGGCAAGTTGGCAGAGGTGATGCTTTCCTGAATTGCTTTGCACTTGGCTTTGTGGATTCAAACCCTAAAGTGTCATTCACAGCTCCTTCCACGGTCTGCTTCTCTGTATGAACAGTGCTCAGCACCCTCTCAATACCTCTAATGAATCATGGGTAGAAATATTACCAAACAGAAATGTACCAATTTTGCTTGATCCTCAGTGGGTCAGATTCTAAGGTGAGATTCTTTACCCAGGTAGATTAACTTCAGCAGGACTGCTCACCTGAGTACAGGGTTTAGAATCAAGTCCTCACTTAAATGTTTGGAATTCATTGTGGAGACAAAATTTTACCTGAAAAAATCAAGGCTACAGATATAAAAGCAGGCTTGTAAATGCTTTAGGCCTTTATAAGAAACAAAAATAATTCTCTTTCAGATAAGTTCAGAATGCAAAAATATGAAACTAGCATGTGTGTTTGTAAAATATATATAGAGAGAAAGTTGCTGTCTCCAGAGTTGGGGAGAATGTAGATGGATGTTGATGTACCTGTAGACTTACTGTTGTGCCAGTACAAGAGTTTAAAGTGTAAATTTAATGTTGAAAGCTAGAAATTGTAATGTTAGCTAATTGTACCTCAACATCACTTAGAGACCTCCTCTATATTTCAGTATAAAATTGACCTTGCCCACTGTTGGAAGGGCTTGAATTGGTGTACAAACATCTATGATAAAAAAAATCTCTTTTAAAAACACAATATTCCATGCTAGTGAAAAAAAAACAGGCTGCCAGTAATGTGTCAGGCAATAAAAGAAAATTCGTAGCTCAGGCTAAAAGTGTAGTCAAAGCCTGGTTTTCTGAGTAGTGCACACCAGATAATTCCCATGGACTATTTTGAGCAGTTGATCGCTTTGCCATTTAGAAAAATTACTTCTGCATTTGTTCAGCAAATGCTAAGCAGGAACATTTTCCAAATTGTGAGACATTCCATCAGTAATTTAGAGTTAATTTTAGTAGAATGCTGGCAGGTTCTGCCTAAGGAAAAGATTAGCTGTGCTAAATTTGTTGTTTATTCCATGCCTGTAAGTTAAATAGCCTGGTCACAATTGCAATAGATCAGGCAATAACTGTGCACCTATAGCACCTTTCTCAAACTATATCTTTTTAAATTTATTTTAAAATACTGATTTCCAGGGGTTTACTAGTTTGTTACATTAGATCTTCAGTATCAGAGTAGAGCTAATAAAGTGATATTTGACAACGTTCAATGTGAAAGAAGATCTCTTTGAGTTCCATTTCAAATTTGGCAGAATGAATGTGGAATTATGTTGGGCCTCCTTTTTCAATACTTCCTACACCAGCTGGAGTACACACCAAACTGAATCCAGAGAACAGATGAGAAATAGTGTTTTAAATCACCAACCTCCCATATAGTTATTTTCCATAACTAAGGTTCTGAATCAGAAACGTACTTAAGCATGTGCCTGACTTCAAGCATGTGATCTCAAAGTAATGGAATTACTAACACTTAAAATCATGCCTCAGTGCCTTTCTGAATGAGGACCTAATGTTCTATTGTTTTCGATATCAATGAAACCCAAATAGAACAGTAATTTCTCATCTTCTTTGAAACATAGGGAAAGGGAAGGAATTCTAGGAAAGCCCAAGGTTGAATACTATAAAACATTCATTCTACCACACATTCCCAGTGTAGAAAGTGGAGGGGGCGGGATATTTATTCCGCCCCTGTGAGTCCTGCGCTTTTCTGGCTCCACCGGCAGTGCAGCTGGGGGGAGGTGAGCTGAAGGGGTGGGGGGAGACTGGGGCCTGCTCCACCCCTGAGATCCGCTACCTTCCCTGGGTTGCCTGTCCGTGGCCCTGCGATTCATAGTCTGATTCCTGATTCCAGGGAGGAGGGTGGTCCCGCCTTCCTCGGCTGGAGCCTCTGTCATCATGGCAGCAACAGTGGAAGTCCCTTGATAGGCCCCAGGTGGCCTAATTACCTTGAAGTAGCCCCAGCTGGATCACCCAGGGAATAAGGCTTTGCTGAGCCTGGGACTAATATACATGCCTTCCACCACCCTTGATTAGCCATCCGGTCTGGCCCTGTCACACCCAGGCATGTGATATTTTTTATTAAACATAGACAAGCTGGCTCAGATAAAATAAGAGCCACCCAAACTTGTGCACAAAACAGGAATCAAATTAAACCAGAACTTTTTCTGAGGTTAATAAAACTCATCCTTACCCTTTGCTACTTCACCTGTGGTACCAATCTGTAGGCAGATCTTCAGCTGATGTAAATAGCTCCATAAAAGGCAATGGAGCTATGACAGTTTTGACCAGCTGAAGATCTGCCCCAAGACTTATTCAACACTGGTAATATTACAGCATCAAAAAGGTATTACTTGAAATGTCTGTAGCATCTTAAATAACCTAATAACCTAAATTAAATTGAGCTTGCAGAAGAAATTATATGAAATGGAGGTTGGTAGGTTTCCTAGCCTGCTGCTGTATTCATACTTTTTATTAGAGAGGTTGGATACCATAACTAAATGTTTTTGAATAGAGCAGGTTTTTAAAGAGCAGGTAATTAGAGGTGCCTCACCATTCCTCAGTTCCTAATAGTTCCTCCCATTTCAGTTAACCTGATAAATTCTGGAGAAATTTCAAGATTTCCAGGAATGCCATAAAAATCCTACACATTCTTGGGAAATTGGGTTTTGTGGGAAAACCAAGGCTACTGTGCATACCAAAGTTGGTCCAATTATGCTTAGATTTATGTGTGCATGCTTGCGTGCACAATCATCTATCTTTGCTACAATTTTTTGGCACTGGCTGAAAACATCAGATTCTGAATACTGACATATCATATAAAATTTACTCACAAGTAGCAGTGTTTTGACCTTTTTAGTATTCTGTGTTTTGATTACCTGACCATCCCACTTCTTTCCTAAGATGCTTTCAAAAGGAGAAACTAGAATGCCCAACCAATCTAATTGTAAGATATTGAAATGGTCAAAGCAGTATACTGTAATTTAGAAATGATCTGCAGCATTAAAAATCTGATGCCACCTTCTCATGACAAAGATTGTACCAACTAGCAAATCTCTCTTTTTCTCCTGTAGTAGTGGTTGAAAAGATTGTCAGGAGAAATATTATGTCTGACTGAACCCAAACTTGTTACTGTCAAGATTAATTTTATGCCCCTGTCTTAGAGGCGACAGAATATATTTTAAACCTTTCCTGAACAATTTCCTTTCAAACAGCAGCACTTTATTGGGATCAGAACCTTACTAAAAATTGGATGTGCCTAATTCACCAGTGTGTTTATCCAAGTTTATGTTGACGTCACGCAGTGATGAAACAAACCCATTGACTCTTCAATCCTTCACAGCTTGAAATACAGCCACTGGCAGGGTGCAAGATTCAATACATTTCAGTAAGAGACAGTACTAAAAAACTTTGCTGATAGACTCCAATAAGGAACAGCATGGTTTATTACAGATAGCTTTGTGCATTTATAACCTTACAAGCTTCACATGGAAAGTCCTGTTCAGAAGCAGATGATCATAAACTGAAAATGGGGAAAGCTCAAACTACAGTAAATCTGCGCTATTTGAAGAGTCAAGCAGTGGTAACGAAGAGGAAAATTATTTATTAGCTCTCAGAAGAATATGGAGATGGTAATGGTATTGGTGTTAGAAAATGGATGTGCAAAGGGTAAAGGAAGCAATATCGACAAGCCTAAAGTAACCCCTAAAAATAGAGCCAGTTAGAACCATTTCGGTGGTAATATTCAGGCACCAACAATTCCAAATGTTATCCTGGCTTTTCCATTTCCTGCCCTGTTATTTATACACTTCCTTCTATACAAAGAGAGCACATCTTTTTCTTACATTTCCTAAAGCACTGAACACCTATAGTGCAGAGGGAAGGGGGAAACCTGGTCAATGATGAGTATAGACAGCTTTCATATTGGATTAAATAGGGAGTAATGAGGGGAAACCAATGTAGGAGATTCAACAGACTTTGAATTCACTTAGCCACAGAGGAGGGATTCCCAGTCTTGCAGCTGTCGGTGCACACAATTGTTGTGTTGATTCATGTACCCTAGGTGTTAAATGAATGTTTTCTTACTCTCCTTCTATTTTCCAATAACATGCTCTGTAATAAAGGCTGTACGCCCCATGCACTACATTATTTCCATGTCATGTGCATATAGTTCCCATTGAAACTAACAGCAGTTACACACATGCATCGTGACAACATACCCTTACCCATTCAATAAATCAAATGCTTTGCCAATGGCCTTTTCTACATTGCTGTAAAAATGTCAAGAAAGTTGAAGAACATTTGCCCTTAAACCTTTGTTTGACAAATGGTGAATAATTAAAACTAGCAACATTCTTTTGTTTCAAATATTCAGTAAAGGAAGGTATATTCTCTAGAAATTAGCTTTTTCTTGGTATGGGAAGCCTGTGGAAATATGTGAATATGTGCACCCTGCACTCATTTCTTCAAACCCCTTGTGAAACCAAAGAGATTTTACCACTTTGGTCACTGTAAAATTCCACAAATGGATTTCAGGTAATAATTACTAATTTAATTAAGGACTACACAAATAACCTTCTGTGTGCTAAACCAGAGTTCTGACAGGTAGCACTCCACATAACAATATCTTGATATATGAAATGGATGCTCTGGAAAATCTTAATAGATTAATGAACCCTGGTAGACACAGAGAAATCACTTTAAAAAGAAAATTGAGAAGATTAAAAGACAGAGATGAGCATCCAAGATTAATCTGATTAGACTATGATAAAGGATACTGGAAACTGAAGGAGGGAAACTGAATACATGAAATACATTTTAGAACAGAGGGAGGCTCATAAGCATGGAGATTTAGAAATTCTTTAAAGATAAGAAAGTCTGACATTTGAGAATAGTTGATTAAAAGCTATTCTGCACAAATGCTGACTTTTTTTGGGTGCTTGGTGTAAAAGTCCATGGAGTAAATTGAAATTTCTAAATACTGGGGAATACTAAAAGATTCAATGCTGCAGATTCAAGTAAGTGGCTACAGGGAAAAAAAGATACAGCTTCCATCATAGTTTATTTCAGCTCCTTACTGTCTGTTGTATGATTTAACAAACACTTTTTGCTAATGTGCATACAGAGGAATGATTCCTATAGGACGTATCATAAAGTCAGAGGAATACTGTTTAAAATCAGCACTAAGCAGGTGCCTTACAGTGTGAGCTGATAAAATCCTTTGCAATTCCTAGGTTGCGTTTTGCATGTTGTATTGAAGCTATATTCTAGTTTGCGGCATATTAAGTACTCACTTTAAGGTTATCTGCCTGAATATTTCCTTTTTAAAAAAATGAATCTTCACTGAAGCCCATTAAAACTTGACACATTCAACTAATGGGTGATCTGTAGATGTGGACTAGCTGATAGCAATTCAAAACTCGTTTTTAGTAGATGCTTTTGTTGCTAAAAAGCTGAGCAAGTGTGGGGAATTTCAATCTAAAATTGAATAGTTTGTTAGAAGTATAGCTATTAAGGTGGTTGCATACTGATAGCACCGTAGGAACCCAGAATCACAGTAGGAATGCAGTGTTCTAACACAATGCATTGCAGCTGAATGCACATGCTGAAATTAGAGGATGAACTCATCGGGAGACCCTGGCACCAGGAGTCAATTCAGATGATGGGTATCCATTTTATAGTGACACAGCTGCAGACAGTGTTCCTTATGTAATGGGTAGTGGCTGACTGGCTAGTTTATATGAATTAGCACATCTACATGGAAGCTATTGTTAGCAGCTCACTATGTGGTCTATTTTGCTGTTAAAGCGTACATATAAATTCCGTTTAATTTATGATTGATGCTCACTCAATTAGTGTTAAGAAAAAGGGGAAGATTTCCAGGTAAGACTAAGGACATGGTTGTTACTAATAACACTTTTGATTTTATAGTGTTTTCCAATGTGCTTTGTAAAGATTAATGAAGTCAATCTCATAAGAGTCCTGAGTGGCAGGGAAATATTAATCCTCATTTTACAGATTTGGAAACTAAAACCCAGAGAGTTAGGGTCTGAAGGTCACAGAAGTTTATCAGAGCTCAGATGAGAACTCATGAGTAGAATTTTTTTGGATGCACCTTTTTATGCAGATTCAGTGACACTAAGACATTTTGTGAATTCGTGTTGGTTTTGCCCCACTGTGCTGAAAAGAAGAAAAATAAAACGTTGAATGTCAAAATGTTCATTTTGCCATTTTTTAAACAAAATGTATCAAATGTAAATGGTGACACACATTGCAACCACAGGCAATATCTTTGGAGGCCGTATTGTATTAAGTTTATACATTATTGTGGGCCACTGATTGTATGCAACTCCAGGACAGGAGGTTTTCCACAGCTCCTCCAGGAACCAGAAATGATGGGGGGGGGGAGATTAAGATGAATCATTTAGGTTTTAAACACCTCTAGAGAGGAGCTACCACTGGTAAGGCTTGCACATGCTGGTTCAAACTGGGTTTTCCAGAGACTGCCAAAGACAGGGCTGGATTGAAATTGACTTAGGGACTTTTTTCTGATCCAGCAAACAGAGAGGTCCCAATCCTTGCAGAAGGGTTGGAAAGACTTTGGCCTGCTAGGGCCCCATAAGGCTGATGGGTGACAACAGGCAAGCTTTTGGCATGTGTATAGGAACTTTTTTATATATATGTTTTCCCTTGGGGATAAATGTGCTTGCTTAGAAAGAGTTGTGTGGTAACTTGCTACACTACACTGCTCACAGCCAGTGAGAGAAAGCAAAGCACAGGTACTGAGTGCTAGGCAGATTGGCTTGCTGGGGATATCACAGGGTAAGGCAAAGAGCTATTCAGCCTTAAAGCCTGTAGGTCAGAAGGGAGTGGGACAAGGATCCCTGCTAGAGACAGCTAGAAACCCGAGACCTAACTGGACTCTCCTGAAGTGGGCCCCTGTGGGGGAACAGAGGAGTTGTCACCCTGAAACTGACATACATGACTTTTCATGTCAAAATTAACTTCAGTTTTATTATTAAAAAATTAAAAAGTGTTTAAAAATAAAAAGAGCTCATGTAGCCAGGGGCTTTGGTCTCTTTCCGAGACTGACAAGGAGGGACCGCCATCCACCCCTTCGTGGGCTGAGCCAGGAAGGCTACGCCCACCACGCCAGAAGCAGATGGGTGGGACAGGAACAGGAAATATAAAGGGTGGCCCTTCTAGCTCAGTTAGGCTGAAGCTGCTGGATGAGAAGCATGTGTCTTCCTTGCTGTTGCTGCCCTTATCCGACTTCTGCAATGCCAGGGTTGCTACCGGAGCTGCCTGGTGCTAGGGACCCAGAGGATCTACTGGAGCTGCCTGCTGCCAGGGACCCAGAAAAGCTTCCAGAGATGCTGGCCCTCTGCGATGCTGAGGAACTGTTGAGGTTACCTCTTGCTTCTTTACCCTAGGGAGATGGACAACGACCCCGAGGCCCAGGTACTCCGGGGAGGGGAGGAAATAGCCCAGGGGAACCAGACTAGTCTGGTTGTGCTGTGGCCTGATACCGTGTCAGTGTATTTCGGCTGGAGCCCTGCTGACCGAAGGGTGGTTCGGCAACAGTGGAGGGCCCTGAGTTGGGACTCGGCGGAGTAGGGTGGGACCGGGTCTCCTGCCCCCCTCCCCTGTTGCCAACCCCACCCTGCAGCTGGCAGCTATCTCATCATAGGTCAGGAGATCTGATGGTGCTCATTTTCTGCTTGTGAACCCCAAAACTATGTTTGGTGCTTACCCTGGTCTGTGAGCCCCAGACTGCTTATTTTCCCTGCTCTGCTCTGCCCGGCCTGGGCACCAGAGAGAGCTAATTCCCTGCTTTGAGCCGGCCTACACAGATGCGACAGCGAGGGGATGTGGCTCCATCCCAGACTGACAAGAAGAGACATCCACACACTCCTACAGTGCAAAGATCTAAATGAAACATTTCGTTTGACCTGAAATGATTTTTTACCTATAGGTTCACCAGCAATGTGAGAGAAATCCATTCCAGGATGACCTGAAATCTTTTTATTTCTTTACTTATTTTTCAGAGCAGCCAGTGCACAGAAAAATTAGTTATTCACGTGGCTGTACTCAGGACTTCCAAGCTCCTAGCCCCATATTAAATCCACCAGGTTCTGCTGTTTATTTTAGACAGTTGCAATTTAGGATTTGCTGGGGTGGGTGAATGGCAGTCTCCAACTTTAGTGCAAGGATTGCTGGAGGTTAGTGCTTTCTCCAGGGGGGGTAGGGGGAAAGAGGGAAGTGTCCACTGGCACTGTGCCTGGGTCAGTCACCATGCCTCCTCAAGTTCCCACTTGGGCAATTCATTTTACATCTCCAACCAGCCAGATCTACAGCCGCAATCTAGCCCTAAATGACTTACCCAATGAAGTCTCACAAGAGTTCTGTGATAGGTAGGGTACAGAACCTAGGGGTGAAATGTTGATCCCGTGAGAGTCGATGGCAAAAATTGACTTCATTGGAGTCAGAATTTCACCTTAAGTCCCCCAACTCCAAGTCCTATGCTGTAACTACAAGACCATCTTTCTTCTTTAGAGGGAAAAGGAGAAGAACACAGGAGAGAGTGACACCCATCTCTGGAGAGTCATAAGAGGAAATTGAGGGTGAGGCAAAATTGGAGGGACTACCTGAAGCGAGAGATAAAAGGTGGATGCGAATTTAGAGGGGTGGGTTTTGAAAAGCAATGTAACTGCTGTACATTCACTCACATAACAGAACTGGCAAAACCCCACAGCTCTGGCACTGGGAAAAGAATGAAGAGAGAGATGTGAATATTATGAAATTCACAATTTATGGCTTCTAGGATTTTCTAGTAATTTTGCTGAAGGAAAAACATGATAATAAAAATGTGGAAATAAAGAAAAATGGCACTTATTGTTATGATCTTTCAACTTGGAGTTCTCGTCAGATGCAGAAGATACTCTTTACAATGATGAATGACAAATTTGCTATTTTACAGTTGTATAAACTGTAACATTTCTGGTAGAGAGATTATTTTCACAGCCAGTCCAGACTAAATGTTGTCAGTGGGCATCTTCCCTTTGAGTTGGATTTGTTTTCATTGAAAACATCCTTATGGGCTAAACAAAGATGCAGTTGTAAAATGTGCCTCTTATTTTTCACAGTAACTGTAGTCACGTGTTCAGGATCTTTGTTTCTACATTTATTTGTTTATTTATTTATTCTTTCAGTTGTTTCTTCGGCCACCCAAAAGTTTTAGTTTGTCAGATTTAGTGAAGACCGTTGTTGTTTGGGACTAAAACTAGAAATTTTATATTTTTAAAGATATGATTACATAGAAAAGTAATTGAGAGGCATTAACAGGGCTTTATTTATTTATCTTTCTTCAGAGTGCTACAATCAAGGTATTGCAAAGCACAGAGAAATATTTTTTCACTGCATCCAGAATAAATACAGGTCTTTCAGTTTGTTATCAAAGCTCAGACAAAAGGTTCACTTACAAACATCATTACCTCTTTATCCACTTCAAACACAGATGCTCTTCAGATACATTATATGCTTGTGGTAGGAGCAGGGTTTATAGTCCTGATGCTGCATCGAGCTCTCTACAGACAGACCAAGGCACCAGCATGGAACCTTATTGTGGTTAGCAGGATCATTGCAAGCCCTATATTGTCCCACTGCAAAGCAATTTACACCAGTGATTGGCATCGGTGTGTGTGTGTGTATGTATTTATTTGTATTGTGTTAGTACCTATGAGTCCCAGTCATGGACCAGGACCCCATAGTGCTATGTTCTGTTCAAAAACAAAATAAAAAGTTGGTCCATGCTCTCAAAGACCTTACAATGTGGCTGCTCTAATACAAATAGGTGAGGGTTTGAGTTCTATTCCAGTCAGCTACTGACTTGCTTTGCATTTCTCAGTTGCCTCAGATTCCTCATCTGTAAAATGGGTATAATAGCACTTTCATCTACCACTCTTCATAAGGCTGTTGTACAGGCTTTGAGATTTTTGATGTGAAAGTTGCAGTATGAATTCAAGATATTTATTATAAATTCTTCTAATAAATCTAATGTGGGGCAAATGTTATAAAACATTTGTAGTGGCTATTTGATTTTATTTTTATATGAAGGCACTTCAGCAGTTTCAATGGACCTTGATTTTAGTAAAGGAGTTTACAGGCAGGAATGTTGCTGAAACAGCCAATTTTAAGAAAATGGTGCCGAATATTTGCAGAAAGATAGATTCAGATTTGCAGTCTCAAATACTTGCTCTGGAAACCTAAGTCTGAGTTCTTGTTGGAGAAGACATGCTATGTGACCTGTCAAAACAGCTTGCATTTTGAATATTTTAAACTTACACCAAACTGCTCAGGAACAAACTACAGGACAAGGATTACTTGTAGAAATCTATTTGTCTATCATTCTATCATAGGTTTCTACACTGCCACCCATCAATGTAGTATCTGAGCACCTTCCATGTAAAATCAGACGCAATAGCAAAGTCCTTAGAGGACTTCATGGAGTATCAGGCACTTCTTTTTTGAGTATCAAAATTCTTCTTGGGATTGGGGTTTAGTTTTGGAAGCAGGTTTGGTATTTTGCGGGAAGGGGGTATAGATATAGGTATAGATAGGGGAATAGAAGGAGGCATTTCTTTTGAGCATCACTTATGGTGAAATGGCTTTGTCAAAGAGGAAGGTTTTGCAACATTTCCTACAAATGGTCAGACTTTGGATTTTCCTCATTTGTTCTGGAAAATACTTCTAAAGCTTCTATGCCCATGGACCAAGTATGCTTTGTTCCCAGCTCCCACATGCATCTCCTGTGCTTTGTAATCTCCCTTGTCCCAAAGAAATGCAACTGTCTCAGTGGTTCATAAATCAAAATTTAGTGTTTGATGTAAATAGGGCACAATCTATTAATTGCTTTGACAATTAGGACCAAGACCTTAAATTGATATCAGAAGCTGACTGGGAGACAGTGCAGGGACTTGAGCACAGGCCTGTTGTTCTCACAGCAGCCTACACCAGGAATAAGGTGGACAGTGACATTCAGTGCTGCAGGGAGGTCCAGCAGTGTGAGCATGAAGATCTAACCTGAGTCCTTGATATTATCTTTTCATGACCCTAGAGCCATCTCTGTGTTGTGCCCCTGGTCTGAACCCTGATTGTGAGTCATCAAGGATGTTGGCTGATGTCACATGTTGTTAGAGCTTAGTGGCCTCAGCTTTATAATTTATGTTTCCCAGGAATGAGAGGTTAGAAAAGGACCATATTTGGAAAGATTTTCAGGATTGAGTGTTGGCTTCTTGAGGACTGAGCAAGCTAAAGAATTTTCAAAGATGTTTGATATGTGTACATCTCTGAAGGGGGCTCTTTCTATTGGTAGTGGGCATAATTGTTCTGAGCTGCTAGGAGGGGCATGGATCCACTTCACATGCTGTGACTGGAATACTTTTACAAGACTTCTCAAGATTCACTATGTGTAGTGAAGCCAAAATGATTCAGAGATGGTGGGGTAGAAAATTCAATCTGAAGAGAGATGGCTTTTTTTTTCCCTGTTAGCTCCATGTGCATAATTTAGTGACTAATACTGAATAACCAATAAATCTGCTAACTTAGCATTTGTGGAGAATGTGTAAGCAGAAAAAATAAATAAATCACCAAATAAATTATTCATTAAAAATTATTTACTTTGCTCTGTATAGATCATAAGGAGCCATATAATAAAGAGGTTGTGATATCTCATCTTTTCTTTTGAGTTCCAGATTCATATTAAGACCTGTTCCCTAGAAGACACTTATTTGTCTCTCTCCATTTTTTATTGACATTAAATTTCATGGCTGTGGGTTAACCCTTTCCTGGTTTGAAACTATTTAACTCACAAGGGCTTAGTGTTCTTTTAAATCAGGTTGATTAATTGCAGCCTATCTCCCATATAAATGTCCTGATAGGCTGGAAAAGAGGAGAAGAATTGAGGAATGTCAATTGTGTTCAGTAAGAAATAATTTGATGGTTTTCATTTTGGCCAATACACCAGGAATTGAACTGAGGACCTCCAGAGCTAAAATCATGAGCTGTTATAGGTCAAGCTAAAGAATCAATGTTCTCTAGTGTTTATTCTAGCAAAGTTGTATCCTCTGTGGGCTGGGCAAAGACAGGGACCCGTAAAATGCACTCACCAGTGGGTTACATTAGCAGAAGAAAATCTCACTTTATTTGACAGATACTTTCTTTGAGATGGTCATGAATACTCTGTAAAATAGATATCAGAAGATTTTAATATGGTAAATATGCTCTAACAATCGTCGAGAACAAACATTTTAAAAAATAGCGCAACGTGGTTTGAACACCCTATTAACTGAGGGACTTCCGGTGCTGGGGAGTTGAGTGCAGCCTCTTTGTATGAAAGCTTTTTAAAATGTATTTGAATGTGTGAAGCATGTGGCTGAGGTTCAGTACTGTGGGTTACTGGGCAGACAGTGAGAGTTTCAGATCCTAGTGCAGGCAATAGGGTACAGTTATCCCTTCAAGGAGAGGTACTTCAAAAGGGTGCTTTTTGATCAACTCTGTCCTACTGGGCATTGCAGATCTGCGGTGGAGGATTCAGTTGTGTCACTCCCCACTCCTGGGCTAGAACTGTAGGTGACTATAAAAGAAGAGAGAGGAGAGGAAAGCATGAAAAACTGCATAAAACCTCAAATACATGTATATCCTATAAAGGGAGCTAAGGACACTATTGCAACTATCAAGTGTAATCTCAAAGCACCTTTGCTAAAAGAAGAACTGCCAGAAGTATATTTTCTTAGAAATGATAGTTATGGATTATTTTAGTGCCTTGAGGGCCCATTGTGCTGGGCACCATCTAAACATAAGTAAGGGACAGTATCTGCCCTATACAGTTTTCAGTTTAAAGAATACCACAGACTCACAAAAGGCGTTAAATGGTGAAACTTACTTCAAATGGCTCTGGTTTATGGTACCGGCAGCCTAGACATAAAGGAAAGTGTTTCTAATGCACATTTCCATGGAAAATTGACCAATGGCAAAATTTTCAAAAGCACCTCCCTCTCCTGGCATAGTGACTGGTGGTTAATTCAGAGTGGGTGAAATTCCCAGTTGTCTCAGTGTCTTTCCATTAATTTTAATGGCCCATCATTTGTCTTTTCCTGGGTTGTACAAGGGATCATTACTTGAGTCAGGTTTTCTAAAAGCACCTGGCTTTGGAGGTGCCTCTCCTTTTAATGGCTTACCTCCCTGCTGTGAGGTGGAGCCAAAGTTTATCAGCAGAGTTCTCTCTATACCCAAATACATAAATCTATAATCATAGCCTGTATACATATCTCATAATGATTATCAAGTTTAGAACATTATAAGCTTTCCTAGAAGACCTTATTTGATACATTTTACATTGTATACAATCCTATTGATTTTTAACTGCTTATTTTTTGGGCTTCTGTTCTCCCCCTTTCTTCTTCCCCTCCATCTAGACCCTGATTGTCACAGTTGCTTATGAAAATTTTGCCCTGCAGCAAATATCTTTGTTTGTTTTGTCAACAAAATGGATTTGATTTATTATAAGGGAGTCACTTAAATGAAAAAACAGTTCTTTTCTAAATGACCATTTCTTTAAGTTTTGAGTGAATTTGGTAAATTTGAAAGCTCCTGAAAGTGAATGAATGTCTGATAGCCCCAGCTAAAGCAAAAAAAAAATATAAAGAACGTGAGTTACTTCCATTCTATCTCACTTTACTCCTCACTGGTATATCATTTCTAGTCGAATTCTGGATCTCTCCTGCAAAAGATGCCCACTGAGAATTAGATTGAGATAGCCTGACTGCTATAGTAATGTGTGACTGAAGAACCAAGCACTTTATACTGGAGAAACAAGGCACTTCAGTTAATTCCTCAGTGAAGGTAATTAATGAACCAGCCAGTGGGAAGTGGAGGGGAACTGGGAACTGTTGCATAGAGTAGTTACAGAAGATGAAAGTGCAAATTAGGAATATTTCTGGATCTTCATGTCTGCCTGTCAGCCATAGACACAGAAAGAGACTATAAGGGAAGCCACATCATTGTATTTACACAACAGAAAGCATGGGAAGGAAAATTACACCAAAAAAAAGGAAAAATGATAAATTTAGCAGTTCCAGTTTTCTAACTGGAGCTGTTACAGGCATGACCCCTTGGTAACCAATGCAAATGATCGGAACATTCTGTAATGCAGGCAAATTCTGACCCATTTTATGGGAGGAAATGGAATGTGCATTGGACTAAAGAAACTGACAGGCTTTGCTTGATATTTATAGCAGCAAATAAAATGTTCAAAAACTGAATCCAACAAGTTTCATTCAATTTATATCCTGTAGTTAGAGCAGTTAGTTCTTCTAAATGTCTCTGTTGAGGGTCATGTTTGTTGTATGTTAATATCTCAGTTATTTAAGACAGCTATTCTTTTTCTTTTCTGCTGCACAGTTTAGTTGAAATCACCTTCCTGTTACTGGAAAAGCAGGTCAGCAAGCAATGTTTTTTGATTTTTTATTGAGAATGCTGCCGTCTGTAGACTGTCTTAACAAAAAGACAGGCAGGTTGGCTGCCAAAATACATGATCATCTGTAGGTTTCTGATGCATCACAGGAAACTGGAGAGATTTAATGCCTGGAATCTGAAGTGTATGCTTACGCAGCATGGAAATCATGGACACAACACCATATCAGCCAGTGTACGAGCTTTCCATCACTTTCCCATTTGTTCCATACAACAGTGAGCATCAGACCTTTCCCTCTCTTCCCCTTCCCCCGCCCCCTTTGGTAAAGGCTAAACATTGGCTTACTGACTTTTCGAAATGTGACTATAATGGAGAACTGACAAGAACTTAATTTGATGGGAAACTGTGAATAAGTTCTAAGTAAGAAGATGGCTTTTCTGTCATTTTATTTTAATCTTCCTCTATTCTCATGCTGCTAAACTAATGGAACAAAAATTGGAAGCCACAAACACTGTCTCAGTGGGATGAGGGGAAGACCAGGCCAGAAGTTTTGGTCCTCAGAAGGTGTAAATGGAGTAAGAAGTGGGGTTAGTTCATGATATTAAATCTGTATGCGAAGCTGCTTGAGATTAGATCAGTAAGAAAGTTAGGCAGATTCATTCCTTACAGGTTTATTTTCAGAGACAAGTTAATGGTTTACTTTATCATTTGCCACCATTTATTTTCATTTTCAAAAGACATTTGGAACCAGATTTTCAAGTGGTCAGCAGTGGAACTGATTAGGAAACTTCATCAAAATAGTTTTTCAGTAAAAAAAAAAAAAAAGCCTTGATGTTTTTTTTGTTCTGCAGTTTTGGACTCACTTCTCAGATGTAGCTAGTACTTTTGGCTATTTTAATGTTTAAAAGCTTCATTTTCATTTGCAAGAACAGATTTGGGCATAGGTAATGCAGAATATAGAATATCCCCCACTGAAAAGAAAACTTTCAAATTGCCAGAGAGACTTGCTTTTTCTGAGGAACTGAATCTAAAATAGAGCCACATTCTGGTGTGGTGGAATTTTTGCAGCAACTGTGTAAAGTTGGGGTCTGTCACTTGTTTAAATTTGGCAGTGCATAATGGCAGAGATCCAAAAGGAGCTTGGTTTTTGTGTGTGTTTCTTCTCTTACAAATAATTTGTTTTCCAACTTTATCCACAGAAGGAAAGCTGTACAGACATGTGGCTAATTTTTTTATCTTGTTGCATAATGACAGCATATGCTCCGGAATGATGAACAGAATCTTTGGCTACTTAGTATATCTTCCCGCCCCTTTTGGAAACTGTAAGCTGTGAAAGAGATCAATAATTGAGAAATGATTAAATTATGCGTTATTAGTCTGTTTTATTATATATATTTACGTTCATGATGAGAGAATGCAGTCTGTAATGGAACATGATCCATATTGCTTGCGTCCATGATCCGTGATGAGGGAATGCAGTCTGTAATGGAACATGATCCATATTGTCTTACTTACAGATCTAAAATTCTCTGTAAAAATGAGAGCTGGAGAAGAAGTAGCAATACAATTTTCCTTTTGAGACTTTTATGAATGTAAAATACCAATCCTTAGCCCAAAAGGCTTCCTGCTGCAGTAGAAACCCAATTTAAAAAAGGAACTGCTATGAATATAAAAACAGACTCCCTTGTCATGATGACTTTGCTTTGCTGGCTTTGTACAAGTGTCCTCCTCCTTATCCTTGACAATATTATAAATAGCCAGATCTTCAGCTGGTGCGAATTCACCAGTTCCACACTATGGGAGTCACAAGACATTGGACGCTGAAGTAGATATAACTTCAGTGATTTATTCCAGCTGACGATCTGGCCCTACAGTTTCATATAATTTCATGTCTTGTGTCACTCAGTTGTTTCTAATCTTTTCTTTTCTTTTTTTATTATAGAATCGTAGAAATGCAGGGCTGAAGGGGACCTCGAGAGGTCTTGTAGTACAGTCACCTGCACTGAGGACCTAGACCATCCCTGACAGGTGTTTGTCAAATTTGTTCTAAAAACCTCCAATGAGGAGGATTCCTCAACTTCCCTTGGAAGCCTATTCTAGGCCTTAACTGTCCTTATACTTAGAAAGATTTTCCTAATATCTAACCTAAATCTGCCTTGTTGCATATTAAGCCCATTACTTCTTATCCTACCTTCACTGGACATGGAGAACAATTGGTCGCTGTCTTTTTATAACAGCCTGGTATTTGAAGATTGTTATCAGGCCTCCCCCCTCAGTTTTCCTTTCTCAAAACTAAACTGGCCCAGGTTTTTATTTTAAATGTTTCCTCACTGGTCAGGTTTTCTAAACGTTTTGTTGTTCTCCTCTGGACTCTCCAGTCTTGTCCACGTCTTTCTTAAAGTGTGGCATCCAAAACTGGACATGATGCTCCAACTAATGCCTCACCAGTGCTCAGCAGAGTGGGACTATTATCTCTCCCATGTCTTACATATGACATTTTTGTTAGTATAGTCCAGAATGATATTAGCCTTTTTCATGACTACATCCAGTTGCTGGCTCATATTTAATTTGTGATCTACTATAATTCCATGATCCTTTTCTATAGTGCTACTGCCTAGCCAGTTATTCCCTATTTTGTAATTCTGCTTTTGATTATTTTCTTTTAAGTGTAGTGCTTTGCACTTGTCCTTACTGAATTTCATCTTGTTGATTTTAGACCAGTGCTCCAATTTGTCAAGGTCATTTTGAATTTTAATCCTGTCCTCCAAAGTGCTAGCAATTCCTTATAGCTTAGTGTCATCTGCAAATTTTATAAGCATACTCTCCACTCCATTATCTGAATCATTAATAAAAATATTGAACAGTGCCAAACCCAGGTCAGATCCCTTCAGGACTCTACCAGTTTTTCTTGTGCTTCTCTTCTTATTGCCTTTTATGTCCTTTGCTAGTTGTCAGCGTTTACCCTCTTGTTACTTGATCTCTTTTTGTCTATTGAAGACATGGAACATAGGAATTGTTATACCCAACCATGCCACTGATCAGTTTAGTCCAGTATTCTGACAAATGCAGAATACTAGAGGGACATATAAAGCCCACAATGGATGATTATATATAATATGCCTGCAAGGAATTTTTCTTCTTGACACTAGGCAGGGAGAGGTTTGCTTCTAACCTGAAAACTGAGGGTTTGTGAATGTTTATCCTTTTTAAAAATATTGCAGAAGATCTTCCTATAGATGTCTAATCCTTTTTTGAATCCTACTAAGTTCTTTGTCTCAATAATATCTTGTAATAGTGAATTCTTCAGATTACTTACACTGTTTTCACCTCCATGATCCTCATTTTGATTTTGCCTTTAATATCAATAAATAGCCACTTTTGTAATCTGTCTAATTTCCCTATAGCAGTTGCTTGGCATTTTATATTAATGTACAGCTGTCTTAAAAATTAATTTGTGCAGCCTACTTAACAATGGAACTTTTAATTTTTCCCTCATTTCTGGTGTTTGTCTCTTTCTTACTTTATAATTTAATGCTTGATATAAATTCGTCCAAGCCCAACCACCTGTTTACTTTGCTGCTTAATCTTTTCTCTCTGATGTATAGAATTCCCTATATACTTCCTTCTTCATGAGGGCTCAGCATCCAGGTAAATCAATGAGAGTTCTGCCTCTGAGGACAACTCCTTGTTGCTTTTCAATCTTTTCACATAGTACATCAGTATTCCATTGCATTTGTACAATCCACATCACTTTCTAAGGGAGCATAATTACTCAGTACAATATGGACCTTCTCTCTGGTTGTCCGCACATGATGATCTGTCTAGATCAGTGGTTCTCAACCTTTTCCATACCTTAACCTCATGTTACAACAGAAAACAGTTTGAGAAACTCCTTCCATATAACTGTAAGGAGATGGACATTGCTTGTGTCCCCCTGAAATGTGTGACTTGGGAGGTCTAGGTCACAAGACTATGTGAAGGAACAGACTGGTGGATATTCCACTTCTTCAAGTATGCAGTACTTATTTCTTGCTCAGTATTAGTCCATCTTATTGTGGGGGCTATCAAACTACAAATAGAGACAAAAGCAAGGAGTTCTGCACTGAGGTAGTTCTTTCTGGTTTTAGCAGAAAGAGAAAAGTAGTTCAGAGGAAAGAAGGATCACCTAGCCAGCCATCTTCCCCTGAAACATGCAAACAGACCTCTGACATTTCTCATTTTCTGTTCAGAAAACAGAAATGTCAGTAAATGTGAACATGTTTATTCTGGCGCATTAATATCATTTAATAAAATTAATGGTATACTAAAATATTAGAAAACTACTGGGCCCTATAAAAGGCCAGATCAGTCAAAAGACTGCAGAATGATTAGTTTTTGTTGAGAACGCATGACTTCATGATTACCCAAAACTATGTTTGCTATGGAATTTGACATTCATTTCATTTACTTGTATGTTGGTTCAGTCTTGTTTTCCCTTTTCTCTTTGTCCCATATTATATGCTTACATTTCCTCCCCTTACCCTGATCCACTGACCCAATGGGCATAGTGATGGGGTGTCCACCCCTGACAAGGCCTAGAGGGATTAAGGTGGCTAAATAGGCCAATTAACTCCACAGGCTGCACCTAGAGGAGGAGCCAGGGAGCAGGAGTTGATTAAATGAGGCTCAGCTGGGCAGGAATAGGAGGGGCCTGTATAAAGCCCAGAAGCTGGCAACAGAAGATGGTTGTAGGAAGACAGGCTGCATTCACTCCTTTGGAGGTCAGAGGTGTGTTAAGGATTCATGGCATATTAAGGGACTTGGAGGTCAGAGGCGTGTTAAGGGCAGTTCATGTTTACTCCCTGAGAGAAGGGAGTTCCCAAGGCGGGGAAGCTGGGAAGGGAAGAAGGTTTAAGAGAACAGCAGCAAGGAATAGCAGTGCAGGCCTTGGCCGCTAACTCAGGGGACTCCTGAGCTGGAACCTGGAGTCAAGGGAGTCCCCTACCAGCCACTGGGGACCTGGCACAGACCAGGCAGAGGACTGTGGATTGCCTGGGATGATTGACCTGGAAAGACTGATGCTACAAAAAGGGGGAACACGTATGGTGACTGGGCAGGAGAGCTGAGTCATAAAGAGGAGGTTGCAGTTCCTGGAGTGAGAAGGGTCTGCAGGGTGAGAAGATGATGGGAAAGACACCACCAGAGAAGGGCACAATTCCTGGCCAGAGCTAATCTCCAGGACATCCAGCAGAAGGCACCACCAGTGATGAGTGAACCTCATGACAGGCACTCACATGTACTGGGGCCATTTGTCATGGTTTCAAGCTAATAGCACCTATTTTCCCCATCCATGGTCCGCTCCAGGTAGTCCTTCAACCATCCCGTCACTGGGCGTGGACCTTTGTCTCACTCTCTTCTGACCAGACGTTTTAAGGCTGAACAGCTTCCTAACATATGCTGTTTTCTCCCCAGCAAACCAGAATGCCTTATGGCCAGCTCCTGTGGGTTGCTTTATCTTTTAGGGCTATGATTGCCAGGAGTTACAAGTTATCACATAACTTTTTCTCAGCAAGCACATTTATTCATGGAGAGTTGGAAAGCATTACATAGAAAACATAAAAAGAAAAGAAAACTTCCTACACATTAACTAAACGCTTACCAGGGGTCACCCCAAACTCCAATATAGGTCTCTTTCCAATACTTCAGCAAGGCTTAGTGCTGCCAAGAACCAAGGTCCTGTCAGTTTGTTGAATCAAAAAGAATACCAGCAATCTGTTTAAACACCTCCATTTATTCCAAAATCCCTTTCTTTGTCTTGTGGCCTCTGGAAAACCCAGCTTCTACCAGTGTATGCAAAGTACCACAGGGACTGGTACCTCTCTGGGGTTATTTATGATTTCAGCTACTTGCCTTAATCAGCACTCATGGTTTTGGGTTCCTGAAGAAGCTCTGGTAACTCTCCTTCCCATATGCAGTAGAATAGTCATATATTAATCATTCATAAATTTACTACAAAAGTCCCCAAAGATATGGCATGGGTTGTAATATCTGTCAGACCAGTCACTTGTGAGGTGAATTTTCTTACCTGGGCAGATCTCAAACTCAACTCATAAGAATTGCAGCAAATCAAATGCCAACATTTTTCCCCAGCTTTGCATTAAACAAGAGGACCATGGGCTATGCCAAAGGGTGTTTAAGCTGTTCATCAGGACGCAGAAGTCAGAATCAATGTTGATGCAACTATCACCACACAAAATAAAAACAAAACAAAGCACAGGTTTGGATAAAGAAATATATGGACAATACGGAATGGCATCTTTAACCACAGCAGTAGGTAAGCCAAGCTGTTCATCACGAGTATCCCACAGTGCACACAAAGTATTACTGAGTCTTATTTCTATACATTGCACGTAATCACAGGATAGGCAGGAAAGATGATTATAATCCAGGAAATGTATAGTCAAATAATAAAGTCTGGCAAACAGGATTAGACACACCTTCTTCCTGGTCCACAGCCAGCTTCCTTTCTCCCAGTTGTGATGATGAAAGCATTATTAAATCTGACTTGTGTATGGACAGACTACACACTCCAAGTGCCTTCTGAGTGCTAGAAAGTTTACATCGTGCAGCATCAGGATAGTGCAACTGCTGTCATTGAGTAGATGAGTCAAACTAGCTTTAGTAGAACGCATGGTGTAGGCACAGCTAGTGAGAGAACCAGAAAAAATAGACCACAGGACTTTCTGCACATGATCAAGCCCAGTGTAAAACTGGAAATACATTGGTGGGGGGTGGCAGTTAGATGGAAGCAGAGAGAGCGAGCGATCTTATCAAACTCCAAAGACATACATGAGAGCAGCCATTATGGTTCAGACCAGTGGTCCATCTAGCTCAGTTCCAACAGTGGCCAATACCAAGTGCTTCAGAAGGAATGAGTATGAGAGGCAATCATCAAGTGATCCATCCCCAGTTCCAGTACAGACGCCTGGGGGACATCACTATTTACTGCTCTCCATTCTGAAAACTATCTTTTGACTATCAGTTACTGATCCGGGAGAGGACCTTCCCTCTTATCCCACAACAGCTTACTTTGCTTAAGAACCTTTGGTGAGCAATCTTGTCAAAACCTTTCTGAAAGTCTAAATACATTATAGCCATTGGATTACCCGTGTCCACATTCTTGTTGACCCCTCAAAGAATTCTGGTAGATATTAGTAGCTGATAAAAACATTATAATAATAATAATAATATACATTTTCAAGAAGCATGTTAACTTTCTTTTTAAATTAATCTTGGACTTCTAGAGTGGGATTCTCAAAATGTTCAGAGTTGGCCTAGTAAAACTCTCATTGACTCTGACTTAGGTGATCCCTGAACAATATTTTTTTTTAAATTCCACCCCTATTTTTCCTTTGATATAATGTCCCCTGTTGGTATTTGTCAGGGCTTAAATAAAAACACAGAATTACCTATAATAAATCAGATACTGAGCAATTAAATGAATTACCTAGCATTTTATTGTCATCCTATACATTTCTGTTGGCATCTTGCACAGTCATAACTGATCAGTAAAATGCAAGTTCTGCTGTAGAAGTCGCCTATGATCAGTAAACACCATACTTATTAATTTAGAAAATATAACAGCTGGAATCAGCAGTCTTTCTCATGACAGTATGTCTTGATATGACAAGTCTTCCTACATTTTAATTAATAGCAGTGATATGAGGTCACAAAGATAAGAGATGACATAAGAGATGACAAAAGTAGGTTTATATCAAACTAGGGGCAGTAGTATTTTTAGCACTATGTAAAAATAGTAAAAATGATGTAAAAATAGTCACTTTGCAATTGTCTCTTGGTTTCTATAGATCAATAAGATGAAAGGAACAAATAATTGGAAAAATAGATTTAGTTACTGTAAAACAGCAAGGGAAATCGACATGTCTTTTGGACTCTGATTTATGTTTTTGTTTATCTTGTTCATCCAATTAAATGCATCCTTCCAAAAATCCATGGTTAGGCACAAGTTCGAGGCTCAAGCCTGCAAGGAGCTCAGGGCCCTAACTCCCATTGAGCTTACCTTGCAAGATAAGGCCTTCATTAGGAAGAGGATCTCTCTTCCAGCGTTTACAGTTTTTGAGGAAGATAGTCTGAATCCAAATACAGAGAGTTCCATGTTAGTGTATAATTGATGTCTTGGGTACAATAATTACCCAATTTGTTCAGACAAAAGGCTAAAGCAGTGGATTTTCTGTGTCCTTTAACGTTTGTGTAAGGCCTTAAATTTCAGCACTGGGCAAAGTCTGGCAATTAAAACTCATTAATTTGGTCTTTTCCTAGTGCAGTGAATTTTTCTCCTTATTAGAAGTATTCACTTGAGAACAGCTTAATATTGCACATACACTTTCATCAGTACTGGAACAGCTGTCAGTCTATGACTATACAACTATATGAACTGAATGATTTAAGCATTGCTTAGCATGACAGTGAGTGAACCCAGTTTAAATTCCAATCTCATGAGTACAGCTCTCACAGATTTCATAGTCTTCCATGGCACAGCACAGGAGGAACCTACAGTTCCACAGCATTGGCTTTATGAATCTCAGATAGTGGCCTCCCTTGGCACAGCTCATGTGTCATACCTCCCGAACAGGTCACACTGCAACAGTGCTATGCACTGCAGACCAACAGCCATAATTGGTACATAAATCAGAGAGAGAGAGAGAGAGAGCTGGGACTAGAAACTTGGTCCTCAAGCTCCAGAAACATGTCCTCCATCATGTAAGCCAAAGGAACTACCATAGGGATGGATTCTGCAATCTTTAAACTGTGTAGCTCTTATTTCCGTGACTTTTCCCATTGACTTCAAATTATATCAGATGATTTCAGTGGAACTTCTCAGATGAAAAAGTGCTCCACAGCATGAGTAATGGTAGTAAAAATGGCCTTTAGCTAACAGTAATAGTAGGTCCTCAACTTTTTGTGGACCTCAACTTACTCCCTCACATCCTGCCAGTAAACTACAAAACTCAGAGGTATGCACCAACTATTCAAGGAAAACCTAAAACAGTCATTTAAGTCAATGGAGTAAGTTTGAATTTACACTGGTGTAACTGAGATCAAAATTTATCTCAATACTCTTAAAGAAATATTAAAATGTACCTTGTTGGTCAGGGGAATATTGCTCTCAGTTGGATTCTCTCCGGAGGAAAAAACAATCAAGATGTTAAAAAGAAACAATCAGAGACTGTTTTACCATCCAGGGACAGGCAACTGAGTGGAGATCACATGGGTCCATCCCATTTCATCAGAGCAGGGTGAACTTTAACAAAAATCCCCTGTGGCCATTGGAAGTCATGTAGAATCAGAGGAAGAGCCAAGAAGAGAGGAAAACATTTATTTAAAAATCAGAAAACTAGCTGAACAGGGAGGGAAACTAGTTTACACAAAGCCTTCACCCTCCCTTCCTTGGCTTAATTATGTGTAGGCCTGGATCCAGATCCAGATTTTCCCAAAGTTCAGGGGTTTTTGGATACAGGATTTTTTATCTGGACGCATCTGAAATTTTTATGTTAATGTAAATTTTCAAAAAAAAAAAAAGTCACATTTTGGAATTGCTGGTGTGGGTAGTGAATGATGCAAACAATGTAAACTCCTAACACAGTAAACAGAAAGGCAGATAGAGTTGTATTTTGTCCAAGTGATACTGCTTTCGAGCCCAGATACAAAAGCAACCAGCTCATAAAGAAATCCAACACACCTATTAGTTTAATACCGCCAGATTGAAATTACCCCTTCCCAATATGCTGGCAATAATAATAATAATAATTGATGTATTAATAATGTGCTAGGATCTAGGTGCTATGAATGCAGACAGTAAGACCCATTCCCTGCCCCAGTGAGCTTGCAGATTCCCATTATAAATGGACATGACAAACTCACAGCACAGTGGCAGACTGTCCAAGGTAATGAGAGGCACTCAGCTTCTGAGTTACTTTTTTCTTCCTGCCCACCCTGATATCTTTCTCCTCCTTCCCTGCCTCTTCTGAGGTGCTCCAGCCAACTTGCTACCCCAATTTGCTCATCTTCTATACTGCCCATCCCACCGCACAGATGCAGGTTCTGTCTACGGTTGGTGCCTGTTGCCAGATGCAACCTTTTTGTGACACTTCCCCCAAAGGCATCCCTTTATATTTCTTTTTGGTGACATGGGTTACATAGTGGCATATAGGTGCAAGTGTCTCCTTGACATCTACCCACATCACAGCCAGCAGTGTGGGTGGGGATGCAGTTTCTGCAAAATATTTTTTTTTTTTTTATAGAAAAAGTTTCCTCACTCCAGATCACTAGGTAGGAAGCCAGGCGAGACCCCTATGGTGCGGATCCAAAATAATAAGCATGATTGTCCTCTCACCTTCACTCATGTGAGTCAGGAGTAACTGCATTAAAGTCAGTGGAATTACAGCAGTGATTGCAAGCAATGCCGGAGGGATAAAAGAATCGAGCCTCTGAATCCTGGGATTCATAGGTTTGTATGAAAAGCACAGTTGTTTATCTATTATCAATGCCATTTAGTAGCAGAACACAAACAGAACCTTTTAAGTTGTCATGGGCAAGGATTAACATGATGAGGTTAGCATTGGAGTAATGCTAGTGCAAAGAGTGAGCTGTAACCTTGATGCAGTAACCATTAATTATTTCACCCACAGCCAGAAGGTTGACTGTATCACAACCTCTACTGGTAATAACCCTTGCTATATGCATAATCCTTGTTCTGGGAATCAGAAAACCTCTTTTGTTATATCAGGGTCAGAAGCTGCTGTCTATTCCCTGCATGCAGAATATGACTCATGCTTGAAAGTTACTCTGAGACTGCTTTGCGGCAGACCCAAGTCATGGTTGGCAACATTATGCACTGTCATCCCTCCAGTGTCAAGAGGGAATAAGGCTTTAATAACAGTTACGTTGGCTCTGTTTTGCTCTGCTCTGCCAAGAGTCTTTCATGATTTGCAGATGTGTTGTGGCAAGGGGCGGCACAATGATGTCTTCACAAAGGCTGCTCCTCTTCAAAGGAAGCATTTTCATTTTCAAGGTAAAAGGAATTTGAGAATAAAAAATGAAACTCTGAGGACTGATAGAGATGAGGAGTAAAACTGCACTCGGATATTAGTAATCTATGACAAGGCATTGCATATTTCTGTATGGATTTGATGCTATGGCCAATCCTTGGAATTTGAAGTCTAGAAGTCACACCCACTGAAAATAGAAGCAGCTAATTAAATGGTTTCACCATTTTGTTTTGATGTCTGAACATTTTGTGTCCAAAAGAGAGAGAAGCATATTTTTTTCTGATTTCAGGCTATATCACCATCAAAAGTATGTGCTTTACTGACTCACTTTTAGCAGACCATTCTGTAGAGATTATAATTTACTGGGTATTTTAATTAGCTGCTACCAAGTTCTCTACTATGCCTTGATTCACTAATCTACTCACTCAGTCCTTATCTGTATATTTTCTTTCAAAGCTTAGTGTCAAGGCAGGCTGGAAACCTCAGAAGGACTAGTCATATCATTTGCAGAAAAAAAACTCTCAGCGATTCACCTACGCATCTCCTTTCCCCTCCTTCCCCAATGAACAAATTAGGAAAAGATGTTGTCACTTATAACAGGAATGAAAGAACTGGCTGACAATAGATTAATGATTAAGACATTGTGTGCGAAAGAGGAAAAAATTGGAAGAAGCAAATACTTATTAAAATATCAGATTGTGGAAGTGTCTGCTAAGAATTATCTGTGGCAAGGAACACTGTTAAAACAGAAAGATGAACACATATGCACTCCATACCAACCAACCCCCCCAAAACACTCACCCCAAATAGATTTTGACCCTGAAAAGAGAGATGTGCCAGAGACTACATGGAGTCCTTTAGGGACTTTGCTATTGATTGTACATGGAGGGCACTCAGATACTGTCGTGATGGGAGGGCAGCAGTATAAAACCCTAAAATATATAGGCCAGGTCTCCACTAGAAAGTTTTGTTGACCTAACTTTATTGCTCGGGGGTATGAAAAACCCACACCGCTGAGCAACGTAGTTAAGATGATCTAACCCTTGGTGTAGACAGTGAAAGAATTCTTCTGTCAATCTCGCTACCACTCTCAGGGAGATGGATTGACTACAGTGTTGAGAGGACCCAACTATTGCCGTGAGGGGCTACCCTGAAGTCTCACAGCAGGGCAGCTGCAGTGCAGCTGCTGTGTCAGTTTAAGTATAGTCATTGCCGTAGCTATTAAGAAACCTAACAAAAAAGTCTCTTCAGCCATTTTCATCAGGTGGTCCAACTCTAGAAGTTAACAATCATTAGTTATTTAAATTGATGCAAGAAATATGAGGGCTATTTTCAATCTCTCTTGCTCAAATGTTAATGGAAGGAAGGGGAAGATAGTCATCTAAAGAGGCTGATGGAGTATCTGATCACAGTTTAGGAGGTAAATCAATTCCTTACCTCTTCAGCTGAAAAAAACCACATGAAAATAAATTGCTTGGTTAGCAAATATGACAAAGGTTAGTCCAAGAGAACAGTTACAACAGTACTTATTTCAGAGTATAAGGGGATCCCTTGAGTTACCCCCTCTCCCTCACTGCACCGTACTCTCCACATGGCCATGGCAATGAAAAACAAAGAGTTATTTGAAGCAGAAGAGCAGCATTAGAGTCAGCTGCAAATGAGTTTGAGGGGTTGATTTTAGACAAACGAGACTGCATGAAATGGTGGTGAGTAAATCGCCCATCTGTGGAGACTAGAATTAGGGATATTGCAGAGCTGATTTG
The DNA here is from genome assembly GCA_007922155.1 of Mesoclemmys tuberculata. Lineage (NCBI taxonomy): Eukaryota > Metazoa > Chordata > Testudines > Chelidae > Mesoclemmys > Mesoclemmys tuberculata. Next base: position 20,732,898 of record ML675615.1, on the reverse strand, counting down.
TGAACCTGAATAAGGTTATCCAGCAAACCATTCATAAAATCCATTGCTGCATTTGACTGCAGTTCCCCTGTTCCTTCTTGCAGTCTTCTCAAAGTAGGTAATTTCACGTTCCACAACTTTCTGACACTCGATGCAGAAGAGAAGTATATGATCTGAAGCAAGCTGAGACAGAGTGTGTCAGAAAGTAAAATCCCAGACTGGTTTCTTTGTCAGAGGAAGTGGTGGCTCCTGTAGGTTCCCATGGGGCAAAGTATTTCAGTACGTGCCCATCTCTAGTTGTTAAAGTGAAAAAATCTGCCAGATATTTCTGAAAAAGGGTGATCTCCTGGAGTTGTAAAGCTTGCCTGAATGCTTCTGAGAGTGAAAAATTAAATTAGATATTTGCAACCCTACATCTGGACCCCATACAGTAAGATTTATGGTTTCATATATTAGAAAGTTCACTACTATGCACTGCAATCTACAATACTGATAAAAGGCTTTGACTTGCCTGTAAAATTTATATTGCATATAATGCCTTCCAGACTGCTATTGTCTTGTGACTGTGATAGTGAGAGGAACCAGGACCCTAGTATAGCATGAATAGGTGTGGGTCAAGCTTCTTCACAAAGCTCATTGAAGTATCCTGGCGTTAATAGTCTGAAAACCTGATATTGAGTTGTAACGGCTACATATGTTCTTCTCATTCCCAGCACTGCTTTACACCAGACCAAATACCTACCTCGCTGGTGTTCTGTATCACGGGCACTTTCTCTTCCTCTTAGGGCTTTTGCAAATTGTTGCAGGTGCAGTTAGCAAAATTAATTTCTATAAGGCTGTGCAACATCTTATAATGTTTCTGAAGACTTCCGGGACTGCATGTGACTTCCTACTTTGATGACTCCTAAATTGGAAAGGAGCTCTATACTATAGTACATTCTGGGGTGCACTCGATTTTTTCGGATGTGGGAGAAAGGCACCTCACTATATGTGGATTTAGGAAGATTTTACATTTTAATTACTTAGACCTGTATGACCTTGATATGTTTTACATGTCTTCTGTAGCCTTTATAATATTGAGGGGTTAGTATTTCCAATGGTACCTTAAACTACAGTGACCTGTTGTATAGTATCAGTATTAGCAGGGTGAGAACCACCATTAGAAATATCCTTAGGTTTAGAAACTCTAGGAGCACACGAGGATGAGTAACTACAAGTAATATACTTACACTCATATGCATGAGCATGTCAACCCCTTTTTCCTTAGTTGCACTTTCACGCCCCATACATTTTAGGGTGCCCCATTTCTCATAAACTACCTCTTGTTCCCCTTATTATTTTTGATGTCTACATCAATGTGTTACCATAACAACTTGAAGTTATTACAGAATATTAACATAGTTTTGTTATCGGGCATCTTGCAGTATTAACTGGCACGTTGCGACGTATTTTCCAGTCTATTCCTGCATAGTTTCCAGAACATTAGCACTTCACACATCTTTTTCTGTAACCTTATACTTCACTGGTACAGGTGTATCTCTCAGTCAACTAGCTATGCCAATCTGTTTCAGGCTTGAGGCCTTCTATGTCCAAGTTATATATCTTACAGACCTAAAGCCTGTATGTAGGCCATGCATTACAGCCTTATCTTAATACCCACTACACAGGCATACATACTTATTACTTGATACATACTTATTACTCCTGTACCCCTGTGGTGTGAGCCTACTTATATTTTACCTCTCAAACTTACAAATAAAATCTAATCTGTTACCCATACAGGGATTACATATTTCTATTATATATATATATTTAGCTACATTTCTCTATTTTTTTAATAAGACAACGTGATATTTTAAGTGAACAGAATTTTATTGTTAGATGTTCATTATAATATTTTTTCCTCAGATGAGAAATGTTGATGAATTTACATAATGAAAATGCCAATCTCTATGAATTCTGTAAATTAGCATACAAATTATTAAATTAAAGCAGCCCAGGACTGATCAATAAGAAGATCTGATAGCGACTTTTCACAGCCACACTGTAGTTATTTATTACCATAAGGCAAGGTTATCCTTGACTAAACAGGAAATATTTAGGAGAATTTACTGCCTAGAGATTGAATTCAGGTGAAGTAATGACTCTCAGAATTTCAATATAGTATTAAATCCCCTGCAGCCAATAAAAACCCATGTCTGTTATTAATAAGATCAATAACTTTTAATTTATAAATGCTTTTCCCTGTTGTCACAAAAATACTTTGAACATAACAGTAAATTTAAGACTAACACATCAAAACCTCATTTGTTTAAGCAAAGGCAAATTAATCTGACAATGTTAAAAATAACCCCTAAAAGTAAGATTTAAAACGCCTGAAAAAATGTGTCTTTAAGGAAAACAACACTTTTCTCAGCTCAGAGTCTGAATTTTTATAAGGAAAGAAGCAATTCTCAGCTTGAACAAACTGTGAAACATTTGAAAATAGTTGCCATTAGCATTTTTGGTGACTACCTTAGTATAAAGTGGCATATGGTATGACAGTATGCAGCTTGGATGTACTGTAAGAGATTATAAACCAGTTTTCAAACTGCTGTAGTACTGGTTATAAACTAGAAAAGCATGAAATTGCTAAGCAGGTGGCAGTAATTTAGCAGATTGGCTAGACAGGTGGTGAGCTCTGACTATTGCTTACTATGCAAAAGTTTCACATTTCACTTTTACCTTGTCCTTCACTTCCCACCCATCCCAGTCTGTCTGTTTTGTCCACCTGTTGTCTTTTGCTATAAACTATGATTGTAAACTCCTTGGTGAAGGGACTATGCTTCTACTTAATGTTTGTATAACACCTAGAACAATAGGGTTCTGATCTCTGAATGGGACTTGCAGCCACTAACACAATAACAATGATTATTTATTATAATTTTATTATTTATTAATATTGCAAATTTTGAAACATTTTTATCTTCATAGATACTTTTCTTTTACCGTTTTTCTTTTTTGGGGAAGGGGCAGTTTCTTTGTAGTGGTAAAAACAGTATTAAAACAAGACAAAGATCTAAAGGTTAACATTAGAAAACAACTGTTTAAACTGTGCCCCCTCAAACCTGTGGGCACAGTCATTATATGAAGAAGCAGGAATATTCTGGTAATTGTACACACAAATGGGTACTTTTACACTCATTTATATGATAATGCAGCAGAGACACACCCAGATACAAACCAGGAGCCAACTTTTGAAAAATTGGCAAGTACCCTCTTAGCACCTGTACAACTTGGCAAAATAGGGATATTTTATACTGACCATTCCTGATTTCTGTTGATAAACATACCCTCCTTAAAGAAAGCAGGCTTCCCTCTTGCAGAAAGCCTCTAGTGGTTACCATATCAGCAATGATGGGGAAATGCTTACAAATTAATTTTTCTGCTTATTCGGAAACACTGAATGCACTTATTAACTAAAAGGGAGAATATCTGCTTTATCTGAACCTAAATGAGCTTTCATATGGCTAGGCATGTACACAATGTCTTGTTAATAACACCTTACAATTACAAAGTGCCTATATTTCTACACTACACTGATATTCAGAAACTGTACACAGAAATTATTTCACCTACTAAAATGCAACTGCCTCTGAGATGGAACATTCGGAGCACAAAACAAAACTATATAACTAATTTGCACATGAATAAAGATTAATATTGTCTCCAATTCACACCTCAATCTGAATTTGATAGGCAAAATGTGGTTGTTACCCAAAGTGGAATTTGTCTCATGCACTGGGGTGACATCCTCTGATAGTCCCAGAGGATTTTTAATGATCTGAAGTAGTGAAGCTCTGTCTTTTATATCTCATCTAAGAGGCAGAAAGAAGAGAACCAGCTAAATTACTATTGCCAGATCCCGCAGCATCCTGGGATTTCACTGTGGAGTCTCTCATGCAAGAGCTAACTAGGCCTTCTTCTAACTGGTATTGATGCATATTATTCTTTTAGTACGGAGAAGATGGAACTAATTTCAGCTGCAGAGTAAAGAATGTTCAAAGTTACTCGTACTGCTGCTCCTGTGTATGTCATTTCTTCCTGCTTTAGTTACGCTCATCATTCCCATGAGCATCAATAAACTTGTGGCTATAAAATGAGAATATGCCACAAGGTGTTTGGCATTGCTCAGTTCTAAACTCTAATGTAAAATAGATACGCAAAAGTAGCTTAGGCTATGAAAAGAAGAGTATTTTCAGATTCTGGCAAGCTTTAAGAAAGGACAAAGAAGAGCCCAACAAGATGCTCAAATGAGACTTGAGAAAAAGCTTTTCAAAAAGCTAACAGTGAAGATACTAGGGCTTCTCTGTGGGAATTAAAAATAAAACTGGAGACCCAACCAGTAAGAAATCGAATCTGTGACTTAAGGGAAAGCTGAGATTCCTCAGCAGGAAGTAAAGCTCCTTGCCAAATGCAACAAAGAAAAGTTTGTCTGTGCCCAGCAAGAAACTGAGAATGTTCTGCTGCATTTCAGAGAAGATTAAGACTGATCTACAGAGCCTCTGAGACAAGCATGAGATGACGGAATGACTAACATATGGAGGAAAACCCTGAGCTTGGTTGCAGATTGTTGGGAGTTCTTGTGAGCTGTCTGACAAGCTCAGCCAAGGAAGCATGTCTTGTTCCTTGTGAAATGTATGGGATGAGAGATAAAGAAAGTGTTCGCTGTTGCTTGTTTACTTGCAATAACTACATTTTAACGATAAATTCACATATTGGTGAAATTTTAGGGATTTTACTCAAAATCAGAACCATGGAAATACCAAGAGAGGGGTTATTTTTGTGATTTTTTCCAGCCAGAAAATTACAAATTCAGATTTTACCTGAAATCTTGTGAGATCTCCTGGTCTCATGAGATCTCTACTCTAACTAGTCATACAGAACTGGTATGAATAGGCATGCAAACATCTGGATGCTTTTCTGATCTGTAACATTTTTTTCAGGTTCTCTCATGCAATTGGGACTTAGTGAAGGAGGCGTGCTTAGTGAGAATGTGGCACTGTAAGGAACAGTCAAGGTGAAAAACAACTCCCCTAGAGGTTGTCAAACTATTGGCTTTGGACATTTATTGTTTTTTCTGGCAATGCACTTCGGTGCTCCTCTTCAGCTTTTCCCTTTTGCTAACCAGCTACAGTTAAAGCAATAAACAGTGTTCTTCCATCAGCATCAGAGGCATGAGCCCAATTTTATAGCACTGTGTTCATGCTAATGAAAATTGATAGGTAATTTTCAAGTTTTGGAAGAAACGTTGATCAGCTTCCGCAGCCCATGCGTTAGCACAGACTAATGATTGTGAAGTTATTTCTCAGTAAGTGAAGCTGGCATATGGCTCCATCTTCATCAATTCTTCCTTATTGATACAGACAAGCAACTTTTAAGCACAGGTTGTCCTGTCTCAAATAAAGAATCATTGCCATTTATTAATGGTGTATGACACTGTTTATATTTTCACAGGAGAAGCTGGTTTTTCTAGGCATCATTATCTAATGCCAGCAATGGCCACACAGAAACTGTTGGCACCAAAACATTAAATAGATTCCTTCCAGGAATCATGGGTGCCATTTACAATCAAACATTTTAAACAGCTGGATTGAAACCTATGGAGAAAAAGAGCTGAGGCAACATGAATAACCTTTTTGGATACTTGGGAAATATGTACCCTTACAACTTATATTTGAGGGTGGGCTAGAACCTTCTTTATTTATGCCTTCACTATCTGTGCTACAATAGGGGTGTGTGTATGTGTGAGAGAGAGCGAGAGAGACAGACAGAGACAAAGAGCGAGCCTGTTTTATAGAAATAAATAAAAATATACATATATAGGTTTGTATGTGTATGCACAGTATCAGTTGACAGGATACAGGTCACCTAAATAGGAGTAGAATTAAAGGGAATGGATATTCTTGGAACTGTTGATCAGTAATAGACAAACTTCAGATCAGAAGAAAAATACTCATGCTGTAAGGCAGGTGCCATATTTTTGCTTTCTTTTTAAGATTTTCAAATCTTCTGTAATACTAGTTTCATATGATGGGTAAATCTTTGATACAGACAGCAATGTTTAGGAGCTTTCACTGCTTAGGAATCCACTGATTGCTACTTCTGAGCATGTATAAGGAATTATAGCTCATTCACATGCTTGCCATCTTAAATATTTTTTTCATTCTGATGCCTCAGAAAACATTGCTGTGAAAATGCTTTACCACTGTGTTGAAGTAGTGCACTGAATAGGCTGTGCAGCCAATCAGTGGATTCTTAAACAATAACTGTTCTTAATCATTGCCACTGGCAGCAGAGCTCTCATTGGCTTGTGAGAAATAAGACCAGCTATTAGTCGATGTGTATGCCATGTAGGTCTACACCTATGATTGCTTTCAGAGAATTCCTACCAGCAATTCATTTCACGTCATGTCTTAAACTGTCTGTAAAATAAATTTTCCTGACAGATATGCGACTAGCAATGTTCGGCTTGTGCATTGAATATTTTTCAGTCTGAGCAATACAGAGGTAAAAGTAGATCAGCTGCTCAGACCAACAGTTTGCATACCTGTTGTGACACTGCATATGAAAGATGAGTGACATACGTTCTAGTATATTTTAAATGATAGAAATTTGAGTATGTTTCTATATGTCAATAATGAAAATGTAACAACCAAATTTTTGTCCTTGGATGCATACAGTCTGGCTTCATTAAAGCTGGAGAGAACAGCATGGCAATCCTAAGGGGAAAATTTGGCTCCTGAAAGTCCCTAAAGTGAACTTCAGCATGAAAATTAACAGTAGAATACATCCCTTAGAACCCAATCCTGTAACAATTTATGCACATGCTTAATTTAAGATACTCTGAGTATCCCATTGATATTCCCAATGATGTCAGAGGTACTAAAGTGAAGATCATTCATCACTTTTTGCAGATTTTGTTAACTTAGTTTTTAATTTCCATAAATATGAGATATCTGAATCTTAAGAAATTCTCTTAATGGAACTTATAACACCAGGTAATAAGATTGTTTCCTGTCATTTTGACTCTTGCTGTGATATGTGTTTTTAAAGGATAAATTAACAGAGCTCCTGGTGAGATCCCAACTAAGTAATTCCATTCTGTTTATTTGAAATTTCTTGTCATTTCAATAAGATATTTTATTCTTTTTCATTTGTCATGTAGTGTGGCTGTGAGCCATGAAACAGCTGCCATATTTACCCCCAAGAAGTGGCTATGTTCCAGTGCAATAAATGTTTGAATGTCTATTTGTAAAATTGACAGAACATTTGGCTGGTGGGGGGTGCTGGGATGAACTGTAGTATAGGACACAATCATCATAATTTATTATTAGAATTCATACAGTCATATATATTTTATGATTTTTTTAGTTATACATAAAATAGTGAAGAAGCCGTACTGCAACTAACAAAGTTCCAAAGCATTGTATCTACGTCTTCTGCAGTGGTAATGTCATTGAGGATCATTGTTTATTTTTGCTACTGAAAAAAATGTTTTTTCTATTGTATTTTATATAGAATTTGTGACATCCAATGGACACTTAGATTCTTAATGGGACTAAATACATCTAGATAGCTAAACCTTTAGTAACGTGTCTGTTCTAAAGTGCTTGAAGAAGAGAGATAAAAATCAACAAGTATTTCTTATCTTCTACCTATTTAAAAAGGATATTCTAGATCCATGTCAGATCAAGTGCTCCATTATTCAGCATATTGCAAAATGAAACAAGTTGTTCCCTGGCTTCTAGATCTAATTTAGTAAAGGGCTATCAAAAATGAAAAGGGCACAAATGATATTTTTGTCCCCATGATATGCATGCGGAACACAAATTACTGTCAGGGAAAGAGCTGTTTGTAGAATCAAGGAAGGGAATATGTTCTTAAATTAAATTAGTGTTTGTGGATAGTGAATGACATAATAAACAATCTATTGTCATTTTAGTCTTTAGTAGACTAAACTATCTGAAAAACCAAAGTATGAGAAACACACATTGTTATTTGTCTAAAGTTTCAATTTTGAGCTGATCACCTCTAGATAAGGTGTTGTAAAGATCTGCCTATTGTGTATATGTAACACTGTCCTCTACTGAACGGAATGAAAACTGCTCCACTGTGTCTTATAGGCCCTATGTTACTAACAACTAATGGAGAGTCTTCTTTAGCTAAAGTAGAATTCTGTGCTCTAGAAACTGGAGATCTGTGTTCTAGTACTGCTGTCGTGAAATTCCTAGTGACCAAGGTGTGCGGCATGGAAATACCTGAGAAATTCCAGGTTCGCGAATAGAGCTGATTGAAAACTGATACCAGTGGGAAGAAAAGAAGGAAATTTCAAAGTTGTTTTCATTTCAAAGTGTTTCATTTTAAAGTTTTTAAATCATTTTTGTGAAATGTTTTCAATATTTGTTTCTGAAATTTTGACTGAAAACATTAACAACATGTCTATAGCTTTTTGTTTAATGAAACCTTATAAATTGCTATAACCATTTTGATTACATTGTCAATAACATTTTCATACTAACAATCATTAAAATAGAAATAAGGCACAATTTTTTTTACAAAAAAAAAGAAGATATTTTTCAATAAGAGGAGAAAAACATCTTTTCTTTCAAATATTTTTTAACAGGACCATTAGTAAGAGGTTTGTTTTTATACTTATTCATGTAATGTACTCAGATAGTCTGGGACAGCTCCTAAGGTATAGATTTGGTTTTTATAAAAGAGACCATGATAAAACCTAGCATTCAGACACAGGAAAATACACCCCCAAGGCTGTCAAAGTCTAGAAAATCTAGTTTTGCTGAAGAGGTCTTGGTCTTGCAGTGCATTGAATGTGAATGCCAAAAATAAATAAAAGGAGAATCATATGATGTGTCTTTCAAAAAACGCACAGCTCATTTTAATTCATTATTTCTTGCTGTTCAATATCGTGAATGTTTTATGTGTAAACGTATTGGACACTTGCACATAGAGAAGGGAAGAAGCGAGAATTTAAAATAGCTGGATCTAAATTAATTTCATTCAGCTGAAGTAGGCCTTGGTTAGTTGGTGTTGCAGTTTCACTGCAATCTATAAACTGATCAAAAAAATACTGGGCACTAGGGACTGAGCTCAGCTAACAATATCTGACAGCCCAGGTAGGAAAATATGTGCCTTAGTCATTGTCCAGGGACCTCGTCTGGTTAATGACTAGCTGCAGTGTCAGTGTGATAGGAGGGCACATCCGGCCTTCAGCATACGGAGGGAACACTGTAAGTTAGTGCCTTTTAAAGAGAGAGAGGGAAAAAAGAGAAAAATCTTTCCTCTCAAAAACTATATAAGTGAAGAAAGGCTCAACAATCATCTTTCATGGCTGGAAGCTTTAGCTTTTCTAATTTGACACATTTTGTATTCTGCTGCACTGTTGAACTGCAGCAGCTTCAGGTCAACTGTTCACTATGCTCTCCTCCCTCCAAAACCCCAGAAATACAAGGCAACCACCTTGCCTGGGGAGATTGATCACATTAACTCCATTTTAAACCCTCCTTTTATTGTGTTACTCAGTGGCGTAGGACATATGAATTATTTAAAAGTTATCTGGAACCTTTGGTGCTGAATAATTCAATGGATCGGGGTGTTTAACTGATTGTCTGCCCTCTATATATGTTCCTAAAGGAAGGCTGAAAGCAGCAGTCAGAAGGGATCTAATTTTAAAGACAAAACTTCTAAGTTTTGGTATTTTGTTGTGTGCTCTGGACAAAGTTATCAAACTTTTGGATTTTCAAACACCCCCCCTCTGTCCTTTTAACTCACTATCTTCAAGTCTCTAATCCAAATACGTGGCAGCTGGAAACTGGATTATATTAGAGAAGAACGTCCACTGCCTACAAAGAGGTGCTGGTGCTGAAATTCTGAGCAAGGCTCGGAGGATGATCCACACACCTGGAGTGGCACAGTGGTGCCGAACAGCCAACGAAGGCTGCATCTCTATTAGGAGGGTTGCTGTTGGCCAGTCCCAGCACCTGTCATAGGCTATTCCCATAAAAAGTGACTCGAGGCAGAAGCAGACCTTTTCCTGTCCACTCATGCTGCTAAAAACAGCCCATTTCATTTCCCTTACAGGCTAGTGAGTGCATGCACAGTGTTAACATCAAGTGTAGTGTTTTGTTCATACGGGGTTATGTACTGTGCATTGGAGGGTTGCAGGTCATTGGGTCTCGGACTTTGAAGCAACTTGATCGAGTTGCCTTGCACAGGCACAAACCGCTTGGCACCTGCACACAGTTATTAGGGCTGCACTGATTGTTTGTTGCTTTCCCGGGATTACAGCTTTGGGCAGTTTATCCTGGCAGCATGGTTTCGAGTCCATCTGGTGAAGCTGGAATTACTGGGAATCTAGTGTGGCTGGATCTCCCAACCTTGCAGAAGTTAAGAGATGGGGTAATTCTCTAGCGTGCAAATTAGGCATCAGAGCATCTTCTGTGGCAAGGGGGGCTGGATTTGCAGTCTGCTCAGTGTCTCAGGACATACAGATTCTGAACGGGGCTGAAAGCATCAGCTAGGCCTTGGAATTCCCTTGGGTCCCTGTTGGCATGAACTGAAGCACACTGGTAAGGCCTTGGAAAGTTAGGCTTGTCTAGCTTTGAGCATAAAAAGAGGGTCAGGACAGTCCCAGGTCACAGCAGCTGTTGCCTCTTCCCTTTTCCTGTTGCCAGGATGAGTTGCTTTTAGGTGGTATCTTGATTTCAATTGATAACAAAGTTGGCTAAATTAAAGCTTGTACATGTCCTTCTCTGACTCCTGCCATTCGCATGCAGCAGATGTGATGCGTTTCCTGTGTGTGGGCACATTAACACACAACTTCAGCATATCTCTGTACTGAATGTAATTTGTGTATATGCAACCTTAAATGCCACTGCAAGTTCCTTAAGCTTATTTACAGTTGACCCAAGCCTCCAAGGCACTGATTTTATGCTGACTGAATCACACTCACTGGGAATAAACCTGGGCCAGCTGAGGAAAACTGCTGGACTGGTTTATTTTTTAAGAAAAAGCTATCCATATGATCTTAGTCCACAAGCCTATGACTTGTTTTGCTAATCCTGAGAGAAAGAACGGGCTCTAAGTTAAAATCTGATCAATAAAATTATTGGTGACTCTGAGATTTCTTTTACCGTCTTTGTACTTTGTTGCTTGGTCAGTGCTCCTTTCCTCTGCTCTCACTTTTGAGGGTCATTTTGACAACAGAAGCCTTTGAATGCAGTGTATTGAGGTGCTGCTTCTTTTTCTGTCTGTGTCTCTTATAAGTACACTGAATTTTAGCTCACTTCGCATGTTTTCCTATATATGTTGCCATGAATGGTGACACCCCCAGATAAGACAAACACAAAGCAATAGCTGGTTTGGATGCAGATTCCTTATGGTTTTCTGAGACATCTGGATGATATATGAACAGGGTAACCAGGTACAAATATATGCTTAGGGAGCTGTCATTTCTGGCACATTGTGGCTTAATGTAGGAAATGCACACACCAGTGGCCTTCAACCTTTAAGTGAGAGACTCCTTACTGTCTTTCAGCATTTGCTGTTCTTCTCTACAAGGCAGAGGTACATGAGAATCACAGGGCAGTATGTATGGACATTTGGCTAACGCTTGGTGGTCAGATACAGCATTAGTCTTCTCTCACTCAAACCATGGGTCGTTTTAGCTTGTGCTATTGGGGGAGAGAGTAATGGCCCAATCCCATGTTGAAAGATAGCAGGAGGAATGGAAAGTAAAGGGTTTCAGGTACCCACATCTCCTTCCTTTGGTGCCATTACCAAAGAGCGTGTGACCAAAGGGCTGTGGTCAGAGAGCAAGATGGAAGGATCTGGGAAATGGCATACAAATGAACATGTTTTCTTTGAAGTCCCTTGGGAATGATGATGCTTTAAGCATCTTACAACAAATTAATCAGTAGCTTCCCCTCCACAGCTTTTATTTTCTTGTGGAGACTATGTGAACTTAAAACATGTGTCAATGCACAAAGCAGGGGTAAGGACCAGGTTTAGCCATCATGGATTCTGGGTTTTGCATATTTTGCTGCTCATTCCTCCTTACAGCTTCACAGAGCCTCAGTCTCTTCACGTGACAGAAAGGGTCATGGCCCCACTTCCCAGAGGAGTCAATGTGGCAGATCAGAAGTAGTAGTGGGAGATGTGGATGTGGTGTTCTCTTCTGAACTTTGTAACGCGCAAAGAGGAGGATCTAGCTCCATTTTGTGTGTGTGTGTGTGCATGCGCGTGGATCACTATACCTCCATCTAGTTCTGGACTTTGCCTTCCATTTTATCAGCATCGTTCCAGCTGCTTCAAATGCCCTTTGAGACATTTATGAGATTTCCCTGGTTTTGTTTATTTTTTTCTTAAGCTTGGTCTTGGTCATCATGTATGTTGCTGGGAAGGGTGCCTACCAAGAGGGGCTGTGTAGAAGGGGTGGCCTATCCCTCCTTGCCAGTCTCCGAGGGAGGCCAGGATCTCTCTCGACAGCACGTGGTTCAGTGAGCTGTAAACAGGGGATTTGCACTTTATAGTCTATTGCCAGAACCTTCAGTCAGGGCTGGCAAAGTGGGCAGTCTATAACCAGGAAGCTTCAAAGGATGTAGGGGTGGTCATCCCAGGGTTGGCATGGCATTCAGGGAGAGGGGGACATGGGCCTGCCCAACTCCACCGCACCCCAGCCCAGAACCCTAACAGTGGCAGGACATCCCACCACTGGATCAGTGGAGCTCTAGCCAAAACTCCAGCCGAAACTGACAAGTGCTTGGGTTTGAGCACAGCTGGACTGAAGTTGGACACCCGTGGGTTACTTCCTCTACCCCAGTGCCTGTATAGCTGTATCCCCAGCCATTGTCCAACTCCCAAGGGTAAATTGCAAGGGGCAGCCCCAGCAGGACAGTGTTGCCAGCATCTGGCAGCTCTGGCAAGTCACAGGGCAGCCGACAGCTCCAGCAAGTGGCCCTCTTGGCTCCAGGCAGTAGGTAGCTCTGGTGGCTCTTCAATGGGGCCGGGGTTGGGCTGGAGAGACGTCCTTCTCCTCCAGCCGTTCCCCCTGCCTGAGCAGCAGGGCCCATGCTTTATATTTCCTCTTCCTGTTTAGCCCTATCCCTTTGCTTCTGGCTTGGTGGGTGTGGCTTCCCTAGCTCCACCCTCCAGAGGTTGAGTGGCAGTTCCTCCCTGTCAGTCTCCAAGGGAGGCCACGCCCCCTCGCTACAGACCCACAATAGGGCTTAAATGAAAATATTTGTTTCATAAACATGGGAACAGGACAAAAAGAAAGGTGATATCCCCCTTGTTAAGCATTTATCAGTCAAGCCCTGCTAAGAGGCATTTAAGGCTGTAATAGATTGTGGGCCCATTGATCTGGGAAGCTCAGAGGCTAAAGCTTTGTTCACCAGAGTTTGAAACTGCAGCTGTAGCCTCAGTAAGGTGCATTCATTTCCATTTCCCACATCACTCTCAGAGTGGAGTCTGCACCTCTGATTTGGTTGCTAAATTGAATTATTTTCTGCTTTATCTTTAGTAGCAAAGCTTTGTTATCATCTCATTAACGTATTTCCAGACTATAGCCATTTCCAGTCTCCTGCAGAATACGACAAGGGAAACCTTAATCAAAGATCTATACAGCTTGGAGTTACAGTTTCTTTCAGGCCTTCAGCTTTTCATATTAATTAAGATTTTACGGAATGCCTTTCAGGTTTTCCTTCAGCATTTTCTTGTTCATTTTTAGCTCCTCGTTTTGTCCAGCAGCTGTGAATATTTTTTACTCTTTTAAGAGCTCTACCATCACCAAAATCTGTTGAGCAAAAAGCTGTCTGAACTGGCGTGGCTAGGAGTACATAAGCTAGTAAACCTGTGACAAGGACAGCACCCAGGAGTATTGCTGAGACAAAGTTCTTAGCCTGATTCACTTCTGACTGTTGTGTCAGTAGAAACTGGACAGATCCAGGGATAGTTAATAATGCATTCCCTCCAAGGGTATATCTACACTGGAATTAAAAACCTGTGGCTGGCCTGTGCAGGCCCACCGACAAGAATTCCAGGCCCCAGGGCAGAAGTCTTTCCCCTTCCACCCAAGCTCCCCCACCCCCTCTCAGCTCACTGCCGCATCCTTCCCACCTCATTACTTGGTCCCCCTTATCTCTTCTATACTCCCCCATCCCCCAGGCAGCGAGCAACAGCTGGAAAGGGTGAGGGGGAGGGATGTTGTGAGCAGCAGCACAAGATGAGGCTCAACAGGGAGGAGGGACACAGCTGCGGGGAGGCCAAGTGGGAAAAGGGGTGTGTGGAAGAGAGGAGAGGGGATAGACTGTGGAGGAGGGTCACAGGCAGAAGAGGCAGGACAGACAGCTAGCCTCCTGAAGGGGAAGCTTTCATCCTGCTGTCCATTGTCCGGGCCCATTTTAAAATTGCAGGGCCCCTAGGCAATTACTCACTTTGCCGCCCTCACCCCCCACTCCCCCGTCCGCAAGCCTGGGCCAGCCTTCTCAGGCTCGAGGGGCTTGGACTGTGGGACTATTTAGTTGCATTGTGGACTTCCTGGCTTGGGCTCCAGCCTGAGCTCTGGAACTCTCCTATCTCGCAGGGTCCTAGAGTCTGGCTTCAGCCCAAGCCCAGAAGACAATGCTGCAGTTAAATAGCTCTGCAGCCCGAGCTCAAGTCAATTGGCACGGCTGTCTAATTGCAGAATAGATATACCCAAAGAAGGAGAGACACTCCCTGACTAGCTCATAGCTGACCAGAGGAACTGCCTGTGGTCTCACTGAGCTAGAGGATGTACAAAGTCACAGAAAGGTTAGTCTCTAAAGGAGACAATCATCTGAAAAAAATACATGGATAGATTTTTATTACATTAAGTTCTACCAAGCATGTAGTGAAAGACCTATGAGATTGCCCAGCCAGGATTCTGCCAGCCATATATTCTTCAGTCACCACACTCTTTTCTCATAATGAGATTGGTCCTCTCCTTTGTTTTTTGCATCAGTGCAGTTTGTACTAAGGACACTTGATTCAGTTATGGAGCGAGTACCCAGATCATTTTCAGAAATAAGGTAAAGATGAGTGCCATCACTGGAGCTTTACCCAAGCTGAAATAAAAATTGTAACTTTTTTTTATGGTTTCAAAAAGAATGGAAAACTTTTAAACTTCCCTTTAAATATTCCCTTTCTTGCCCCAGTTTCACACAGCTATTGTTTAGCTTATTGTGTGATAAATAAGCCTTAGCCAGGCTTCCCATTTTTACACATAGAGATCTAAGTGTGGGTGCCAAGAAGGCAACTTTGACATCTTATTATCTGATCTTCAGGTGCAATTAAAAGTGACATTCACTGCACACACAAATAATTATGGGTCCAGTTATTTGCACCTTGTGGACACAAAAACAGAGGCCATGTTTTGCAAATATGTCCCTTCTTGTATATTTACTAAGTAATTTCCACTGAATGATATGCATGATTTTATGGCAACCATATATCAATAACATTTATTCTTCCCATGCCTGAATATGTAGTGTGGGTCACAGTACTTTTATATTTCCTGGCCTGCTGCTATTGGACAAAAGCTCTCAGGAGACTTCATACTTTCTATTGCTTTTTTGCTCTCTGCTGCAAACCTTTGGTCGATAATCCCTTTTGTTCCATTTTTTTCCCTCTGGTGTACCATACCTGTCATAACTTTCACTTACCTTATTATTTCTCCAGCAATTTTGGCCCTTAGAGATAGGGACAGGTCAGTAACAGATTACTTCAATGTTTTTATCCCCCATGTGAGCTGCAGCTGACATCTTCTATTAGCCCCAATAATGCACATTAGCTACTGCTGTTAGAAGCCAAGATTGTGCTTAAACAGGGCTTCATTTTCTATGCCTTCATTTTCCATAAATTAGTATCTAAGAGAGCAGTGCTAGCATTTCCATTATTTATTTGGCAATACTAATCATTGCCAAATTAAAGGCGTTGCTTGCAAAAGTACTTGTTTATGCATCCCTAGCATGAAATACTTAGTTACCATTGTTCAGACACACATGGTTAGATGTTCAGCTTCTTTAAGATGAAAAGAACTCTGCCAGGAAAACAGAATGCGGTTTAAAAAAAGTTACTTTAGGAAATTATTAGCAAATTATTTATTTTATGAAGAAAACAGAAATGAGAGGAATCATTGTCTAGTCCACATTCTATCACCACAATGTATTTTTCTCCTGACTGGAAAAGAAAGAGACGACATTTCCTTTCAAAACTGTTACAACATTACAGTAAATCTATTTCCTAGAGTGTGTCATGGATATGCTATTTTATTATTAGCAAATGCACAAGTGGAACAATAAAGATTGGGAAAAGAACAAAATATAAAATGTAAAGCAAGGAGATAATACAGAGATATATAAGCCAAAAAAGGGAAAAAAATGTCTAAAGGGCTTAGGTAGGTATCACCCGTTTTAGCCAAGTCTCAAGATCAGCAATGTGGAGTCTGGCAAGACCTCCTAATAGACCAGTGCAAGATAGCAGACATTCAGGAGGTGTGCAGCATACTGCACCACAGCTGCACAGAGAGCTATGGTCATTTGCCCATACATGTCCACCACCCTGCGTCTGAAACATCTGAGCTTTCACCAGAGACAGCATGGCAGCTTGAAGCCAGGCAGTCTCTCATCTGGCTGAATGATGTGGGAGGAGTTTCTGAGACAGGAAGCAGCTTGTTCCTGTTCTTGTTCACCATAATGTGGCAGCATCCACTGTAGCGATGGTCAGTGACATAGTCCAGATTCATCTTCTGCTGATGAATCAGTGGCCAGGTGCCTCCCATATATCTTTGAAAAGCGGCAGGTGTGGTATCTCCTGAATTTTGTCAAGGAGATACTTTGCTGCAATGTAACACCTGATGTTAGGAGGCGGGATATAAGAAGGGACTGATGCCCACTTGGTGTTTGTTGGTCTGATAGCCCCTGTTGTTATTCTAATCGTTTGATTCAGCTGTACATCAATTCGCTTTCTGTGGGAAGAGTTTTCTCACATGGGAGCACAGTATTCTCCAGCTGAGTACCAAAGAGATCCACAGTATTTGTGCATTAACTCCCCAAGTTGAGCCTGCACGCTTATTTCAGATGTCATTCTGCTCATAATCTTTGGAGCTACCTTGGTGTTGTGGTGCTTGTAGATATACAAGATATTTATCCTTGTGGATATACTGTGTATAGACATAAACAGCTTTGTGTGCATTAGTCCTTCCTCCTCCCCTTCCTGTTGCATTAGTCACTTATGTTCTTTGTGTGATCCAAGTTTTAGCTGTAAGAAGAAAATATTTAAGGCTTCTCAGATTCTGGCTTCTTCCACAGCTCTAACAGTATTTTCCCTTCTCCTAGCCATCCTCCTCTAAGCCATCTGGAGGACAGCCTTTTAACTTCCCTGTTGGCCACCTTGCTTTGGAGTTCAGCAGTGGCATCTGTAGATTATTATATGGCTCTGAATAAACTGAATAATATTGATTTCCAAATAATTGTGCAGAATTAGAAAGGTTTCCGTATGGACTCAACCTTTGTAAACTGGTAGATGTAAAATGTTCTGCCCCAGCACGCATTTGGCAACACATTACATGAGAACACAGGAATCATAATGAACCAGATCAATGGTGCATCTACCCTAGAGTTCTGTCTCCAGTTGTGACCAGTGCCAGAAGCAAGGTGTAAAACCCACAAGAATAATTATGCAAAAACATGTCTGTGGGAAGTTTCTGGGCAGCTTGTGGCAGGCTTATATACTGAAACAGGAGTCTTAATTTCTCTTATACATTTTATTGTAGCTACTGTAACTATGAACAACATTCTTAGACTCTGTGTAAATGTCTAATTCTTTTACAATCCTTATCATGCTCTATTTTTAAATATGAGAGTATAGCAGTGAGTTCCACAGCTTATTTTTTCCCCTCTGCATGATGCGTAATTATTTCCCTTGGTCAATTTTAAATATGTTGCCTTTCAATTTCATTGTCCTTATTTTCCCGGTGTTATGGGAAAGAGGACTGCAAATATCCCATTCATTATTTCATATACCAATTTTATGTACCCTTTTGTTCATCTCAGCGCCAAACTAAATAGTCCTAATATTTTTAAGGTTCTAGTGATATATGGAAATGTTTCTAAACCTCTAATCATTGTTGTCCTTCTGTGAGCCTTTGTTATTTCTGCTACATGTATCCTTTTTGAGATAGGGTAGGCGTGAGGTTTGACCAACACTAATCAGTGGTCCAGGACGTAATATACTACTGACATATTATAATATCTATAGTAGTGTTCTCTATGGGCCAGATTATGAACTGCATATTCACCTTGGGTGTAGTAAATTACTTGTCAACTGGCCTTATTGAGATCAGTGGGACTATTTGAAAAATATGGTACCACTAAAAGTGAGCACAGTGTTTACGATCTGGATCTATGTCTGTTTTAATAAAAAAAAAAATCCAATCATGCTAGGTTTTAGAGTTGTGCTGTCCATTGAACAGGTATGATTCTGCCACAGGAGGGAGTCACAAATTCATTCCAGGCTCCCCAGATTAGCAGTGGCTGAGAGTACTGAAGTACATTCACTCTCCAAGACTGCCACTTTGCAACCTTCCCCGAAGTAACTTTCTCTGGCTGACTGTGAGAGCAGCATTAATAAGTTCCAAAGTAAATTGCATTCAGCTCTTTTCAACCTAAGGGTGGATTGTTTGTCAGAATACAGGACTTCTGAGGATGGCATAGAAGGAAGAATTAAAAATCAGTAATTTTTTAGTTATTCCCAGAATTTAAAAATGGAATAATTGGCAATCAAGATAGATGCAATTGTCACTCAGAATCTATGATATAGGAAATACATTATGCGCTTTGGCTCTCAAGTCAAGCCTGAGTGGACATGTTTTTGGAGAGCAACACATCCTTGTTCCAGTTGTGTATGTCATTGTTTACTGAAACTAGAAAAACAATATATGAGGTAAGTCATAGAAGAGGAATTTAACTTAATATTCACTGGAATTTAGAAAAGAGGATGATCATACTGGCAGGCATTGTCCCAGAAAATCTAAATCCTTACATTGCCCTCAGTACAATGTCAATTAGCATTTTGCTCATGAAGCTTGAGTACTGTGTAAGTAGACCTTAGTGTCCAATAACAAAAACGGCTCTAAAAACTACAAGTCTCAGGGATTAATTTTACAGGCTAGAGAGTTTATTTTGGCAAAATAATTGCACTAAATAGCAATGCCATATCCTATAGATTTAATAGAAATACAGTATATCATGTCTGATCCAGGTTGCTAATCTTGAGAGAGAAAAAAGAGTTTCCCAAATTGAGTGGGTATTCAGATTTGTGTTGTCATTTGGCAGTCTGGGTTTCTAACCTATCATACTTCAAATTTATATTTAGTTTTAGTTTAGTTTTGTTTTCCTGATCCCTTAACTCATTTAAGAGCTTAAATCTCTGTAATTTTGGTAGGCAATTTAGGTAAGTGTGGTATGAATGCATCTAACCTAAAGAAAGAAAACTATATATTCCATTATTTATACCAAGTGTTAAGATACTTAAACTATCGTTTCAAAACATTGATTTTAATTTAGTTTAATAACATTTTTTAAAAATCTTGTGTCCAAATTGCTTGCAGATGTGATTCAGTTCCTGTTGTATCTTTCAAGATATTTTTAACAGCTGATGGTTATCTGAGTGCACTAAATAGCCATAGAAGATACTTTTTTTTTTCAAATCAAAGTAGTAAAAATTCATCATCTAAGCCAATGTAGTGATTTTTAGCAATAATTTATTGGGGAAAAAAGCTTCAATTATATATTTTAATAAAAAGAAACTGCTTTCTGCTCCACACTAATATAATGAATGTCCAATGTGAACAGTTTTGCCGAGAAGATATATTGCTTGACTCTATGTGTTGCAATAAATCACTCTGTGATAGGATTTAAAGCTACAGAGGTGACAATATAGCCACCTTTCTATAAAAGCCTTTCTACATGGCCACATGTAAAGTTGAGTTGAAAAAGGAAACAGATGCCTGCCTATAACCATCTGGAGGGCTTCACAGAATGCAGACTGCAAGGAAAGGGAATATATTGAAAAAATGAAGAATAATTACAAAACAGATATGAAAGATCTTTTGGCTAGCTCCTTATGTGCCTTTCTGTCACAGGGAAAATGTACATTACATTCGTACTCTGAACTCTTACACTACTAAGGGAGCTGATATTCACAAACTTTTAATGAATCACCATACATAAGATTTTTTATTTTTTACACTCACTGATTTTCTTACAGGGCTAAATGGCCAGATCTGATGAGTCTGCTTTGCAATTACAGTTTTTCTGGTGCACAACAGACTTTGGGTTGTTGGTTCAGGCCAGTCAGAGACTTGATAGCCAGCTGGTATAATGTAGGGTGCTTGCAGCTGTTATGATCTATGCCAGGGACCATGCCAAGGTGCAACTGAGAATCTCACCTATAGTATTGCCATTTACTGATATACAGCATGATCACGTATGTGTAGACATAGATACATGCACACTGCTGAGCTGACCTGGCGTGAGCAATGTACTACCACCATATCAAGAAAAGTTTATCCTCATAAATTCATTGATGTTGCAAAACATGAACTGATGGTTCACTGAACCAATATTTCTAGTCATTAATGACAGGAATTCTGTGATCTGGTCCCCTGACATGAAGCACCGTGTGAGAGCTGAATATCTTTGACACAAGCTTGGTCATTAAAAATTCAGAAGGGGACAGTAATCTTTCATCAGTACAGGAGGTTAGTATATTTTCCAGCTTCACATCTAGTGCAGCTGTTTATTTCATATTTTACTCACATTTTTTGACAGCTTGGTGGTTGCAAGATATTCTTATCGCAATCACATCAGAAAAAAAAAGCTATCTTTTGTACAGTGCCCCCATCAACATAATTTAGGAAGAGGAGGAATTTTGCATGTAGGACAAAAAGGTTGCTACAATTCCCCAAGGGAAGAAAAACCTTATTCAATCAATTCATTATTGTGGCAGAATTTACACTACAGAAAGTGATATCTTACTTCCTCATTAAAATACACAGACATTTGGAGGTAATAATTGATTAGCCATATTCCTGACCAACTATCACCACATCAGCTAATAAGACGGTGAAGTGTGGTAAAGCTTATAGCAGTAGTTATGAAAAAGTGCTGATGTTAAAGATGGGCCCAAGTCACAAAATGCAGATCCGGATCTGGGTTTCAGATGTCCCAATCCTCAAGGATATTCTGATACAGGATATAGGTACAAGCCAGTAAAGATCCAGTATTGATTTAGAAGGCATGATACCCTCCTACTAGCTTTGTGCATATTCATTCATTCTTGAGATTTTGGTTCAAGCACATCTCCAGTTATTATCAACAATAACGTGAACATAAAATACATGCTTAGGAAATGTATTTTGCCCAACATACAGGTTGGTCCCATATTCCATGATGCATTTTGCATTATTTCACAAAACATCTGCAATTTTGATGCTGTCTTGCAGTGATGCTTCTATGGTGCCACGACACAGAAAGATTACTAGTAGCCTCACAGTATCCATCAATCTCTCTCTGAATGTTTCTCCAGTCCTCTTTTGAATGTAGTTTTTCAGCATTTCACTCCTTTAATGAATTGCCATAGCTGCAGACATTATTTCATAAATGAAAGAAGCCTCATCGGTAGATGCTTCTAGCAGGTGATGTTTTAAATGTGCAGTCATTGCCATTTTAAGCTACTTTGTTCATTTTTTGCCTGCTCAAGCACTGCTCTGGTCTCTAATGAGTCCCTCGTTCACAAAATAACAATTGAATGTAGTAGTGAATATGGAGATCGTAAAATTTCCTTCATTAATTTCCAGTTAATGTTTTTTCTTCACTCTCCGTATTTTACAAATAAATGCCCATGGAAAATACATGCAAATTGAATGTATCGTTTCCCAAATACATTTTTAATGTGTCTTTTGTGGGAGTTCACTTAGAGAAAAAATGGATTGTACAGTCAGTTTCTTCCATATTATGATACAAATTTGTGTTTTCTGGTTTTTAGACTCAGATCTAAAGATAAATTCCTAGGCACTTTTTAACCTGCCAGAAACTGCAGATCTCACTCCATTTGACAAGAAAATCTAATTTTTTTCTAGTGAGAATTAATGAATGGCAGTATAAGATCTGTATTTTGACAAGCAATCAGTGGAGTGCACATTTTATTATCATTCTTGTATCATTTTGAATATCTCTTAGAACACAGTCATGACATGATATGCCATAAAACTCACAAAAGTAAAGGAAAAATCCTGATGATTACAACTGAGCAAATAGTGGGAAAAGCTGTCCACTAATATTCATTTACATACAAAAGCTGTTTCCAGCAATTAACTTTTGATTTATGATCTGCAGACCAGGAGCTAAGAAATTAGCAAATTATACTGAGTAGCAAACTAGAAAATTCCATGACAACTTTTGACCAGGGAAAAAAAAGGCAAAATTAGCTAAATAGATTGTTCATTGCAAATTATAGTCTGAAAACTCTGCTGAGCATTGAATACTTTATTTAGGGGGTCAGCATGCACTGTATTTTATACAAACGTACTGCAAGTGAAGTAGAAATGATGGGTATAATTATTTTATAAAGACAAATGGTGAAAAAGTAATTCTAAGGTTCCATCCATGCATATTGTATATCACCATTTGAACGGCCTTTGTCATTCTGTATCCATTTAAACAGATCCAAATGCTCAATCTTTTCAGATTTCTTTTTTTTAAAAAGAGCATAGTATTGATAGACTGTTAATGTGAATCTAACTCATGCATGCCATCACTATACAAATTCTGTATAACAATGTTTATTTCTTTTCATGGGTCACTTTAAAAGTCTCTGAAACATGAATTAAGCTAATGGGTGTAGGTTGGTATCTTTGGAATGACAGGATGTTACGTTCCATTAGATAGTGATAGACTTTTTTCACAGCTCTTGATAAATTTATCTGACAGTCATAGGCATGTTTTATGCTTGACTGACTGTAACTCAAAACGTTTTGTGATATTACAAAACCAAGCATGTGATGCATAAAATTTTATGTGATCAGTTTCAGAAGTTTTCAGATATTTGACTGGTATTATATTAACAAAAAGAAATCAAGAGTGTATTTTATATGGTTGGATAAGCTTTAGTTTGAAAGCTTAGTTGCATTAATATGACTGTTCACTGCTTATCAAAGACCAAATCAGCAAACAAAAGGATCAGTTAATTTATTTTTTAATTCTATTTATGTGGATACAGAAAAACCTATACAATGGTGGTCTGTTGTCCTCTACTGTCTTCTTACAAAGAGGATCATTTCAGCACATGGTGAAGAAATGACAATATTTGTATTTGACATGCTGAAAAATTAAATGTAGAAAATACATTTGATTTTTTTTAATTGTAGGAAAAACATAATAGTAAAAATACATTGAAATAGTTAAATATGGGGCCTGATTCTAATCTTCTTTACTCTGATATGATTCAGGAATAATTCCATGAAAGTCAATGGAGTTATACCAGTATGGAACTAGAGAGAAACCAGAATTCCATGATCTGTAGTCGTGCTGTGCCATGAAAAAAAAAAGTTAGGAAATCTTTAACTGCTTGAAAGGGCAAATATATTTAAACAGACACAGCAGAATTGTTACATCAGTATTAGCATTTGCCAGTGGTAGCACCCACTGTGTGCTATGTTGTCGCCAAACATTCAAGAACTGACTCACAATGTAAGATATGCAATGCTGTTGTAGCTGTGTTGGTCGCAGGATATCAGAGAGATAGTGGGTAAAGTAATATCTTTTGCTGGACCCATTTCTGTTGGTGAGAGGGAGAAACTTTGGAGCTTACACAGAGGTAGTTTTGTCAATCTAAAAATAGACAATAGGCAGAAATTAAGAAAAGAGGAAAAATCATAGACAAGATATGTACAAGTCATTTCCATTACTTGCTAATATGAACTGGATAAAATAAGCCATAATCTGACGTTTGGATCCACATTTGAATTGACCTAAACATTTTACCTTGTATGATCTTTGAACAGTTTGATTAACTTATTTTTAATGTTAGTTTGCACATCAGCACTTCCTGGTGAAAATGTCACGAGAAGCACTTTTCTAATGGTAGTTTGGATTTTTACTAAATTAGGAGGTACATAAGAGAAATCTTGTATCACTTAGGGCCTGATCTTGCTTTCCATTAAGACAGTAGGATTTGTGCCATTGATTTCCATAGCAGCAGCAGCATCCATTCCTTTTCCTACAACCAACTATTGTGCTTTATCCTCACTAGTTACAACCCTGTCTTCAGCAAGAAGAGAAACATGCATATTACGTCTCCATGTACAAACTGATTTGGCTGTCTGATTAATATTAATTCTTGTGTACAAATGTAGCAAGTTTTGCTGAACTTACAAGATAATTAGAATAAGTTTTTGCTATGGAGACAGACATGTTATTAACATGCCCTATTATCTTAGAGAACCTGCTGTGTTTGAAGGACTTTTCCTATATAAGGCTTTAATTAGATCACCTTTTCAATGCACTTATCAGAAGAGCAAAGATCAAGTTACTAATAACAGAGACGTCACCTTCCATAAAGCTCAGCTGACTTGTAGCACAGTTAAGAATCAATTATGACATCATCCCTTCCCATGAATGGAACATTGAAATTCAGTTTATTCGTATCTACTTTATTATGGATAAACAATGTCTCAAGTGTTGCAGAGGAGAAACTCTCTGTACTTTCTGACTTGAGGACATTATGACTGAAAGGGTGAGAAACATATATCACTTCTTTCTTATGAGCCAACAACATATACAATCTATGACCATAAAAGTGTTACACTAGACTTGGCAGCATCAAACCTCCCATTTGAGTGAAAAAAAATGAAATCCGCCCTGCATTTTAACATCTTTCTATTCTGCAGTATTGAATTCTCATCTCCCAACTGCTATAAACCTTTGAGATTTAGGGCGTTACACACAGCTACTTTGGGTTTTGATGATCTATATGGGAATGAAATCGGCCTGTAAATTATGAATAAGATCAAACCTTCCTGGCTATATATAGCTACTGTGTTGTTTTTATATTCAAGTAATCCACTAGTTTTAATAATTATTCATTGCTAGTAACTTACAATAGTCTTGATACATAATAAACATATATTCAGAGAATCTTAGCTCACGTGAATCTATCAATCTAACCTCAAACCAACTGCCTCCTCCCACTGTCAGTTCCCACACCCTGAAGTTTCTATTAATTCTCTTAAAGCCACAAAAGCACCGCAGCTACCATAGGCATAAGGAAATATATTTCTGTTGATCCATCAAAGGGCATGTACCTAAACATTTGTCTATATCCCATGCGCTTGAAACAAATAGGAAGAGTTTTGAAAATGGAACAGAGAATATGATTAAAATTTTCTTGTGTATGAAACCAATCAGACTGAATTAATTGCTATAATCAGGCCTCCCTGTTTGCTTTTGGTACCATTTGAGGAGGAATTGGATTAGATGGCAAATATGTTATGAGTAAAGTTTCAGAAATGATTTATTCTACTTTGTACACTGGGATTTCTTCCTTTTACTCTCACCTCCCACTTACTTTCAAGAAACCTTATCCATCACCCAGGTCAAAGAGTCTGTTAACATGCTCTCTACATCAGCCCGAGTTATTGCTTGATAGTGATGCCATATGCTCCTCCTTCATCATTTATCACTTTCCACATTTCTGAACTTCTGAGTTCTGACTGAAATAGGAAGTGAAAATGCCAATTTGCCATGGGAAAGTCTCTTTTTACAGCATACCTGGCCAGATCAGCAGCAAAAAGTAATGGAAACCTCATGAGGAAAGTTCTTTTCCTGGAAGATGTATAGCTATAGACGGCTTTTTATAATTGATCCTGAGCTAAAGTTTGTATACAACGAAAGAGTAGGGACTATATGAACAAACTTACCAAACCCCTCCATGGCCTGGTCTGGTAGGTGCTGAATGCTTCTGGCATCACCCTCTACTCTCCTTGTTCTTACAAACTGGCCCCTGAATTATGTTAATTCCATCGCCAGAGTTCAGTGTGGCACACACATGAATTAACACCCTGGTATCGGATTTTTATTCACACTTTACCCTAGAATATCTTCTAGTTTTAGCACTGAAAAGCTTAAGGGAAAACACTTCCCCCCTTATTTCTTCAATAAGAAGCTTCACTTTGTGCTTTAACAGCGTATAATGAAAAATCCCACTGCCAACTTCTCAATTTTGCTGTATTGTTACCTTGAGAGGCCTCAAGCTGATCTACCTCCGAATTGGTACCCTGAGCCACTCAAAGATTATTTGCCTTGTCAGCAGCAAAGAACCTGTAGTGCCGGGATGACTGTCCCATTCATCATCTATCATTACATAGCTTAAGAGAAGCACATCCCAAAAAAGAAATAGAAGATTTCCACCAAGAATTCAGGCCAAAAGATATATTGTACTTATAAATCTTTATTCTATTACTGTCTCCTTAATTCATTATTTTTCCCCATCATATTTTGGATCTTTAACAAGAAAGCAAGAATAATTGTTGCCTTGAGATGAAAGAAAGAATACTTTTGAGTTTAAAGGGATAACAGGTACAAATGTGTATTTTTCTTCCTGTTGCATTGTTTTCAAGGTTCCAAACCTGCAGTTGCATCTGTACTGGCAGGATCAGGGCCTGTGTCATGTTAAACTGGAGCAACGTGGTCTAGTGGCCAAGTCAGTGTATGGGAATCAGGACACCTGGGGTTCTACACCGGGGCTGAATCCTGACCACTGAGGGTTGGGTCATTATTTTAACCACTTAATTATTTCAGGCAACCATTGCACTTTAGTAACTAATGGGCACATTTAGAGGCCTTCAATCATAATGAGTAGCATCTTCCTGCACAAGGGGTCCTTCTGATTTTTTTTATTTCACCGCTCCTGGAGAAAGATATTATGTAACATGATTAAGAGTGTGAGAAAGTGGCCCTGATGTTAACAAACTGTCAAATTATTAAAAATGAGCAGTTCAGATTCATACAGCTTGATAGAATGAATCACTCATGTTTTGTAAAATGTTCCCTTCATAATATGACTAGATTATCCAATGTAACCTTCAGCACCAATTGAAAAGCTCCCCTGTAGCATGGGGCATGGCTCACTTGATTTGAGGACTTTAATAACTCAGTCGTAGGTTAGAGGTTTATTACAGGAGTGGGTGGGTGAGGTTCCGTGGCCTGCGTTGTGCAGGAGGTCAGACTAGATGATCACATTGGTACGTTGTGACCTTGGAGTCTATGACTTCCTTACTTCTCCTTTAAAATGTCTTCACCTTAGAAGTACTGCTTTCTTTTCTTGCTGGGTTTTTTCTTTAGAAGTTAACATTTTATAATTGCAGTAATGCCCTCTAGGCTGCCACATGATCTAATAATGAGATGTCCTAGAGGTCTAATAACGACTGTTGAACAACAGCCACAGCATGTCATTTTTAGAGCATTATATGCGTCCATGACAAATAACAAATAATCATACGTGCACTAATCTTATTGTGCCTTATTACTTAATAAAGACGAGCACAAATTTCAATGTCAGGGTGCAGTTTGGGGGGCGTGCCTATAATCTGGAATGCTTTGTTACAAGGGTTCTTTGGATACTATTGGCCTGCAATATTTGGAAGGATATCTCATTTTAATCAAGTCACTTTTATTGATTAATAAATATCAACCTGACCCAAAAATATAGAAAGAATGATGCAGATTTGCATGTCACTGCAATGATGGGTAAGCTGAAATGACTATTGGACAGATCATCTGGCCAGTGAGGAGAGGCACCTCCATATTAAACCTCCTCGCAACGCTTCCCATATAGAGGGAAAGGTCAGCAATCGGATTCCTCCACAGAACTAACAACCTCTTCCCCAGCCTGGGCCATGTGGAACCTTCCCTGCTGTGTCAGGGAGCCACACTTGGTGAGTGATAGGCTTGGAGATTCCCCTTATTTTCCTAGAAAACCTGAGAAGAATCTATGCTGCCTGGGGCAGTGTAAATTCGTCCACAGTCTCTCCAAGCTGGGCAAACTACTATTGAAGGAGGATCTGAGGGAGCTCCTGGCTGGGGATTTCCTAACAATGCAACCCAATTAGAAGCCAGAATGAGGACCACTACGTCCTAGAGATGGCACAGAGGACCCTGGGTTCTGTGGGCAGAAGCACTAGGGTTTACATGGAAGGGATAGCAGGAGGCTAACCATACGTTCCCACAGAATGATCCAATTCAAATTCCATGAGTGGATCCTTGCTGAGTTCACCACCCCACTCTGCTCTGATGGATGCTTCCATAGGATGAGGCAACCCATTAACATTGCTGGACAAATTTTCCATGCTTAGGAATTCACTGTTTTTATGATGGTTCAAACAAACAAACAAACAAGATCAAAGAGACAAGCACCCTTATTAACAAGCCTGATTCATAGGAACTTTAATACAAAATGATAGTGAATTGCTGGTTCTAAAAATAGCAACCTGGTGAATTGTTAGGAAAGTTAAATATATTTTTAAGAGCACAATATCAGTAAAATTTGTGTTAATGCCAGAGGGCTTTATCGTTTATTAAATTTTTCAAATAGTACATTTGCTATCTAGAACTGTATGATAGATGTACCAGTCAGCCATAAAAAAGTGAGCAGTGGATACCTCTCAGAGGAATCCAGCCAATTTTGCTTTCTGTAATAGGACTAAGATAGAGGACTGTAAAATGTCAGACAGCAGATTCTATAGCATCATCAACTGAAGCAGACGTGCAAAGCAAACATACCATTTACCTAACAAAGGTCCATGTAGCTTTGCTAATTTAAATTACAGGATACTTGGGCTGTGGTTATGATGAGATGTTTCTCTTAGAACTGAAGTTGCAAATGGTGCACTATAATAAAAAGATAGCTATTGTCAAACAAACAAGCTCATGGGCCAAATTCGGCCCTGATGTACCTTACTGAAGTCAATGTAGTTATGCCAAGGGTTAATTTGACTCACTGAATGCTATCTGGTTTAACTGAATAAAGCAAGTGAATGTCATAGACGTTTTAAAATTGATGTGTGTTGCCAGGCACAAGATTTTTCAGGTTGTTGACCAAATCTGGACCCACAGGTTGACAAACACAGAACTAGGTTATTACTGTCCCCGGCTCCCAGACAGTCTATTCCCTCTCTTCAAATATAGAAAGCATTTGATTTAGAAACAATTCTGACTACATATATTTTCTTTTCTTGATTTTGTTCTTTCCTTGTCCTTGATCTCTAAGGACATTTGCAGCAGAAAGAGGATATTTAGTTTTTAACTTGGAATCCATCTGCTTCTGCTGTTTATCCCCCACTTCACCTGAAGCCTTAATCCTCTGCTTACAACCATGTTTTATACCACTCAGTTCAACTAATCACAGATACAAGAGTCAGATAGTATTTCTTGATCCTCCTTATTTATTATTGTTATTTGTGTTATGGTAGCCTATAGAGACTAACTGAAGCCAGTGCCAGGTGCTATACATACACATAGTAAATAGACAAGACAGGCAAGTAATGGGAAAAAGAAAGGCTCGTTATCCCCATTTTACAGATGGGGAAATGAAGTACAAAGTAATTAAGGGACAGAGTCAAGCACTGTACCCAAGCCTCTTGAGTCCCAACCTGATGCCTTAACCACAAAACCATCCTTCTTTTCTTGAGGGCACATCCTCATTCCTTTCAACAGGCCAAGTGAATAAGCTGTGAACAACGTTGCACCAATAGAGTACAGCAGTGCTCCTTCTCCGAGATCTGATAAGCTCCCATGTGTACTCCACTCTTCTGCTGCAGAGGCAACTGTCAGTGCACTAGCAAGAATCCATGGAAAGATCCTCCATAAGAAATGCAACTCACCTGCTCATACTTGCTCCCTTATTCAAACCCAGTTCAACAAAACCACGTCAACTCCACCATGTTCTGGGCTGTTGGTACTTCCACTGGAAGTTGGATGGATTCATCCCGTGCAAAACAATGATTTGTTCCCGTGCAGCAGCCCCAGTAATAAAAGCATGGGAAAATACGTAGAGGAAACGTATTTCAAGAGTACTTGGTTCTAGAAAGTATGTTTTACAAGTTTTCCCATGGGGCCCAAGATGGACTTTAAGAATGCACCCATGTACAAAACATGCAGGGAGTCTTGCAATGCAGATGCCTGTAGTACTGCTCAAGACCACATTATTCAATTAAAAAGGGTACAACCCACAGGAGCATAAGACCTTTGGGATAAAAGATTAAACCACAGATAGCAAGCATCACACTAATGGAGATGTCAGTTCTACACAGTAGGATTTCCTTAAACTAATTACCTCTGATTTGTTGAAGCAGTGAGACAGAAATGCAAGACTGAATTCATGCAGAATGCCTCTCTCTCCATTTTCAGGAGCCCTGCTCAGTTCTTGTAGTCCGGCAGCAGGTCTTTTCCTGTGGGATCTTTGTTTTTTGCATTGTGAAGATTTAAAAATCTGGAAGTCATATTACTGGCCACGATGTTCCATCAAGGTACAGGCCCACACTGGTGTGGTGCACAGCCACTTCTCTTAAGGGGGAGATCTCAAAAACATTGTACCTCAGGGAAACACACCTGCCACCCCGCACTCCTGAGGAGGGCTCAGCATGCTGTACAACCTTTGTGTGCTTTGTTGTCCGGCTCATTGCCATGCCTCCACTCTGCCCACTTTGGGGTAGCCAGCACCGAATGAGGACCAGAGCCATCCTTGCGTTCTGGAGAGCACTGGACTGCAGTTGTGCCTAGCCCCTTTACAGAAGGACCTCCGATGGGAGAAGTCTCTTTCTGCCCCCATGTAGAGACCAGCACATCCTGGCTCTTTACATCTCAATGAAATTAATACTTTATTCATGTTCTTCTATCTCTTCTCAGGAGTTCACATCTACCAAAGCAACCAGCGGCAGCATACAATTTCTCACAACCTTCAGGGCCCCAGCAATGTTCCCGCTTAGTAATTATCCTTCTGACTGAGAATAACTGCAGCCTTCCGCTGACTCCCCATGTGCTGTCATGACACATTCAAGCTTCTTGCCATCACCGTCATAATCCTTCAGAACCCTATGCCTCGCTGCTTATTCTCCCTTCCCAAGCTTCGCATTTCCACCTGTCCCCTCTGCTTTGCCAGTGCTCCTAGCCTTGCCAACGAGGTCCTCTATGCATAGTACAAACTCCCTGAGCTCATAACTTGGCTGCATTTAGATCCCTCTTAAAGGTCCACTCTTATAGGGAGTATGGCTCGCTTGTATATAATTTGCCTATTGACATGCTCTGTCCTATAATCAGTGTCTGCTTGCCGGTCTGTCCTTAGCAAGCACCATGTTGTTGTTTATTTATGTATTATTCAGATTGTCTAGGAGCTATAGTCACAGACTAGGGTCTGATTGTGCTAGGCCTGGTACCAGCACACAACAAAAAGACAGTCCCTGCCCCAAATCTACATATATGAAGATAATAGACAGCCCTGGAAACAGGTGGGGGAGCACTAGGAAACACTAAGAGGTTGTTCTTCTGAAGTGTTTGGAAAGTGCCAATAGCAAGCAGAATTATCAATAAATGATCAATAGTAAAAATAACAACACTGCTGCCTTTGAAGTCCATCAACACCACTTCTGGGGTCCTCAGGGAGGCTGACAGAGAATATGGTAAGGCACTCCTTGTAGTCACTCCATTATGATCAAGGACTTTCTCAGCGATAACATTACCTGAAAATAGTTGCTATGCAAATGCTGCTGTGCTCTTTACAGTGGCAAGTATGCCCAATTCTTGTGTTAGAAACCTTTGCAAGAAGGACACGGTCTTCCACAGTTATTTCAACATACTGTTTCTCAATAATTGAATCAATTCATTATGCTGTGAATTTGTTTTGGGTTGGAATTTTAAGCAATTAGACATTCTTTAAGCTCATTTTCCTGTCATTGTTAAAAACAGCTATGTAAAGCGCATTTGCTTTCTCCTTCCCCATGCTCTTTATGGCTTAGGATGCGGCATGACAAATTTAGCTTAATGGTTGTTACAAGGAGAAACACTACAATCTCAAGAGAAGGTGTAATTTGGAGAGTGCATAACTGACACGTGAAATTGTGTATGTGAGTACATGTATATATGCTCTGGATTTTGTGTGAATGTGGATCAAGTCTGGATAGATAGTTAAATTATTTATTGTGAATAAATTAAGCAAAGAATTTTGCCCTTTTATCTATTTGTGAATCATTTGTAAATCAGTTGTGATTTCTGTTGTATTTTTATTGGCAATTATTCGCTGAATAGCTTGGATGAACAGTTTTCAGCCAAAATATCATTCATGAACTATTCATCTTGACTATCTGGTATTCTTTTCCATGGTATAAGATTGGTCACCTAAATCATTAGGTATTAGGTCCTCTCTCTGATTGGATAACTGAGATTTTTTTTTAACAGGAGCATAACGACTAATAAAAGGCAGATAGTGAATAAGAAACACCGTTTCTTATAGGAATAGGAATACCGTTGTTAGTGTGTGAATGCAGATAAAGAGAGAACTGTCATTTCCCAAACACTACTGTTAGCAAAAACTGATTTGTGCAAAGAATTCCACGTAATGAATATTAAGTTGTATGAACATCTATATGGAATTTGAATGAACACTGTTTTAGCAGTATTGGACCAATTCTCAGATATAGTCAGATGCTGTATTTTGAAAAGCAGTGACTCGAAAATGACTTGGGCATCACTGTGGAATCTACTGAACATGAGTTCAAAGTGTGATGCATCAGCTAAGAAAGCTAAAACAATCCTTGGACGTGTAGGCGGGGGAATGTTGCATAGAAGCCGAAAGATCGAATTGCATGCGTAGATGACCCATGCCTGCAGATAGTGGAGAAACAGAGTGAGGGCAGCTGGCATCAGCAATGTTACTGAGCATGCTCAGTACATTCCAAGCAGCCAGTTGGGGGGAGGGAGGGCACATGACCTAATATGCCCCCCCTCCCAGGCATCTCCTCTGACTGTGTCCAGTTGTGATGTCCATTGGAGAAAACAGCTACAAAAATGATTCAAAGTCTGGAAAACCTGCTGTACAGTGGGACAATAAAGAAGCGAATATATTTAGTTTATACAAGACATGCATTTGTCATGCATCTTCTTTCCTGAACTTTGCCCACTAATCCATGTCCCCTGGGACTATTTCAAACATTCAAACACTTCTACACCCTCAATTCTGCTTATAGAGCATTAGCCATAATAAATTCTGGAGCTCCCTTTTCCCGTTGGCAAACCAAAGCCCTAATTCATTAACTTTCTATGAAAGCTGAAAAGCCCATCTCTTTTCCTGGACATTTGTGAATGAGGCAGATGAAGGGATATAGCATTAACTTAGGTTTATGATATTTCACAGAGAGTCTATTTATTTGTTGCAATGAATTTATGTTTTAATATTGTGAATTTGAATATATTTTTAAAGCCCCCAGAGTAACAGATGGGTTGGGTGCCTTTTGTTGGCGATAAGATAAAATCGCTAAAAATATAAATGCTGAGGTAAATTTAACTCTTTCAGGTTGTAAATGTCCAGTGCTTAATGGCACCTACTCTATAGTATATATTCTATTCTATTTCCCTGATTTATTCAGCGTGCATTCTGCTGCTACTTAACTAAATATGGCTCTCTGAAAAATATGGTCATCGCGTTAACTGGAAAATATCCTTAAGATAGGCAAGTTAGTTTTGGTATTTATTTGTTAATTGAATTTTTCTAGTAGGAGCAGCTGAAGATTGCTACTGCTAATGAATTTACATCATGTTAAAATCTGGTCTTCTTAAGTGTAACTCTGGTAAAGTTACAGCTAATGTGCAATTCAAACCAGGAGTAAAATAGGTACTTAGACTCTGAGGGGATTAATGCTTTGTAAAGCAGACTGCCATAAAGTGAACTGCAATGAGGGCATTTTAAAATTAACCAAATAATGCTTAAATGTCAAATGTGGGTATTAAACTTGCACAGTGTATGCAGGACCCCCACATGCGGGGAGGGGGTACACTTTACCAGGGTCTGGAGGCCCTGGGGACCCAACCCAGGCTGCAACCTCCATTACCATGAGGAAGAAAAATGTCCTGGCTCATGAGATTGTAATGTTTGGGATGAGGGATTGTGACGTGTGTGTGTGTGGGAGGGAGCCTATGTCACAAATTGGTACTGGGCCTGAAAAGATTATACTTGGTTCCTGAGTGTATGGATGATAGATATCATTATTATTGGTTTGGTTTGATTGCAGCAACAGTGTGTTGGGTTATTTGCCACGTTGTTGGACATAGTCAAAATGTTGCAGTGCAGTTTCCTACAATACAGTTACTGTAAAAGAACGCTCTGCGTTTTTCAGTAATTGGGTGCTTGTGCACATGGCATGGCAGTGCACATAGAGAGTGTGAATTCTAAAGTGCACCACTGTGTTGCACACTGACTGAGCCATGTCCATCCTGCTGCATGCACTAAAAGTTTCCTAGTGCACGTTATGTAATGCTGTTTGAAACAGTGCTATGTTAAATGCACAGTGGGGAACTTTTAGTGCATGTCAGCAGTCTATCTGTGCCAATTAATGCACAACACAGTGTGCTTTAGAATTAACACTCTTCTAGTGTGCAGTGCCACACCAATAACTCATGTCATCACTCGGTAGGATTTGGATTTGCAGTATTTATTTGACAATAATTTGTTTGTTTGATTTTGAAGGAAGAGGCATGGATTATCATTCTCCTAAAATTCCATAATACAGTAATATTTTATATCCTTTTGCAAGTGCTTGAGGAATAAGGAGAGAGTGCAGTGAGGGACCTTGTTTTATGATCTTTTGTTCATGTAAAGGCCGGGTGTTCAGTTAAACTGCAACTTCGATCAGTAACTATTAAACATCACAGAAGATGATGAAAATAAATGTTTATAAAAACTGCTTAGTTTTATTTTATTTTATTTGTATTGTATTGATCGTCTACATATCAAAAAATGCAATGCAGGAATCCTGGTGTCAAAAAATAAACAAAAACAAAGAGCAGATTTGGTTTTGTATGCAGAGCATAATATTGGCTTAATGTTAATTAATAGAAACCATCCTGTTCTTAGAGATGAGTACTCAATCAGATTTCCAAGATGATAAAAATGAGGAGATAACATTTTTGGATATTCTTGACTCAAAATTCATTGCATGGTTTCAGAGTTTTGAATATGCTCTAATGCTTTTCTGGCTGAGCCATGTCCAGAATACAATATATAGTTCTGTCTCCAGAGAAGCAGCAGACACACAAGAATTAAAGATAGCCAATCAATGACAATAAGGACATTTCAAAGCCTCTGATTGATTTTGTGGACAGCCAGCAGTGGTATCAATGGGATGGCTCCCTGAAGCAGAAATGGTCACTGATTTGATATGTGAAGTACTTATTGAACACTAATTGAAGTGTCCAATCAATGGTTGGCTTGCTTAGACTGTGGTTTGGGTCACTTCTCATTTTTTCTAAACCAGTTTCCCCAGAAGCAGTGTTTAGAATCTGCAAATCCCACAGCTGATGAAGGCACAAAATTCACTTTGCAAGATAGTTCTCAATTTACCGCAGGGTTCTAGGGCCTGCTGTACACTAATGCTTTGCTAAAGGTGCCCAGCGGAGTACTGATCAAGGTATTCTTTGCTGACCCATCTAAGGGTAATTAAGCTTTTTCCCCTCTTCCTCTTGACTACACAGGGACAATGAGAGAGAAGAAAAGGCACACCCATCTGACCATGGATGTGTAAAAAAAGTGAAAGTTAAAAAAAGGGGGGGAGGGAGGATTGATAGAAAGAGAGTTGTAGGGCATTTGTATGTGGCGGTTTTTCTTATAAATATCTATTCTTCAGAGTGCCAAAGTCATCCCTTATTTTCCTCTCCCTAACATTATACTGGTAGAGTCAGAAATTGGCAATATGAAAGGTGAGGTCAGCATATTCTTAGTCTAGACAGTTCATGTAATCAGGTTCGTCAGATTCCACAGCCTAATGTTTAAGGGCCACGTTTTCATAATAATAGGCATGCAAATAACACTGATTTATTTTGCTAAATCAGATGGCCCATTGGCAATTTGGCCGTAAATGGCAAGAAAATTAAGGTTTCTTAAATAAATACAGATTCTGTAAAATTTTAATTAGGAGTTTTGTTACTGCTTCCTGCCTCAGGTCTATGAAATTTCATTTGCATCATGTAACAAAATTTTAATATAATTTTAAAAGAAAATAAATCAGCCTACAGTATGTCACCTTAGCCTGTTTACAGAAGTGTGTTTCACTCTGGATTAGCCTCGTAGGCAACGTTAGTGAAGTGTGAGGCTCTAAGAATAGAAAATTTCAAAATTCCACCTTTGTAGGAAAAATGTGGGGTTTCTTTTCTCATTGTAGGATTACTTGCCAAAATACTGGAGAAAACCTGAACAGAATAACTGACAAGATGGGCCCTTCCTCAAATGCCTTTTATTTTACCAGTTTAAGGACTTGTTTGCAAAGCCACATCTTTTTGTGACCCTCACATACAAGGAAAAGAGAACAAAGCTATTCCTAGTGTTATTTTCTTCTGCAGCGCATTTCCTCTTCAAGCTAGGAAATTACCATAAAAGCTGTGGTTCTGCAGCCTGACAGGCTGCCTCAAACAGCCAATGTATTGTAAAGTAACTGACAAAGAAATGACACCTCTATTGCCTTCTTTGTTAGAAATGACATTCTTCAACTTATTCCAAACGTCTCTTTATTACTGCATTCAGTGGTGGTGAAGGGTTGCCCCGAAAATTAGTGCCACTGGAGTTCACCTTATGTAGAGTTTTCAAGTATTGTGTTGTTATGCTTCACCCATTGGAATAGCTTCGGAGTTACCACACGAGCACAATGTTGCAGCTAAGGGCAAATATCTGTCTGCAGCTGTGCTGCGTACAGCACTCTCAATTGCTTTATAGCTGAGTATGCAGATACATAATTATGTGTAATTCACAATGCTGCCTGGGGGTAGACAGCTCCTAATGCGATTTCCAATCATGAAATCCTTGCCTACCTGCTTGAGGCAGCAGAAGAATCTGTCCTGAATTAGGATTAGCTACAAAAGTGCAAATTCATAAAGGTAGATTGCAGCACAGATTAGGAGAAGGGTATCATGTTGTGTGTGTTCACATTTGAAGCTTCGAGGTTGCATATGTTGTTACTACAAGTTAGGATGGGTAAATTGATTTGGATAAAATGAGTATCAGCACATGTTTCCAGGAGAATATCTCCACATCCCCCATGTTTTCTGAGGTTCAGTAAAACTGTGGTCAACATTGTACTTTTCTTAATTGAATCATCACGCACTTTTGCACTTTCTTAAATTGGGACCCTGATAAGACTAAAAATGTAGCCATTGACTTTAATGGCATCAGGTTCTGGCAACCATCTATAATGGGTATCTTCCTTCTGCGAATAAAAATTAGAATGGATCCTGCAGCCTGTACTAATTTAGGGTACCAATCCTGTACAGACTTACGCGCATGCTTAGATTCACACATTGTGAGTAGCTCCACTACGTTCAAGTTAAGCACATACAGAAGTCATTGGCATTCGTGCTGCATATGGGTCATTTTGGAACTGACTTGGTACTGCACAACATTTCAATTAAAAAACAAGAATGATATAAAATGATCATGGCACACATTAAGTGCATTAAAAGCTGGCTAACCAATAGGTCTCAAAATATAATTGTAAAGGTGAATTATCATCGAAGAGGTATGTTTTCAGTGGGATCCCGCAGAGATCAGTTCTTGCTCCTGTGCTGTTTAACATTTTTATCAATGACCTTGAAGAAGACAGAAAATCATTGCTGGTAAAGTTTGGAAGTGACAAAAATTGGGAGAGTGGTAAATAATGAAGAGGGTAGGTCACTGTTACAAAGCGATCTAGATCACTTGTTTAGTTGGGTGCAAGCAAACAATGAGTGTTTTAATACAATTAAATGACTGCATCTAGGACCATTAAAATGCAATGTGGCATTGTATGTACCTTTGAAACCACCCACTGCAGAAAGATGCATATACTAGTTCCACCTGGATTCTCCAGGGACAATATGCAAAGAAAGGGTTTTAGATAAATAGCCGGGTATTAAACCTGCCTATGGCCTTCCTCCTGTTACAGCAAATAAACAGGTCCCCTGTTCCACAGAAGCCTCTAATCATTAAGGTAGGGTTGGAAGGACTGGGCACGCTGAGGCCCCATAAAACTCAGTGCTTGTTCTGAGCTGAAGCTGTGATGAATTTGTAACCACAAAAAATCCCTGTGTGTGGTGTGGTTGAAGGCCTGCTCCTGCCAGAATCTGTGTTAGGGTGAACTCTGGCAAGTTTATTAACATGTGTAGGTTCTTTTATTGTTTTTAATGTGTTTTCTCTGAAGTGCTTTTACCGTAAGAATAAAGGAGGCATGCAGAGGAAGAACAGTGTGGTAACTTATAACAGTAGCAATTACCCCCATTAACCATCTGTGAAGACAAAGCAAGTGTCTTTGGGCAACCTGTCTGTGCTGGGAATATCACAGTGAAGGCAGGGAACTGCGCAGCTTGGAAATACCCCAGACAGAAGGGAGCAAGACGTGGGTCTCCATTCAGAAAGGCAATGGCTGAGGAGCTGGAAGCCGGAGTATGGGTTCCTTGAAGGGACATACAGGTGCCCGGAACTGTGATAGCAATGACTTTGAAAAAGATTTGGGAATTGTGGTGGAATGTCATCTAAACACGTGCTGCTGTGGCCAAAGGAGTTCATGCGATCCTTGGATGTATGAAAAGGGGAATCTTAAGTAAGTGTAGAGAGGTTGTTTCCCTCTGTGTTTGGCGCGGGTGCGACAACTGCTGGAATGCTGTGTCTAGCTCTGATGTCCACAGTTCAGGAAGGGTGTTGAGAAAAGGATTCAGAGAAGAGCTAAGGATTCCATTAAAGGATTCGAAAACATGCTGTATAGTGGTGAACTCAAGGAGCTCACTCTGTTTAGATTAACAAGGAAAAGGTTAAGGGGTGACTTGATTACAGATTATAAGTACCTACATGGGGAACAAATATTTGATAATGGGCTCTTCAGTATAGCAGAGAAATATTTAACATGATCCAGTGTCTGGAAGCTGAAGCTAGACAACTTCTGACTGCAAGTAACAGTGAGGTTAATTAACCATTGGTCCGATTTATAAGGGGTCATGGTGGATTCTCCATCTCATTGGGAATTTCAAAATCAGGATTGGATGTTCTTCTGAAAGATCTGCTTTAGGAATAATATTCAGTAAGTTCTATGGCCTTTGTTATTAATGAGGTCATAATAGATTATAACAATAGTCCCTTCTGGCTTTGGAATCTATGAATCAAATCACTCTTCACGTTTAAACCTATACTTAAATTTCCCAGAATCACCACATTATAATGCACCTTGCAGAATAATATTTTACAGCAAGATTAGATTTTTCCATCAAAGAAAGACTTCCATTTCCCTCCTTGTGTTTTTATTTTAACAACGGTCCTTTGTAGGACGTTTAGTCCTCAAAGTCATTATTACCTTGTTATGTGCCTTTACACAAACATGAATTGAGGATTGGTCTCGGATTCTGCTGTAACAATCTGCTACAATTCACAGAAACCTGGACCACAATTTTCAAAAGGGGACCATTATTGTGGGAGCTAGATTCATGAGGTGTCATCACAATTTAGCTATGTTCACCATTGACCTTTCGCAGAGAGGATTGGCTTGATAAATATACTACATTACCAAGTTCTGACATGAAAATAGAATCACACTCTATGTGTCTTGGCAGGTTGATCAATATTTTATCTGCCAAACCATGCAGAAGTAACAAACAGAATGGATCGTGCGGCTAGTACAAAACATAGCAAAAAACAGAACTGCTTCAAGTGAACACATCATGTAAATGTGACAGGTGTTATTTGCAGCACTTTTGCAATCAGAGCTTAATACTCTGTTTTGGTTTTTTGGTTTGTTTTCCTAATTGTAAACATGGCCAGACATCAATGGCTTTGTAAGTGCTGTAAACAGATACAAAGGACTTGCTTCTTCAGAGATCTCCCATAGAAAGGAAGAGGGAAATCAAAGACTTCTCTATGTTATGATAATTTTACAGTGTGTTGATTTGCTTTCAGCTTCATCCCAAGTAACGCAATGTCAGCATATGCTGCAGGGAGAAGGTTGGGGCTGGGGGTGGACGTTCCTGCAGGATATGTATATATTTAGATTGTTTATCTAAACTTGTCAGAAATCCCAATCTTTGAACTTGGCAAATATGCCGAGGCTTTATCCAAAGTTCACAGGAGGGGCTTCACCTTGTGTGGGATTTATTTGAAAGTCAGAAGCAATTTCTTTTTAGGTTCCTTGTAAGCAGCATACACAACTCACAGAAGGTAAACAGATTGACCTCCAGAAGTATTAGGGGAACAAAGGGATTTCTGCATCCATGGCATCTCATACCATGGAAATAAAAATCATGCAGCTGTTCCAGGGGGAGGTTTAAGGTTATTGCACAAAGGATTATTACCAAATGACATTGCCTGTGAATTTTATGAGCAGCAATAATTAGAAGTGACACAGATGCTATAGAAAATTTGCCTAATTGAGGAAGGTGACTGTTTTTTTAATGAAGATTATGGTCAGCCCTGAGTTGGACCACATGGAATCTTTTCTTATGGTTTTATTGTTTATTGTATATTTATTTATGTATATTTTTTAAAAAATTATGTTAAAAGAACAGTATTTAGGTTACAAAGTAAAAAATTAGGAAATCCCAAATTTATGGTTGCCCATGCATCCCTTAATTCTGCCTTCTTCTGCGGTGTGTTAAAGTAGGTAAGGATTGTGTGGAGCAAGTAGTTAGCATTAAAATGCACAACGGATCTAAATTAGGATTGAAGGATCCTCAGCACCATTTGGGGGGATGGGTTTCTGGGACCATGCACTGGGCTTGGTGGAAACCTATCTCAGCTCTCTCTTAGAAAGAGAAGGGAGCTAATCAGACATAAAAGCAAAGTTAAAAAAAAGAGAGAGAAAAAGGTTGAACTTGAAACAAAACATCTCAAAATAATTGAAAGAAAATGTTTTGATTAACCCAAACAGACAAAAAAAGAATATTTTTGAGATTTTAAATTTTTGTTCTAATTTTGAACTCTTGAAGATATTAATGGAATGGGGAAACGATTTCCTGCCCAGCTCTGTTCCCCACAACAACCAGCATCACTTCAGGCTTGTCTAGACTGAACTTTCTGTGAGTTCATCTCAGCCTAGTTCCTAACTGATTACTCTTTTTAACACAAAAACCACCCCCTCAGTTGGTGACCTTGATGGCAGTCTCACCAAATAGCCAGGAAGTGAATCAATGTGGGAATTGTACACACTCCCTCAGCTATGGCGTCTGCAAGTCGAGGTGGGGGCACACATCTGGGAAGGTGTAGGGAAGGTCTGAGGTATTGCTTTCCATACTGTACATGTCTAGTGGCTAATGGGAGGATTTCAGTCTCCAATCTGGCTATCAATCTGGTAACTTTCTGAACACAACAGTAATTTAGAAAGTGAAAAGCACTCAGTCTTGTTCCTTCTTCCTGTATCTGAAAAAAAATCAAAGCACTTGAAGCTCTCCTTTGAGGCTCATACAGTTTGATCAACTCTTTCTCTGTTGTCCTCTCCTCTCCTCTTGTGTTCAGTAATAGTATTAAAAATTAGCCCCTGGTGGATGCTCCGTTAAGATATACTTTACATTCTCCTCCTCTCCTTTTCTCTCAGTTTCTGTGATGCTAAAGTTAATATTATACACTTTCCTTAATCAGGACATGTTTAATCGGAATGTCTCCATGGGAAATGACTTACAGCAATGATAATTTATAGCAATTACTGATGCTTAAGTAATTCTTAACGCCTCCAGTTGATTTAGTGGTGCATATGCCTTTTGAGTGTGTGAGTTTCAAGCTGGTTTCACTGGCTTTCTCCCTGAACAGCTTTCAGTCTTAGCAATCAGTCCTTTAGTTGTAGTACATGCATATACCGTATGAATCACTTCACTCAGCTCTCCTGTTGAGTAATGGTTAGAAGCAGTACAGAGTCACAAAGTTCAGAGCTTCTCAAGTAGGCTATTCTGGTTCAGCCTATTATTGAAATAGTCCTGAGCGGCAAAGTTCAGGTGTGAATCCAAGTTGTCCAAAATCTTCTGCAGGTATTTGAATCAGGGATATATTTTAAAGGAGTACGTTTTTAAGGCAAATTATAACTGTTGCTTTTAAATAAATAATTCAGAAATGTAACATTTTTCACAGCTGGACATGTAGCAGAGGATGAAATCCAAATGTTCCTTCTGAACTTTAGTTCATGATTTGACTGTTCTCAGCTTTCAAGATGTCTGCATTTCAGATTTACAGCATATTTATCGGGAGTCAGATGGATAAGAATTTAAGGTCCGTGATGGGGCTGGGTATACTGGTGGCACTGCCTAATGGTTAGATCCTCAGGGCATCACTCTCCCCCATCTCCAGCATCCCTTGCTGGTGGTTGCTCTGGTGTAGTGGTGGTCTCTCTTGCAGCAGATAGGACTGAGGTCTCCAGCTAGCTCACTGCTGTCCCCCAAAAGGAGGTTCCAGTCTAATTCAGGGGCCCCAAAGGCCTCACATCCTTACGTCAGGATTTACAGTGTATTTATGTCCCTTATCTCAAGGATGGGGAGGGTTATGCCCCTGCCCCCCGCAGCCCTCAATCTCTACAGAGTTCTGTCCTAGGGCCCTACAAGTGGCTGCAATATCAAGCACCCAAGAGTGTCCTGAGGTTGCCTCCTTTGGTCAGATCTGACCACTTTACTTTTCCAGTCCAGAGCATGGTCACAGTCGCACAAGCAATTCAAGAAAGAACAGAGTGAAGGGCACTTAAGGCTGAAGGACAAGCTAGCTCCTCCTCCGGAGTCTGGAGTAGCTGCTGCTTGGGGACCCCTCTACCCTGCAGCAAAGACGCCCTCTGTGCACTTACTCAGGAGCTCTCGGGATAAGGCCATCCCCTGATCCTATCTACTACCACCACCCTCCCCCCAAGCTGTCTGCTTTCTTTTAAACTCCTCCTCCCGCAGAAGCAGTTTGCGCAGGTGCAATGGGGCAGGGGCCATGTAAGCCTATCATTGCTCCTTAACCCCTTCTATCCCAGTGTGTGGTATGGACACCCCATCATAAGGTCAAATGCAAAAGATGCTTTTTGCTTAATGTTCTTGCAGAGCTAAATGAAGCTCAGCATAACTCCTGAATAAACTCAAGAAACAGGCCATGAAATAAGGACTGGCCGAGACTTCTGAAGTAAAAGCTTTTTCCAGGTTACGGTGCAGCGCATGCCCCCAATATGCTTTGCAAATCCACACAGTGATTGCAAATGGCAAAATGTTGTTGAGAAGCACCTGTCACCACAGAAATTTCTTGTAAAGTATTTTCTGCCAAATTGAAACCTGGCACAAGTGGGCATGACTCTCTGGATGTCAGTGGACTTGCACCCACTCACACCCGGTCTGCATTTTTCCCATTGACTTGAGAAAGTTAGACATCCTGAATCCAAAAGAGCTTGCAGCTGGGTCATATACAGGTGAGTTGCATATAGCTGTTAAAGCCATCACTTTCTAGGATGTCAAGTATCAGAAAGGAAGGCTGTCAGGTGGTTTAATCTGGGATTTAGGAGACCAGGGTTCAATTTCCTGCTTAGACACGTGCTTCCTGTGTGGCCTTGGGTAAGTCTCTTGATCTCTTTATGTCTCTGTTCCCCATCTGTACAATGGAGATAATAGCACTTCCCTACCTCACAAGGATGTGAGGATAAATCACAAGGATAATCACAAGGATAAATGCATTAAAGATTGTGAGAATTTCAGATACTGCAGTAAGGGGGGCCCTGCACATACCTAAGCTATATAATAGCTTCCACATTTCTGGAGTTCTTAAACAACACGTGGAGAGAATTTCCTCGAAACCCAGCTTGGAAAAACAGTGGAATT
Source organism: Mesoclemmys tuberculata (assembly GCA_007922155.1). Classification (NCBI taxonomy): domain Eukaryota; kingdom Metazoa; phylum Chordata; order Testudines; family Chelidae; genus Mesoclemmys; species Mesoclemmys tuberculata. Next base: position 20,688,751 of record ML675615.1, on the reverse strand, counting down.
GTTTTAGAGTCCCAAAAGCCAATCCCCCAAACAGAAGCCACTGAAAACATAAATCCTGTCAGATTGGACTATCTAAGATGGGTTCCAATTAGAAAAAGAATCCAAGTCCCCAGGAGCTACTAACAAGCCATGAGATATCTTTTAGTAAGACCTACCAATGAGAATATTCTGAGATGAGAGAAACCGCTAATGATGAGTTCATGTTGTAAAGGAAACTGCTGGAGGGCACTTAAAATGAACATGAGAATGGGAATGAGGGGGCATAAATATTTCTGTGATTCTTTTCTGTTTAACAGCCTTGGTTGTAATACCTGAAAGAACAGTAAACACTCACAAAGCAATAGTGCTGCCAAAAACCTGAAGAGATTGTGAGTATTTAGTAGATAAAGCTGCTGGATTCCAGGCACAATGTAAGAAGATTACAAGTGTCATTGATGACAGGGAGGTGGGAGGGAGAAATTATAAGAATATTTAAAAAAAAAAAGAGAGAGAGAGATTAAGAGTCTGGTAGCACCTTAAAGACTAACAAATTTCTGCGGGCATAAGCTTTCGTGGGCTGCAACCCACTTCGTCAGATGCATGAAGAATACAAAAGTTATCCTTAGTAAGGTGTATACAACCATGTCCAATACAGGATTGCTAGCAGCCTCAATGGAGGCTAAAGCCTTTCTACGGTAAGGAAATAGAAAGACACTGTAGCTCTGCTAACCTAGCTGTCTTTGACATTTATTTGCAGTATGAAGGAAGAACGGTAACATTGTATCCTCCCGTTCTTGGCATTCCACTGAGTATATGGATGCAAAGTCTTTCTTGGTATAACCTGGTTTAGTCACACCAGAGAAGAACATGATCCATGGAGAACAGCAGAAATAGTATTTTAATTAGAGATAGGCTCAAGCTGGACAATGAACCTGAATTTTGGACATCCCATGCTCAGATGGGAAAATTTGGACCAACACTGAGGTTTTGATATTGAAAATCCACAACATTTGGGGTTGTTTGGGTCAAGCTGATATCTAATTTTAATAAAATGTGTTCACACTCTTTAGGTTCAGTTCTAACTTCGGGTACTTGGGAGCAACTCCTCCACTAATGTGATCTGCCCTGGAATAAAATGGAAAATGTACCTGTGTAAGTGAGGATAGGAGCCTCATGGAGCACACGTGCCTTAATAACCATTCTTCCACATTTCTTTATATGTAATGGAGAACTGGGAAATGTCTGTATAATTTTTACATATACGTTACAAGCCTCTGTGTTTTTGTTTATAATGGGCTACTGGCTGTGGAGTTAGATCAAATAAGGATGTTAAAGAAACCAAGCAAGAAAAGCAAAGCAAAAAAGTGACACAGAGAAGAATGCTTGAGGGAAGAAAAGCTATTTATTGGGGAATCCACATCCCCACCTGATCCCATCCAGGCTAAGAATTGTTTACTTCCTGAGGCTATTCCTAGGATCCAAGGAGAATAATAAACGATTAGAGGAACCCTAGCCTAGAAAAGGGAGTGTCAGGAGACACACACAGTCAAAGAGAGCATGCTGTGAGGACAGTCTGATTATCCCCAACTCAGAGATGGACATAACTGGGCTAGATGAAATGTACCGAAACCTACAATAAATGTGAAAGTGAGGAGACATATGCAATAAACCGTTTTTGTTTTTACCATTTGGTGATGGAGTGTATAGTCCCCTCACCAGGAAGGGGTTAATAGATGGATCAGTTACTTCCCCAGCTGCATCTAAGGGTACATGTACACTCCAGTTAGACACTCCCAGCTGGCCTTTGCTAGCTGACTTGGGTTCGTGAGACGTGGGCTGCAGGGCTGTGTAATTGCAGTGTTGACTTTCAGGCTCAGGCTGGGGTCCAGACTCTAGGACCCTGCAAGGTGGGAAGGTCCCAGCCGAGGTTGCAGCCTGAGCCCAGATGTCTACCCTACAATTAGACAGTCCTCCACCCAGAACCTTGGGAGCCTGAGTCAGCTGGCATGAGCCAGTCACATGTTTTTAATTGCAGTGTACACACACCCTGAGTGGCTGATTAACAAAAGCTGGGCTAAAAGGCTGCAGCTGCTCAGGCAGAAAGAGTTGGCTGTGGGAGAGGCTGAGCGCTACCTTGAAGGACACCTTCCGGCATTAGACTTGGGAAAGGAAACTGCAGGAGGAGATAGAGCTCCAGGGAGAGAAGAGAGGAGAAGGCAGCTCTGTGAAAGACTTCGGCAAACAGGCAAAGGTAGGAGTAGCCCAAGGGAGCCACAAGAGATGACACGAAGCATCATCTTAGCTACTTGGTTTCTGGGCTGGAACCCAGTGAAGCGGGTGGCTTGAGTTCGACCAAACCCTGCAGGAAGGGAGGTGCAAGCATTGGGAATGAAGGGGCAAGGACTACTGAGCCGAGATCAAGTTTGGAGCCCTGGAATAAGGTCCATGCATTTTAGGTTTGGGTTGAACTTATTACCCTGAAAGGGGTGAGGCTCTAAGCAACGTGGCCAGAGGGCTCAATCGCAGGAAGGGACGGACTGCCAAATGGCCTGCGCTGCCGCTGGCAGAGGGTGACAGACATGGAGGGGCTGCCATGGGCAGCCCGGAGGGGCACAACAATGAGTATGTCTTGTACACCTTCGCACTGCATGCTTTGTACCTTTCAGGGAATGAATAAACAATGCTTTGTTTTGAAGCTGCTGTCTCGGTTTCACTGCAAACGTCTATTGTCATAGGCTCCTGAAGGGAATCTCTTGCTGTTGCCAAACCCAGCTGGGTCTGTTGCATTAACACAGTTGGGAAATGGGGGAGCCTGCTACCCAGAGATCCCATCCCAGAGTGGCTGAACCCCATGATTCATGCCCAGAAAGGGGTGAATTCAATTAGCCCCATCTCCAAAGTGATGTACTCAAGAGGCAATAGTACAAGGGGTCTAAAGCACAGTTTGCCCTGTAATGGTGATACAAACTATGAAAATGTAAAACTGAATTCTTAGCTATTATTTCTTCTATAATGCAGTGATCTTTTGCAAGTCTAGAGCTTTCAGCAAAAGCTTGGGTTGTTTCTTATTGTATCCAAACTTTTTTGCCCTGTTCTGAATTAACAACCTCCCCCTTCCTCCCCCCCCCCATTTTTACTGGACCTGCTACCATTACTGCAACAGACACAAGAGAAGGAAAGAAACTGTCAGGAGGAGGGTATTGTACAGAGATATTTGACTGGATTCTTGTGGCAGAATTGACCAAGCTTTCATCCTTCCAGGCGGATGAACGAAGTTTTTCTTCATGTTTCAGTGTTTGGGGGGAAGGGTTGTCTCTTGGGCGAGGCCTTAAGAATGCACTTCTGTTTCTTAGGTGTCAATATAAAAGGTACCATAATTCTGTTTGGAAGGATAAGAATTTGCTCCAGTTCCTTCAATCTCATCCCCCCCAATGATTGTGGTGTTTTCTACTAATTCAGATAACAGTGATTATAAATGCTAATGATGTTATTTCTTCTTATCCGAATGATCATGTTCTGCTCTTTTAAACTGGAGGAAAGGTGCAGTTTTGATGCCATTCAATAAGACTGGTTCTCCTTGGCTTGTATTCAGTAGCATGACACCATAATACTGTTCAGGACAGATTTTTTGCTGGCCAATTCCCCACTCTGGTCATAGCAACCACAGGACTGGAAGTAAAAGCAGTGTGATGCTCCTCTAAATGCATTTTGCTGGATATGATAGTATTTGCAAAGCCTCTGGAAGCTGCTTCTAGTGCCTGTTGCCAGCTTTGTCCCTCTCTGGTCTCCACTGGCTTGTTCTGTGTTTTGGGGCTGCTCTGTACTGCAATTTAAGGGCCACGGTTTCAAATCCTGTGTGTGCTCAAATCTCCATAGCCTACTTTACTTTAGGATGCGAGCACCACGTAGGCAAGTATGGGCTTTTCAAAGAACAAAGTGAGTTGTTAGGTTTCCATTGGATAATTCCTTGCAGGATCTGCAGGAAGAATAGTGATGGGGTGCCACTTAAAACTACAGCTGCTTGGTGTGTGAGGGAAAAGTGGATGGCATACAGAAGCCCCTTTACAAAATCCTAGTGGTGTGTGTGCCATCAAAATTTGGACACACCCACACCTTGGCCACACACAGTTCTGATTTTTATGCCTGCCCAGGCATGCACATAAATAAATGGAAGGAGCACCATGTGCATGAGCAGTGTTTGCTGGGTACAAACATCTTTTAAAAACATGCCCTAAAGGCCCATGGCAGCAGATTGAGACTTACTTAGGATAGAGAACACAGATGAAGTGTAAAAAAGTACATTGTGCTGATAGCTGGTGATGTTTTGAAGTGAGATCTCTGCCCAGCAGATCCCCTCCAGCAACCCTGTTGTTCAGGAGGAGTCTAATTGCTTAGTGGTATTTATACAACAAATGAAGCTTCCAATTAGCTTCAAAGTGTTCAAAAGTCAAGATATGCCAGCCCCCATTGTGTTTGTGTTCAAACACTCGTGCCTTGCTCAGCTTCATCTGGCAACATAACAGGAGCTTGCTCTGAACATAAGATGGGCACACTGGCACAGTATTCTCTCTCTCCATATATGATCTATTTTATTGCATTGACACATGATTGTAACTTTTCTTTATATGTGTCGCTGTGCTCTCTTTTTAGCTCAAGCCACAGCAGTCATGGCACTGTGTCACCTCAAATTAATTGGGCAAATAGAAGTGTAACGGCTCAATGGTGCGTGTTACGCTATCAGATTGGTACCATGGTTGCCAAATTCTAAGTCATTCTAGGGTGTTCAAGTCTAGGCTGGAGGGTTTATCAATTTAAGGTTAATAAATTGTAAGGGAGCATGGTTAGAGCATAGGAATGGGATTCAAGAGTTCTGCCTTTGACCCACTGTACGAAAAAAGCGACGTCTTCGTTATGCGCGAGGGGCATGATTTCCTACACGTGTAGACATGCGTTTATTGAGCCAGCATATAAAAATAGTAGGATAGCTGCAGTAGCACAGGCAGGAGCAGCGTGGGTTAGCTGCCCCAAGTACGTACCCGAGGGGCTCAGGCAGGGGATTGTACATGGGGAAGTTAGCCCATGCTGCCACTGCTATTGATCATGTAGCTGTAGCTAGCAGAAATTTTACTATTATTTTTAGCGTACTAGGTTGATGAGAGTCAATGGTAAAGCACCCATTGAATTTAATGGGGGCAGGAGCTGCCCCTTACCTTCTGTGTGCCCCAAGGGTACTATGAGAATGAGAACACTTATCTGCCTCACAAGGACATTGTTAAGCTTCCTTAACGATTATTTGTTAAACAATGTGATATCTGTGAATGAAGGGCATGACAGAAGAGTAGAGAGCTATTATAATTAATTAAAAATTATACTGAGAATATTAAAAGCACACATGTTGGGAAATACCAACATTTATATTTCCCATGTAACCTTAACTCTGCCCTCTGCTGCACTTACATTATGACATAGTCTTTAATTACATGAGCACTTAATACTTTTACCCTAGGACTCCTGCCTAAGTGAGTGTAGAGAATGGACATTCCTCAATGAATGAAGCAGCTATTCAATCTTCTTAATTTAAGACCAGATACAAAGTTCACTGAAAGACTCTCATTAACTTCAGTGTGCTTTGAACCTGGTCTTCAGCATGTGCTTCGGAGACTGCACACCATCCAAACTCTTCCGTGAATGACTCAGGAGCCAATTAGGACTCTTAAGGACAGAGTTGTTTAGGCAAACTCCATAGGGGTGCCCACAAGTGGTCCACTGGTAATATGCGAAAGATAAGAGAGATTTTAAAAACCAGATCTGGAAGCAAACCAGATAGATTTCCCCCCCTAGTTGTGGTAATCATTTGGAATACCAGAGAGGAAAGAACTTTCAAATGAGGGGGAAAATTATGATTTCAGTAGCCAAGGAGACAGCAGGATAGCAGAACTTTCTGATTACAATGGATAAGGCAGTCGATTGTTCTCTAACTAAATGTATGACAGAAGGAAACAGAGATCTGGTTGCCTTGCTCAGAATGGGAGTCAATTGACATGATGTTGGAAGTAGTACAGAAACACAAATAAAGAAAAGGAGAAAATTGGCAGCCCACTGTTAGCACAACATGGTAGGCAGGAGTGTGGAAGTCCAGTCATTCATTCCTAAACTAAAAGAAGGAGGGGTCAGGAGCTCTGTGGCGATAACAAAAAGGAGCGAGAATGCTTTGCTCAACTGTGCAGAAATCTTCTGATCATTGAAGGGATTTTGATAACATGCTCTGGAGCACTGTACATCCATGGGATAGAGAGGCCTTCAGAAAATGTAGAGGGTTGGCAGAAGTAGAGAGACATCCAAAGTATGTAAATATTAGTCTCTGCATGGATCTTCCTAGGACGCTGATTGGAAAATGCCACCTGAAGCAATGAAGCTGGGCCCTGCCTGCGTGCCTTACATCTCCTAGTAGAATCATGGTATTGTTTGAGGCTGTGACCCCAGATACGCCAAAAATATTCCCAATGGATGAGTCCGCTGTCAAAGAAATTCATCTCACTTGTAGTATTAATCCAGTTTTGGTTGGTATAGGGCCAGAGAGGGAAATGCTCCTTATTCCTTCCTGTCTTTTTCTCCCATCAAAGTGACCAACCAAATGGTGCAATCCAGTAATAAAAAGGGTGGAAAATCTGTCCCTGAAAGAGCGTCTTCTCAACGAAAGGAGATTTTCAGTGGGCAACTGTTGTCTTGATACACTCCAGATACAGATGAACAATTCCTGCCTGTGCTAAGAACAGGCCCCCAAAGGGGCAATAATTGGCTTTAAATTACAAAGATTTATTAAAAGCTGTTATTGTCAAGAATTAAACAGAATAAGAGTCTGACGCATGAGCTCCTTCAGTCAAAGTAAAATGCTCCCCAGGCCTACACAGGGGGAAGTCAATGGAGAACTGCCTTTCATGCTTTTACAATGCTGCCTCGGTAGGTCATAAACATGATGAGTCTTATTCGTTGCTCAGATACCTCAATGTCAATCCAGAATAATTGCATTGAGGCCACCATTTTTACTGAGGGCAAAATCTGGCCCTGGACTGAATAGTATTTCAGGGGTCAGCACAACCACTTTCTGCTTCTGTCCCAGGTAGGGCGATGTTTACAATCAGTGCCGTGACACCAAGTTGTATTTAGGTCTTTCAGTTTGTGACCCTTTATTTTCCCTGTGGCCAGTAAATCCGCTTGTGATGGATTCAAGTTTCCCTCTCTTGGTAGCGCATTGCCAGTGAGATAAAATACTTAGTGTCACTGTGTGTTTCATGCCTCGTTTGCCAAAAAGCCTTAAAGTTTTTAGTCAGAGCAATGCCACCTTTCACATGGTACAAGGCTTTAAAGTGGCACTTATGATCAGAAAGCTTTGATCAGAAAGCAATGATCAGACTTTCAGGATTTTATTTTTCTTATAATCATTGGGTGTATATGTATTTTATAATAATTTTAAAGGAATATATGGAGGAAATTTAATATGGGTGGGGATTATTAGGCACAGTGTGGCAACTACCCAAAGCTCTCTAATCTACATGGGAATATGCTTAAAAGCTTCCTGGAAAGTAGGATTTAGGAAAAAATGCCAGTTATTACAACAGGGAATGACTGTAGGATCTCCTTAAAGCATCTAAGAGCTAATATCTGTGCAGACAGGCTGTCTTTAATTGTGCCTTATTTTTCCCTTTAGAAGTTCAGTCATTTACACAGATCAAGGAAAAAAATACACGGTCAAGTAATACAGTCTTATCTTTCAGGTGATACATGCACAATGGCAGACTACAGCCGTCTTAAAAGCATCCTCCTGGACTTCCAAGCTCATCAGCAGAGCCATCTGCGCAGCCCTGCAGGGGACAGAACATCCCAGAAGCGCTTGTTAGTTGAAGATATGTTTAGGTACTTGGATATAAACGGTGACGGACACCTCAGCCGCTCTGAATTGGCTCAGGTGGGTTTGTCGTTCAATGCAAATTGAATTACAAAATGGATTGCATTTTTCATTCAAAATGTAAATTGAATATAACACAGCCAGATTCTTATGGGAATAGTTGTGTGTACCTGTCTGTCTAACATTAGGTGAAGGAAGGAAATTCTACTGTAGTATATAAAAAGTCTTTTTCCCGCTCCCTCCCTTGGGAGGCCGAGGCATTTTCTCAAGCAGTTTAGGATACTTTACAAAGAAAAATATGGCAGTTCATCCAGGCCTCTCACTATCCCCTCCAAAAATAAATCCTTCGCTATTTACAATCATTCCTTGAAATTCTTCCAGCTAGCTGACAAAATATACTTAATTTGCATTTAAAAATGTATTTAAATGAGAAAATGAACCTTGCCCGCCCCTCACATTCCAAACGCTGCATTCGCGTTACAGTAAGTGTAAAATAGTTTAACAGCTTTGCAGTTACTGAGGTGTTGATTATCACAACGGAATAAAATAAAAAAAAAGTTGCAGAGTCTGGAAAAACATTAATCTTTAATTACCAACATGCTGTGCTGTTTGAATTAATCTAATTGGTAAAGTTAACCAAACATGGAACACTGAGAGTCGAACTGATTTCCATGGGTATTCAAGGTGCAATCAGTTTCCAGCAGGTGCCACAGGAGGTACTGAGAGAGTCTTGACTGTGGGGAGGCTACATACCAGCAACCAGGACTTATATTCTCAACGTTCCTTTTGCCAAAGCTAGAGGGCGGCTGGGAGAGAAGCGGAAAAATCACACGGCACAACACACAGCATTTAATACATCACACTTTCTGTGCTGGAACACCACAGGGTAAACGTGTGAGGAATTTCTGAGGTGCCGTGCACAGGCCACGGTGTATGGCCGTGCTCTAGCGCTTACGTACCACATCTCTGCCACGTGTAAATAGTCCCAGCCATGGATTAAACGGTGAAGGTGGCTATCCTTTGGCGCAGAGAAGTGTAAGTTCTCAGAGGGGCAAATTAGCTGCATCTAAGCCACTCATCCTGCTTGCTGCAGTTTTCTGTACCAGTGGGTCATTTGTCCGGATGGGATGAGTGGGATCGGCCAGTGCACAAACCCCTCCTGATTATGCCCACCAGATGTGCAGGCAGGTGGTTTGTCTCACAAGTCTCAAATCCTGCTGTGATGGGGGAGTGGCAATGGGGGCAGACAGAGGATGCTGTTGGGAGTCCCCAGTCACAAATCTGTGCGCATAGTGGTGTGGGTGTGACGGTCATTCACCATAGACACTGGAGCAGCTGCGTTGTTTGTATCCTGCCCTTGTGTCAGAGCAGCCCTTTTCAGGGACATTGCTGCTCCCCATAACCCAGGAAAAGGGGAAGAAAGTTGCTTTTGTGTTTGTAGACTTTTAGCAAGGCATTGCCCCGTTGAAAAAACTGGAGTTGGGATTTTAGGAGTTTCAGTTTTAGAAAAGTGTTCAGAGAGCAAATAGTTGGATTCTGAAGCAAAGGTAAGCATCATCAGAAATGTTAAAGAATAAGAATTCTCTGCTGTAAAGTTGGATTTGAGTGCATGATAGAACACTAAATTATAGCCATGAGCAGTGGGCAGAAGTGGGTTTGAAAAAGCCCTTAGGAGACCGAGCAATAGACATTCCTCAAATCTCTTAGCACATTTGTCTCAGCTCACCTAATTAAAACCACAGGAGAATTTTTAAATTAGGGAAACAAACTCAGAATGAGAGTGTTTGTAATAATCTGTATGTATTTACTGTTCTATTATGCTTTATATGAGAATAATTAGAAACAAATAGCTCTTATGAAGCCACTTCAGTTGCAAAAGTTAGCATTTTATCACTTTACTCTAGATAAGTGTCTCTGTAGTTCTCACTCTTCCAGGTAAGCATGATATACGCTTTCAGATTCATCTTGAAAATGAATCCAGTGGGCAAATGGCAGGCTAACAAGCTTACCCCTCTTATGAGCTTACCAGTGGATAGAACAGTTTGCTTTAGGTTTAATCCTAATGCAGTTGACATGACATAAGATATTTGTTAGACAATTCAAGGTGTCAGAGTAAATTTTCTTAGATCTCAGAGCAATGAATATATATAAAGTAGCTGATCTAAATTTGATTTTATTTTTTTAAAGGGAGGTGATGGAGGTAAGAAGATACTTTTATCTTAATATAAAAAGAGCTTTCATATACTGACACCGGAATGTCTGTTTTACTCTAATATTTCATTCTCCATTTATGTGAAGCTTACTCCATCAGGATATTAAAACTGAACTTTCACTGGAAAACGGTTTAGCTGTTTATAGTTATTAGATCACATAATGTAACCTCATTGCGACATCTTTCTAGAGAAAATATAGAAGGCAAAAACTTGATTAACTAGTTTTTTGTGTAGGGTTTGGTTTATAGTTAAGAATGCAGAAGTCTTTTTCCCTCCACCCCCTGCCCATATTATTTCAATGGGGAAGCAGGCATGATCGAGTCAGCACAGGAGTAAAAGTCAGAAGCACACAGCTCTAGCATTGACGTGCTGTGTGGCTTTTGGCAAATTGTTACAGCTTTGATTTTTTCCAGGGTGCTTTGTATGCATGTCTCCCAGAGGAGAAAACACTTAGCCCTTGTCTACACTTGATAATAGCAGATGCAGTATGTGTTCATCTGCACTGCAATTGGAAGTGTGATTGCAGCTCGGTTAGGCATAACTACTAGCTTTAATCTAACGAGCACACACAAAAATAATGGTAAAGATCGAGCGGCACAGGCCGTTAGTATAGGCGGACCACATGAGTATGGAGCCAAGATTCTGGGTCGGCTTATACAACCTATGAACCTTGTGCTGCTATGTCTTCATGGCTGTTTTTAGCCATGCTATCTAACTTATAGCTAGTTTGGCTATGCCTACCAAAGCTGCAACCAAACCTTCAGTTACAGCATAGATATACCCATATACTGGTATAAACAGCTGTATACCAGAATAGCTTATTAATTGTCAGTGACGCGAAATAAGCTATACTGATATAATTAACTTATACTGTATAGCTGTTTATACACTAGGGCTTTTACCAGCATAAAACTATGTCAGTTAAAAAAATTACACCCCTAACCGTCGTTATGCTAGTAAAACTTTTTCAGTATAGACCAGGCTTTATATTAATCTTTGGTCCTCACCTGTCAGTTACAGACAGTGAAGCCTAGGCTTTCTCTTCTCCAGCGTTATCTTCCCTGCTTATTATGGTGTACAAATGACCGGCAACAGATGAAGCAAGGGAGAAAATGTCTAGAGTGCTGGTGGTGGAAGTCTGATGCTAAAATGGACTGCTTTCATTATAACAATGTTCTTTAAATTATTTTTAACTCTCATGCCCCTGCTGACTGGCAGAGTATGCTACACGGCTGATTTCTTAGGGAGGGATCTATTTAAATGTCTCTATTTTGTGATTGGCTGCGTAGATTAGTGTATGGTCTAAGCTGAGTCCTTTAATTTGTCGGAGTTTTTAAATCAGAAGGCTCCAGAGACAGGAGCTTCACTGCAAATCCAAAGAGGTAAATAAAATAAATGTGGTGCAGTGGGGGGTACTGTGATGACATTTTCCTTGGCCGGCGCATAAGTTGTTACTTCTCATTTCCTTTCATTTCTTTAAAAAGGAAAATAGCTTTGAGGGCAGTGGTCCCCAAACCGTGGGGCCTTAGGGGGCACAGAGGAACATTTGGAGGGGCGCGCATGAGGGCGGGAATGGGCAGCCCCATTCTGCCCCAGCGCAGCCTCAGCCGCAGCTCCAGTCCACCCCCTGTTCTGCCTGCAGCTCAGCTCTGCCCTCATTTCCTCTCTGCCTCCTGGCCAGCTCCACCTCCAGCCCCAGCTTCTCTGCCGTCCACAATTGCCCCCCTCAGCTCCAGCTTCAGGCCGACCTCCACTGCTGCAGAAGCCCCAGACAGATTGTGTCACTGGTAAGGTTGGGGGGATGTGACTGGCCTAGGACATCACAGTCTTGCCTGCTGTGGCAGAGAGGCGAGGTAGATAATGTGCACTGCTGCAAAAGCCAGACTCATTTGTTATTATTAAGGACTACATTTAGCCATAGCCCTTCCCTGGGGGCAGTGTGCAGCAGCCCTGTCCTAGGAATGCTGGGGTCAATGCCTCTCAGAGCCCCGCATTATGGAAAGGATGCAGCTTCTTTGAGGAGTGCAGCATAACTCCTAGAGCCTCCAATCCACTCCGCTGGTCATTTCTATCTACCCCCAGCACCTCCATCTACTCTCTTCTTATCGCCTCCCACTTTGGAGCATCATGCATCCCTGAGGATCATTCCCTGTGCATTGCAGTTCTGCGAGTCTCTTATATAAACTCTGCAAGAGGGAAGGCTCCTTATTCCATTCCATTCCCACCATGTTCTCATGTACAGACTAGAGAGAAACTAGCCCTAAAAGGATGGAGCGTAGCTTTGCCAGCTTATTAATTTAAATTCAAATCTAACAATTCCTGTTCAGTGAGAAAAGATCTTTGGAAATAAAAAGTGAAGAAGTATAATCACATTTTCTCCTTTTAGGGCCTAATGCAGCTCCAGCCATAGTGAAACGACCCTACTGAAGTTTCCTTCTGAGCCCATTACTGTGAAATATCAGAGAAATTTCAGAGCTATGGGTATACAAAGCTATTAACTGTGGTAACTGGAATGTTATTTCCATTTAAAACTCTAATGTATTTTAAAGTCATTTTCATAAATTTACTGAATACATTGCAGCTAACATGGGCTGTTTTTTTCCTCCTTTGGACATGAAATCAAAGCAGCTAGTAAAAACTTTTCAGTCTTATGAAAAGCTAATACATTTTCAGTACAAAAGTATACAAAGAGAAATTTCAGCCTTTAGACGATTGAGCTCGGAAGTTATGGTTGATCTCACTTTTATTGAACATTTTTACTTGCTAGGTGAAGGGTCATATTTTTAGCATTATTACTTCAAACTGCCTTTAATGCAACAGGGCCAAAACTAGACCTAAATAAAAGAAAGAGCCTGCCCTGAATATTCTACATTTAAACAGTTTTCTTTATACTCTCCTGTAAAGTCAAAGATCCTATAATTTACATTATGCTAAACTTTGATTATGAATCTTTGCTAAATTAAGTGTTTGACTGCTAGAGTTCTGTCCATATCTAGAGTGGCATGTGTAAAGTGTTTATGTATATTCTAAAGAAACAACTGTCAGAAGTAGAACATATGTAGTATATGTGGTTTTGGCTGTTGTCTGTACTATTTATAAAGACAAGTAATACAATTTTGTCCATACCTAAGAAGGCTGCATAATCCATTTTGTGTCTAGGATTATTTTTACTTTTCATTTTTCCATGTTGAAAATTTATGTTTTGATACACTTGAAGGAGATATTATTTCTTTAGAGAAGACATGTCCGGCTCTGTTCTGATCACACAGTGCATTGTGGAGAGATCCCTTAAAGTCACCTGATATTGAGGTGGCACTTTGTTAAATAGAGTTTGGGTAGTACATAAAGGGCACTTGGAACTAGAGCACTACAGGAATTTTTCAGTGAATCATTTGCGGGGTAGACCGTATTATTGGAAAATGCTTATTTGCCCAAATTCAATCCGTCTCAGCTAAACTTTTATTGGGAAGATTCCTCAGGATGGAATTTCTGGTCAAAACCAAGGAGCGCACCAACCCTCAGAATAGATTTATAGACTTTAAGGCTAGAAGGGACTATCATGTAGTCTGACCTCCTGTGTGTTGCAGGCCACAGAACTTCTCCCACCCACTCCAGTAAGAAGCCCATAACCTCTGGCTGAGTTACTGAAGTAATCCAGTCACGATTTAAAGACTTCCATTTCCAAAGAATCTGCTACTTACTCTAGCTCAAACCAGTTCCCCTTGCTGCAGAGGAAGGCAAAAAATGACCCTGGGTCTCTGCCAATCTGACCTGGGGAATATTCCTTCCCGATCCTAAATATGGCGATCAGTTATACCCTGAGCATATGGGTGAGACCCACCAGCCAGACACCTGGGAAAGAATTCTCTCTAGTAACTGAGAGCCCTCTCCACCCAGTGTTCCATCTCTGGCCATTGATGATATTTGCTAATAGCAGTCACAAATGGGCCCTATGCCATTGTAAGCAATCACATCATACCATCCTATCCATAAACTTACCAAGATCAGTCTTAAAAGAAGTTAGATATTTTGCCCCCACTACTCTCCTTGGAAGGCTGTTCCAGAACTTCATTCCTCTGATGCTTAGAAACCTTTGTCTAATTTCAAGGCAAAACTTATTTGATGGCCATTTTATATCCATTTCATTTTGTGCCAACATTATCCCTTAACTTACATAACTCCTCTCCCTTCTGGCGTTTATCCTTCTGATGTATTTATAGACAGCAATCACATCTCCCCTCATCCTTCATTTTATTAGGCTAAACAAGCAAAGCTCCTTAAGCCTCCTCTCATAAGGTAGGTTATCCATTCCTCAGGTCATGCTAGTGGCCTTTCTCTGTTCCTGTTCCAGTTTAAATTTACCTTTCTTAACTATGGGAGACTAGAACTGTACACAATATTCTGGATGAGGTCACATTAGTGCCTTGTATAATGGTGGTATGCCTCCTACCTCTACTGGAAATACTTCACCTGATGCATCCTAGGATTGCATTAACCTTTTTCACAGCTGCATTCCATTGGCAGCTCATAGTCATTCTATGATCAACCAATACACTTCTTGTGCAAAATCATTAATGAAAATGTTAACTAAGACAGGTTGCAAGAATGATCCTTTAGGAGCTCCACTAGAAACCTATCTCCAGTCTGACAGTTTAACCTTTCAGCATGACCCTTACTAGTCTCCCTTTTAACTTCCTACTGTCCGATTTTTGTATTTATTCCCAAATAGTGAATAGCCCAGCTGCTAGAGAACTCACCTGGGATGTGGGAGACCCAGATTCAAGTCCCTGTTGGATTCAGAGCAGGGACTTGAACCTAGCTCTCCAATATCGCAGCTGAGGGCCTTAACCACCAGGCTGTTCTGAGGTCTCATTTGTTCGCTCTTTGAAAAAACTCTCAAAAGGTCTAGATTTACTTCTGCTGTACAATGACGACAAATGTTGAAACCTCAAAATCTTTTGCTAAATGGAATTCTTGTTTTCCAGCCGGCCCAACCTGAAAGCTTGTTTGGCTTTGTTTCATTAGGCTTTGTAAGGTAGCAGTGCATGAATGTTAACACTTCTGTCATTGTTAGAGATGGTTAGTTTAGCCAGACAGACCTCGCTCCTCAATGAGAGCTGCCTAGACCCAGGGTTCCAATGGTGCAGAGCTGGTTACAAAATTTGGAATTTAGATTTCTAACTATCCCCATCTGTGGACTTCCCAATATCCCACCTAACACCAATGCACTGTAGCACAACTTTTACTGGCAAGAGATTTCACTTTTTTGTGAACATACCACATGCTGCACAAATACTCATGTCATATGTTGCATCTTATTATAAAGCAAATTAAAATATGGTATCTTCTTTCCATTGTGTTTAGGATTCTGCTTACTGTAGCATGCCTGTAACCTCTGTTAATTTTAAGCAAATAATTAGATTTTCAACTTGATTTTTCATGGTTGGGAAATATTGAAAAGAAAGACCAATCAACTGTACTTTGAGTGGAAAATTAAATACAGCATTCACTGGCATTGTTTGATCCACACATTCTGAGCAGTTCGTGCTTTCACATCATATAGACATATTGTAAATTGCTGCAAGTCTAGACTGTTCTATAGCCAAGAGTTGGAGGACATGCCATTTTTCTTTCTTTCTTCCAAGTTTACAAGTTCACACATGTCGCAAGAAAGAATCAGTTTCTGAAACAACTGAGGGTAAAAGAGTTCAATGAATTGGTAATAACCATGTGGAAACTGTCTGGAAAAAGCCAAAGAAATAACAACCAATATATTAATTTACTCAAGGCTTTACTTAGTTATATAAATAACATAGATTCCATTTATGACCTCTAATAGCTTTTTATTAATATACCGAGATGTCAATGGTATTACATTGAGATGAGTTAGCATTTCTGGGCTTCATTCTTTCTGTGAGCCTCCCAAATACTGACTGAATTTATTAACAAAGAAAAATCTTTCTGAGGACCTGATCCTGAAAGCAGATGCCCTGAGGAGGACTTCTCCACCTGTGCAGAGCGGCAGTGACTAAATTAGTCTGTGCAGAGGCAAAAGTGCTGTGCTGGGATCCAAGTTCTCCTCCTCCTTCTCTGTGTCCCCAATTATCAAGTGATTGTTTCTTGTAGCCTGATTCTGTCCCCACTGATTTCAGTGGGTGCAGAACTGGCACTTGAGTTCATATGTTTCTTTGGGGCAGAGATCTTTGGTAAAATGTTCAAAAGGGCCTGAAGTACGAAGGGGCAGAGAGCATGTCTACACAGGGATAACAAACGCCAGGGCCAGCCTGGGTCAGCTGACATGGGCTCACAGGCCTCAGGCTAGGGGGCTGAAAAATCGCTGTGTGGACGTTAGGAGCTTGGAGCCCAAGCTCTGGGACCCTGCAAGGGTGGAAGGTCCAATAGCTCAGGCTCCAGCCCAAGCCCAAATATCTACACAGCAACTTTTATCCTCACAGCCCGAGCCCCATGGGCCTGCCCGAGTCAGCTGACCTGGGCCAGCCATGGCCATCCACAGGGCTTTAATGCCTGTGTAGACATACCCTTAGGTACACTGGAGAGTTAATTGGACTTAAGGTCTGCTGTGCAGAAATTACATTTGCAAATGGGAGTCTAAGTCAAATAGATACTTTTGAAAATTTTCCCCTTAGTGACGTAAGAAGAGGTTGTCAAAGGAAAAGGAACAAAGTTGTAGTTAAGTGCCCAATGGCCACTGACATCGAAAATCTCCCCCTTACTGATTATAAGTGACTTAGCTCCTTTTGAAAATGGGACTTAATCTCCTAAGTGAATTGGATACTTTAATGTAACATACAAGGATAATATTTTAGGACAATACTTGCTCTCTGATAAAAATGAGGATAGGTACGGTCTTAAAACATTACCCTTGTATCTTACATGGAGTTTTGAGTAACAAATAAACACTCCACATGCTGAAATACCTGAGAGCAAGAGATATACTGCTAAGAAAAAAAGCTACAGTTATGATGAGCCCTACAGTCTACATCCATGCTGACAAAGAATGGCTGACAGCCTAGATCCCTCAACAGTCAATTCACAACCAGTTGCCTCATAAATTACAAAAGATGTCTACAAAAATTTCAGATAGGGCTGTAAAGAAGAAAAGCAGCAATATAAAAACACCAGCATTGATTTCAAGATAATGGTTTTTAATAAATGTCAGGGTTTTAAACCCTTTGCTAGTTGTGACATGCACTTTGTCTGTTAGGATTCCTAGCATTAAATTCAGTCCATTCTCCATTCTTGGAGCATGCCATTTTTCTTTGTTGAAATGGTACATTTTCTTCCAGAATTGCAATTTGTAGCAACTCGGTATTGATATAACTTTTTGTTCCCAACAGCTAATGAAGAAAGCGGCTTTAAAAGATGATTTCTTGGATTGCACACTGGAAGATCTTCTCCGATTTGATGATTACAACAATGATGGTTACTTAACCCTGCAAGAACTCTCTACTGCATTCCGTAAGTCATAATGCTCTTTTTTTGTTTCTCCTTTGCAATGACAAAATGTGGCCTACAGTCCAGATGTTATATGACTATCTTTTAGGACATTGTTCTCTCTCCAGAAATGTGTATAGTTGTTTTTATTTTGGATTTTCCATGGTAATACATATGCGAGGGGCTAGGGGACAAGTGGAGTATGGAAAGGGTCGGCAGGGTGTTGTTTCTTTAAGGTAAGGTGTGTTCATCAGGAAAGAACTGAACTGAACTTTATGGATTGGATCAAGGGATATAGGCAATGGATTGCTTTGTTGTGGCTTTTTTCATGAAACCTGGCTAAATACATCATGATGATAGTTGTTGTTTTAGGAATGAGAAAAGTAACGTTTTTTCCCCACGTCTTCTGCCTGGATTCCAGACGTTTTATTTCCATCTTTGCCAATGAATTGCTGTGTGATCTTGGGACAAAGCTCTGTACCTATTTAACCATTTGCAACATGCGAACATATCCTGATTCAGCAAGGTACTTAAACAGTGTGCAACTTAAAGCTCTTAAGTGGTTATCAGCCATTTTTGTGCATCGGAAAGTTTTTTTTATGGATATTTGAAATTCTTCTTTGAGTGAGTAACTATCTACTATGAACCATATATTGGTACGCTTCAAAGCTCATTATTCTTATTTCTACCCAAAACAAGCTTTGTATAAGCACAAAAATTGTTGCACGTAGGTAATGCTACTGAAATCAGTAGCTCTAGTGGCATTTCAGATAGATTTCTGGACTTGTCAGCTTAACATTTGTAAGATAAAAAGTATTGCAGTGGGTGCTTCCGCTTCGTTATTCCGTTTTACAAACTACACATCTACAAAGTAAAAGCTTAGTACTGCCCCTTTACTCACATTACTCATGGAACAAGGTACGATGTTTAGTCTTAATGACAACTCATGGAATAAGGTTCTGTGCTGATCATGAATAAGGGTGGCAGAAATGGGCTCTCAGTCACTTGACATATCCTGAAGTAGCATGCTAATTTTCAGTATTATTTGTCCATCTAAAATAAGGCAAATGGAATAAATTCTGAATCTCTGCTTTCACGGATTTTCATCTTTTCTAAACTGGGTGGCTTCTGTTCTGTTCATTTCAAGTTTTTAATTAAAAACGGTTTGGGATAATAATTTTTAAAGTGCTCTGAAATTAGCCCCAGATGACACCTTGGATCTGTTTTAAACCACACATGCGTTTAATTCATCACTGCATGCTGAAAATAATAGATATGCAATAAAATATAAAACCTCATACATTAAGAAAACTATAAAGTGGATTAACCTAGCCATAAAGACTTGACACGCAGTTACTTGGGAGCATATTTGGATCAATGGGTTTTCAAAGTCACAGGAACTCTAAGCTAAATTTTAATAGTGCTTCGAATGGATTTGTGGTTCAGTGAATTTTAAATAGGTAATGAAAATCAGACAGGTGTGAGATATTACCTAAAGAACAGTCAGTAATCAATAAGCATTCAAAAATATCTTAAAGAAAACCAAGAAGTAATACTGCAGACGTTTCAAAAGAACTTACTGTGAAAAAAATTGTTTTCCATCCACACATCAAGATTAGCTCACTTATGGCTTGATTCTCCATTCTGGCTTTTCCCAAAATAAGCTGTTTTTAATTAGGAGAGGTTAATGGTTCATCAGCATCCTGAATCACAAAGTGAGATGGTTTATGTATATGTAGAAACTTTGCAGCTTTTGTAAGTAAAGTAAAATTTCTGGTCAAATGCAACTTTTCCTGGGAAATGTATTTTATTAACATGGTCTTGTGGAATCATTTAAAAAATGTTTGATCTTCACATAGTTGTCTTGGGTGCATAGTTCAGTTTTGTAATTTTTAAATGTCTGGTCTTTGTGTTAATCATTTCATTATGAGCCAGAATGTGAGCCAAAGTGCAGCTTTTAAAGGTACAGGATCCCCCATTTTTTTCATAGACGTGGCATCTCTCTTGCTCAAATCCACGTGAGTTAAGTCAATAACTTTTGAATGATGGCAATAGGTTTGCAAAGATGGCTGCTCAGCAGACTGTGAAATCTAATTATCAGATTTCAATGACATCATAAAGTATGAATCTAATTTACCCTTCCCCAAAATTATTTTAAATTTGTCTCCGCATGCCATATACCTGTACAGTGTTCTAATCCAAGAGAGGTACAAAGATGACCTTGATGATTTGAAGAACTAAACTCTCCTATGTGTCGTTCTTTTGCTGCTTTTGAAATCATATTTCTTTTTTAAAACTCCCATGGCTTTTCCATAAGAGCCACAAAGCTGTCAGTCTGCCTTTCTCATGCTTGCTTGGTAGCTTCTCTCTCTCCCTTCCTCCCCTTACCACTGCCCAAAAAGCATTTTAAACTCGGTGATACGCTGCTGATCAGTTGTAAATGAATGTATTAGAATAATTGCATGAATTATCTTTCCTGAGAATTGGAATGGTTCTGGTTTCAAGTTACTAGTATCTAATAGTGCTAATTTTTCTAGTGCTAGTTTAAAATAAACTATTTACATATAGTACAAGTGGTGTTAACTCTGTTTTGGAATATGGGCAAAATAATGGAGATCTCACTTTGTCTCTGAATCATTTTATTCTGCTTTTCTGAAAGATAGTTCGTCCTTATAATTAATCCTATTAGTACAATCTCTCTGACTTTGTTTGTATGCATGTAAATTGCTCTAAACTGCTATTAGCAAGGGAGAAAAATGTTTAATATTTAATTCTTCCTGACCATACATAAATAATATGTCAAGTGGTATAGATATTTTCCTGATGGAAATGAGAGGAGCAAATTGTGGATGTCTTCCACTCGTTGAATATTGGACCTTATCAAACATCCAGGCTTAAAGGATATAGTAAAAAGAATCCCAGTTGTAACTTTATTATCTCAAGAAGTCCACATCCCAGGAAATGTGAAGAGCACTGGTCAGGTTCTAGATTTCAGGTTCTAGATTGGCTGTTTTATCTGTTTGTCTGCTTCATACCTTCTATATAGCTGGATAAAACTCAATAAATGAATAACAAGTAGTAACAGACATACCTGTTGTGAGAGCTAGATCAGAGAAAACATCTAATTAATAAGCATGGAAACAGTCTAGTAATTTGGCAAGCGCGTTGCCCAGCTGAGTTGGATATTGAACATGCCCAGATGAGTGATTTTTGGGTAGATCTTCTGGAATTGTCAGACTGGAGGTCATTAAAATTAGGCATGTCATTGCTGGCCTTACCTTAATGTCATTCCCTAATGAGAGAATCGTAGGTTGGCAGATGTGAAACTCTGGCTGGAAAACTCTAGCTCTATATTATATCATCAATGTGGACAGGTCATTTAGTAATACAAATATGTCAAAGACAAGGAAAACATTTATTCAGTCACAATTGCTTCATCTTGTCAATATTGCTTTAGTTAATAAGAGGTTATTAACAGGGAGATAGAAATCTTGTTAAATTATAGCTCATTGCTCATTAGGATTTTTCAAACTGACATTCATTTTTGACAGCTTGGCTTTGTATTTCATTAGATTATAGAAAAGCATAAAACAGCCCTTTAGAGATTGCTTTGACTAAAACAGTTCCACTCTTGCTGATAGGTCATACTGGGTTTAGAGAACTTTTGATTGAAGTTGCTTGATACGGTATGAGTGTATCACTAAATCAGGTCAGAAATTATGACACAAGATAATTTTCAAAGCTCCAAGCATTTATGGCTCTGAAAGATTGCCTTCTGTGTCCTATGCTTGTCATTGGGCATTGTCAAAGTGGAGCCCTGAGAGAGACTACTATATAGTACTTTTTCTAATAGCTGAATAGTGACATTTTTTAGATGTTTGATGCTAGGAAAAAAGAATATGAATACTTTTCAAAAAGAAAAAATTTAAATACTTATTTTTCAATCAATGTATTGATGATTTTTGTTCATCATATTTCAAAGGATTGCAAAGTGTTTGCATGTAAAAGATAGAGGTGCATATCTTTCTAAGTACATCTACATTAAATGCACAGCTATAGTTTGTGAGGAACAAATTATGTGGGAGACTGAATGAAGAACAAATTGCAGACAGGATAAGACCATTGATAGCAGGTGGGATTATAAAATACCAACTAGTGGCAGTAGAGCAGGAAAGAAAGGGGGGAACAAATAGGAGCCCTCTCTCATTCCCATGTTTTGTTTTCGAAAATCAGTTTTGAAAGGCTTTTCGTGTCCTTTCCGGTTCTATTTCAGTCCTAAAACTCTAATTCTTCAGACATCTCTAATGTGTACTAAAAATGCACAAGGGAGATTGAGCCACTTAATGGGCTGAGGAGCAGAGTTTTACTTTTAGCTCTGCCACAGACTCTCTATATGGCCTTTGGCAAGTCACTAAAACCCTCTGGGCCTGAGTGTCATAAACTGTAAAACAGAGATAATCATACTTACCTCCTTCCCTCCCAGGCGTGTTGTGAGGATTGGCTAGGTAATGCTTGTAAAGTCCTTTTCAAAAATATAAAGTATTTATAAAATGTTAAAGGAAAATGTAAGCTGCTTTTGAATTACACATTCGAGTGGTGGAATTTACGTGGAAATGCATTGTACATTTGTCTGATATCTAACATTTGTGCATGTGCATATATGTATACAAATGTACAATAGATTTGTATAAAACATCAATAATATATTGATCTTGGGAGGAATAGAAAAGCTAAAATTAGTATGAGAGTGGAGTACAAGCCTAAATGGGATACTTAATCCTAATTAGAAGCTCATCACAAACACCATGTGGTTGGTGGTCTCTGGTTATAACAGAATCATGGGAGAGGCAAAACTAGAGAACAGCCAGTCTGTGCAGAACGCGGCCTACAGGAAGGAAATGAAACTCCATGGTAAATTGCTGCGAAGGATAATGCTGGTCAGAGCTGCATCAAGCAACACCCTGTGAGATGTGAAGAAACAGCAGCTGTGCAAAGCGGGGTGTGGGAAGGCCATTGGCAGTATGTTATGTTAGCTAGCCTGAGCCATGGGGGAATAAAATTTAGTAGCCATATGGTGAATTTTGAGCTCGGTGGTCATGGTCAGACCACATGGGCTTGGGTCTGAGTGTCTTGTGGATTCCCAACTTGAGCAGCTCTAGTTCCTTTAAATGGGAGACTAAGGAACAAGAGCAAATGAACTCCTTTAAACTAAGAGCCTGGAGCAGATTCTGCTGTTAGGTGCACCAGTGTCAATCCAGAATGTCACTGAATTGCTCCAGATTTATACCAGACAAACTGACATCTCCTATTTGTATGTAAACATCTCTGGTAAGAAAATAAAACTGTGCATGGCAGAGGGGAAAACAACATTTTTTTTAGCCTTTTCCGGAAATCTTCCAGTAAATCATTAAGAATGCTGAGTTTAAAGCAGAAATTTTTCAGCACAGTTCTCATTTTCCAGACAGCTACTGTAAGAAAGATCTGTCCACCAGTCACAAAGACACTCAGATGTGCTGTAACGAGTGGAAAAGATAAATACAGAGGTGCAACTTGAGTAAGAGGGAACAAAACCCAAAGGGGCAAGTGAAGAAAGGAGCTTCTGTGCAAGCAAAAGGAAAAACCAGAAGATGAAAGCACTGCTGCTTGCAGCAGAATCATACAAATGTAGAGCTGGAAGGGATCTCAACAAGTCATCTAGTTCATCCCCCTGCTCTGAGGCTACATCAAATATACCTAGACTATACCTGCCAGGTATTTGTTTAACTGGTTCTTAAAAACCTCCAAGGACTGAGGTTCCACAATCTCCATTGGTAACCTATTCCGGGACTTACCTATCTCTATAGTTCAAAAGTTTAAGTATCTAACCTAAATGTTCCTGGTTGCTGATTACTCTTTTGTCCTATCTTCAGTGGACATGGAGAATGATTTAGAATAGTCCTCTTTATAACAATCCTTCACATATTTGGAGACTGTTATTGGGTCTTTTTTCAAGATTAAACATGTCCAGTTTTCTTAATTACATTGGTTAGGTTTTCTAAACTATCTATTATTTTGTTGCTGTCTTCTGGAGTCTCTCCAATTTGTCCACATCTTCCTTAGTGTGGTGCTTGAAATTGGACACAGTTCCGAGCAGAGCAGAGCAATCCTCTCGTGTGCTACATATGAGACTCTATTTAATACACCCCAGAATATTTGCCTTTTTTTTTCTTTTTTTTTTTGCAACTGCATCATGTTGACTCCTATTCAATTTATGATCCACTATAATCTCCACATCCTTTTCTGCAATACTACTGCCTACCCCATTTTGTATTTGTGCATTTGATTTTTTTCTTCTTTCTGTAATACTTTGCACTTGTCTTTTTTGAATTTCCTCATGTTAATTTCAGACCAATTCTCCACTTTATCAGCGCCATTTTGAATTCTAAACCTGTCCTCCAAAGTGCTTGCAACCCCTCCAGCTTGATGTCATCTGCAAATTTTATAAGCATAGTCTCCAAATCATTAATGAAAATATGGAATAATACCGGACCGAGGACAGACCCCTGCAGGAACCTACTGGAGACATCCTCCCAGTTTGATAGTGAACCGTTGATAACTATTCTTTGAGTATGGTTTTTCAACCCGTTGTGTTACAGTAATTTCATCTAGACCACATTTCCCTTCTTTCATTATGATAATGTTATGTTGTGCTGTGCCTGCCAAAAGCCTTACTGAAATCAATTTATAAAAAGACCACTGCTTCCCACTTATCCACTAGGCCAGTAACCCTGTCAAAGAAGGAAATTATGCTGCTCTGGTATGATTTGTTCTCGACAAATCAATGTCCTCTATTGCTTATAATCCTATTATCCTCTAGGTGCTTACAAATTGTTTGATAATTTGTTCAAGTATCTTGTCAGTTATTAAAGTTACACTGAGTGGTCCATAATTCCTTGGGTCATCCTTCTTCCCCTTTTTAAAGCTAGGTAATAAGTATGTTTGCCCTTCTCCAGTCCTTGGGGACCTTACCTGTCTTCCATGAGTTCTTGAAGATAATCACTAACGATTTTGAGATTGCTTCAGCTAGTTCCTTTAAGGTGAATTTCATTGGACCCGACCAACTACCTCTTACATATCTAAATATTCTTTAATCTGTTCTTTCCCTATTTTAGTTTGCCCCTTGTTATTCATATGAATTATTAATCTGATCACAATTAGCCTTTTTAGTGAAGAATGAAGAAAATAGGCATTAAACACCTCAGCCTTGGTGTCATCCATGTTAAACTCTTCTTCCTTGGTAAGTAGTGGATCTACTCTTTCTTTCATCTTTCTTTTGTTTCTAATATATTGAACCTCTTATGGCCCTTATTAAGTATAACTCATTTGACATCTTAGCCATTCTGATTTTGTCCCTATGTGCTTGTGATATTCTTTTTTTAATTCATTCTTAACACTTCCTTCATGTTTTCCCTTTTTGTAGGATTCCTTTTTGATTTTCAGGTAATTAAAGAACTATTGATGCAACCATATTGACATCTTACTATTCTTCATATCTTTTATTTGCGTAGGAATAGTTTGTGATTGTGACTTTAATGCTGTCTCTTTGAAAAATGGCCAGCTCTCCTGAACTCCTTTTTTCTTTAGCTATTTTCCCTATGTAGTCCTTCCTACCAGTTCTCTGAAACTCACATTTCTAAAGAAAAGTTATACATATAATATATATGGCACACATGCACGCTCCCCGTTATAAATACATATTATATCCATGAACATACTAGTAGCATGGCTTTCAAACATAAAAATAATAATTCTAAATTACAATTTTAGATTCTCTATACCCATTTGTTGTACAATTCTGTGTTCCTGGTCAGTGGGATGCTGTGGTTTTCTGAATATTTGTTACTCTATAATTTGGTAAGATGGGTCAAGTCTGCTTAATTACAGTGGACAACTGCACTGTGCGATAAGGCATTATGCTTTAGGTGTGCTCCTCTTAAACCGTAATATTGTAGTCATTATATCCTCAGGCTAAAGTCATCATAATCCTAACATATCGACCGTTTGTTCCATGCTCTGCCCCTTTAGCTGTTATCTCCTTGCTATGTGGTCTTCTTTCATGGGGCTGCAGATATCAGTACAAAGTGGGAAATAATTAATTTGCTTACCAACATTGATTTGTTTCTCCTGTGTGTTATGCTGTATCTTAACTTCAAGCATGCCATAGCCAGCAAGGGAGTTGCAGCCTCCCAGATCAGATTGAGGCAGTGGTAGTAGATGATGCTAGGCACCCAGGGGAAGAAGTGGAGTTTCCCTCAAATTGACCGAGACGACTATTTTTTGAGCCTTGTTTGCCTCAAAAAATAAAATGTGCAGCTGTGTTATTAAGAGATACTGTTTATTCTGTGACTCCCAGAAGAGTGAATTAGAAGCAATTTAGCAGTATTTCTCTGCTTTCTGTATTTAAAAACAAAAAAACCCAGCAAGCAAACAAGCTTTAATTTAAGAAATTCTGGCTAAATGCAAAAAATGGGTGCTTTGATTCCACTGCTATTTTATTTTGAAAATGCACTAATTTGATCTCCCTTCCATTCATAATAATATCTGTGTCGTGATAGTGCACACCATTTACTATCTCTGTATTTTCCAGTCACTGGAGCAATATTTTGGAAGCACTGGGAAGCATAACTTAATCTGAATGACTGCAAAGGGTTTAATCCTGCACACCTTGTTTAGGGAATGCTTGCACAGACGGAGTCACATTTTGCATTCCTTTGTCGTACTGGGTGCAGGAAAGCATTTGTTCATCCGCCTCAAAAAAGTGTGTGCGCGCGTGTGCATGTGTGTGTGGAGAGAACAGGCATTGCCCCTGCCATTGTGCTCCCAAAATCCCCAGGGCTCTGTGTATCTTCCAGCAGTCTCTCTCTCCTGGGCTCTGTGTTCCTCTGGAGCCGTGTCCTCATTTTGCCAGTGCTGCGTCTTTTACAGCTCTGTGTTCTTTGTCCCCCAGTGTTGTCATCAACAGGCTCTGTGCCTCCCTTCTGCTCTCCCTTCTTCCACACACCCCCCACCCCGCCCCCAGGCAAGTCTCCCCATTTCCTCCAGGTTTGTCTGTCTCACATTCATGTTCTGGTGATTCCTGTTAATCAGTGGGTCTCCATCCAATATGACAAGTCCTACAAGCATTTGGATTTGTGGTTCTACTCCAGTCTAAATACAGTATTTGCTGTGTAAATCCTGCCCATATCCTCTAAAAGAGGTTTGCCCTAGACTTTTGGTGTCTTTTGCTGCATAGAATGTGTCATGGAATTGAATGGACGTGAACAGTAATTTCCCCTTTTTGTCTTCTGACATAACAAACACATTCTGCCAGACAGGTTCAATGTTTGCATTTTAGTGAAACGCTCCTAAATGTAAAGTTTTGTGTTGGCCATGAAAGATACCTTGCTGTGTTCCAGCAGTGTGTACTGTGCTACTCATAGCTTCAGCAAAGCTGTAGAAGTGTGGTTTTGCTGTAACACACTGCATATTTTCAATAATTTTGCTGTGTTTTGTGAAAGGAAAAGACATTTTTGTAAGGAAGAAAAGTCTTCCATTTTTCAATAAGAAAGCATTTTTGCTGCACATCTAATTAAATTTCTCTCTTAAAAATAAAGCAAACCATTGCCCTCGAGCAAAATTAGACAAATACCACATTTTATACCCAAAGCAAAATGTTGTGCTCAGTGGAAAGAGCTGTTTTTGCCAATAGAATGAATACATTTCCTTGGGCCACATTTGGGAATGCTTTCATATTCTGAACTTCTACATGCCGATTAGATCAATACAAATCTTCTACACTGTGACATCCTGATTTGTCTGTGATGAACAAGGAGTCTCATGAAGTAACTGTTATAATATAATTTTATTTAATTTTTAAAAGTTCAGGGGGAGTCAAAAAATTTTGGTCAAAAGTTGCAGTCAGAAACTTTGTAGGAACAAAGCTTTGCTCTGTATGAGCTTGACTGTTTTCTCTTACTTAACAATATCAGTTGCACGCTAGTACCAATACATTTGTGTCAACTGCAAGAGCATAGTAATTTTTCCAAATACCTTTCATTTCAAAAGATACCAGCTGGAGAATGTTAGTGGACTTAATACCTAATGATCGAATAAGAGAAAACAAACTAATTACAAGTTGGTATTGGAAATCTATTGTGTACAAACTGCAAAGAAACTCATTAAAATACAGTGCTTTGGTAATTTAAAAATGCTCTTCAGGGGACATTGATTTGTTTATCTCTGTTTTAGATGTAAGAATTTCCAGTGTGGAGTAAAATAAGTGTTTCAAAGGTGATGTAGTGTAACCCAAGATTGGAATATCTAAATATTTATAAGTGTTTATGGGTGATTCACTGGCGCATAAAACTGGCTGAATGCTATATCCGAAATAATTATCCAGCAGTGTTCAGTGGAGAAATTTTACACATGCAAGTAAAGTATTTTCAATTACTTGTGGATGCAAAATTGTGTTAGTGAACATTAAATGCAAACACAGTTACTTGTTACATATGATTTGGTCTAA
This sequence comes from Mesoclemmys tuberculata, assembly GCA_007922155.1. Taxonomy (NCBI): domain Eukaryota; kingdom Metazoa; phylum Chordata; order Testudines; family Chelidae; genus Mesoclemmys; species Mesoclemmys tuberculata. Next base: position 20,660,658 of record ML675615.1, on the reverse strand, counting down.
CCCTAACTGCACATTTATACTTGCAAATCAAATAGTTAGAGGTCTAAATGTTATAATTTGCATAAGCTGTGAGTACAAAAATATATTTGCCGGCACAACCTTCTTTCTGCAAAAGCGGAGGTTTCTAAAACTCAGACCCTAAAATATTTCAGTTTTTAAAATTTTTGCTGAAAATATCTGTTTTGCTAAGGATTTTGAGAAGACAAATGTGACATAGCTAATCTACCCTGTAGCATAAAGGCGTTTTTAGATACTATACATAAAAATGGGGGGACTGTTCTATGGAAACATGCTTTTCCACTTAGGGTACTTAGAAATAACATATGGCAGATGTACAATTTTATATGCTGCTTATATGGATCAAATAGCAACACCCGTACCAAAGCATTTTGGATGGAAGGAATGTTTGCCTGATTGGGCCATCTTGGGTTTTGGTGCATTAATTACTGACAAGAATACCTTCTTCCCTTTTATGGTTAACTTTATTTCTTTGCTACAATTTTTGCTTCGTTTTCTTCTGCACATTTTATCATATTTTAATAATTATAGGCAATGTACTGGAACTTGCTCCATTTGGCAGGAGGGGAGATAGGGTCAAATAGCAGAGGCCTGTTCGGGGGACTATGGAGGTGGGAGAGGGAAAGAGTGCAGAACTAGTCACATGGCTGCAGTGACCATTCTTCCAGGGAGACCGGAGCAATGAAGCTACAATAGAGGCTGCACTCTTGCTCTCTGGCCTGCAGAGGGCGATTTCTCTCCCAGGACACCTCAGCAAACTGCATGGCTTCCCAGGCTTTGTGGTGGCACCAGGATTTGGCCCCAGAGGCAGGTTTTGCTGTATGCATTGGTTGTCAAACGGGGGGACACAATGAGGCTCTCGGGGGGGCTGTGGGTGGCCATGCTAAGTCAGGCCAGGTCAGCAGGGGAGAGAGCCCCCAGGAAGTCCACAGTTGTTGGAGAAGGGGCACAGCCCCGCTCCGGCCGCAACCTGTTGCTCTCCCCTCCCTGACTGCTTGCACTTTCCCTGCTGTTGCCTTCCCTTGGCCTGAGCAGCCAGACAGCTACAACCCTGCATATTTTAAACCCCTTCCAGAGCCTGCAGGAGCAAGATGCTCTACACAGGGGGCAGGGAAAGCGAAGAGGTGCCCCAACGCACTCTGCAAAGCCACTGGCTCCTTCCGGGATGGAGCAAGTCGGGTCCTGCCATCACCCTGGCCATGAGCCACCTGCTCCCCTCGATGAGTCACACACCACCCTAGACAGGCAGGCATTCGGAGGAGGGTGGAGGTGGGGGGGCTATTATGTTTCCCCATGAGAATGGGGGGCACATGAAAAAAGGTTTGGGATAATGTGGCATTTTAAAATGTGTCCTCTTGACTCCTAATGTTCACAGCTTCAAAGGAAAAGTGATGAGCAGCATCTAGAAAGAAATGTCTGCTGCAGTGTGTACTGCCACATTTCTGAAGCTGTTCTGAAATTCTATCATGTTTATTTCCTGCAGTATAAAATACATCAGCTGTATTTTTGTTATATTCAAGCAAACTGACAAATACAGTCATAGCGACCCATATTTTAAGCCCTATTCAGATCCTGTATTTTTCACCATAATCAAAGGACTTATATCCATGCAACCTTACTAGAAACTTGTTGCTTAGAGAGAGAATTTTTCTTCTACCTAGTAAAACTAAAGTCATAAATCTGATTATGCTAAAAACTATTATCTCACTCACCTTGTCTCTCTAATATCCTGGGACCAACACAGTTACAACACTGCATACTTGTCATGTGTCAGTCACAGGAGCAGAAGCATCTTTTAGCTGTCATTCACTTTGTCACACAAACCTGAACTATTTGTTGCAAAAGGCCTTAGATACACTCCTGAATATTGACAAGCCCTAGGAACAGCTTCCTTTTCTATGGCTATTTGAAAAATGGCATGAGTATCAAGCAATTTTCATCTCTTGGCATTAAAACGTCCAAACGATTTCTAGAGAGATACGAACTTGGAGATGAAAGGGGTAAAGAGGAAAGCTCCCATAGTGAATTAGGGTGAAATGGAGTAGAGAGTGGGGTAGGGGGAATAACAATACTACAGCTGTGGAGCAGAGAGGGGTGAGCATGAAATTGCTTCATCCCCAAACATCAAAATAGAGTCTTTAAAAAAAAAAGTGTGTGAGAGAGAGAGAGAGAGAGATAAAAGGATTTAAATTGCAGGATACAAAGGATTGAGAACTTGAACTAGTTCTGCAATCCTAAAAATATACTTTGAGTTTTAGTAAAGCGTGCAATTGTACAAGATTTTCCTGCCCCCTAATTTAGAAGAGTTGTACAGAGGGAAGCGTGCAGGGCTGTGGTTATGAACATCATTAACTGGAAAAGCTTTCTCAAAGGGGCAGATTTTGTGTGCTTCCTGAAAGTTGTTTATTAGACTCTGGATTCATCTGACCTCCTCTGGAAATTTGTTCCACTGATCTGGATCCAAGGTCAGATTCCCTAGCTTGGTTACCCTATTGCAACCACTTCATTGTAGCTGAGGGGAGAATATGGTCCCCCTCAGATTCCTTCCCCGTGACCTACCCCAGCCAAGCTTTAAATGTTTGGTTCCTCTCCACTGTGAATCCTAAATGAAGTTCCACATCCCTCTGATGGGTGAAAATTTACTTACAGCCCAGGTTATATCTTTGCTAAAAAAAAGACTCTGTTGAGTTTTCAGTCATACCTACACCTATCCCCATCAGATTCATGGTAGTGAAAGAAAAATATTCTATGGACATGTTTCCTGTTTACAGGCTCTTTGTGTGGGTGGGGGGCGCACATGAAGGGGTATAAATGGCTTATTACTCTGATACCCTGTGATCTGAATTTTGATTTCTCTCTACACCGAAAAATGTTTAAAAAATGTATCACATTACAATTTCATGGCCCTTTTTTATGGCAACGGCAAGTTAGAATCTTAAAATGTAGCTGCACAAACGTCTTCCTTTTATATTCTGCTCATCGTCCTAGGGCTATTGATCTCAGAAGCCCTTTGCTTAGTGGTAAAAGAAAATCATTTCTGCCATGAAAATTCAGGAGCTATGTACTGAGCCCGTAGCAATCTTGTGTGGAAACAAAGCACTACCAGTGCCTGCCCAGACTTAATATTGTTATCATGGTTCTGTTTATCTAATCTGTCTCCATTAGCACAGGCCTTTCAGATACTCTTAATAAAATTAGAATCTGAAGGAAAGGTGTTTGCCTTTGCTTATGTGATAAAACTAGAGAACAATGGAAATACTTGGTTGCTTGGTGTCCAGTGTCATGTAAAAAGGTTAATATCTTGGATACATGAGGCCAGCTCTTCAGAGAATTAGGTACCCATTCATGGGTGCAAACCTACCGCAACACCATCAGTGCATGCACATTTGCGATAACAGACCATAAAAATAACCAGTTGAATGTCTGTCTGGCCAGTGGCACACACAGAAACATGCCTGTGGAAATGTCTGCATGCTTTTTCTGGCCCGTCTGAACTCGCACCAGGATGTTCTTCTGTTCTAGAAATAATGAATCTTGTACTTTCCCAGGACTGACAACTGTCTTCTTACAGAGAAACTGATACCATGTTTTTTCTTTTACATGTTAATCTCTAGCATGCACACACACAGGCTGAAAATAAAAGTATGCAATTAAAACAAAATACCAGACAAAAGAATTACCACTGTGTAGGAGTTTAGGAAAATATAAAGGTGACAAAGGCCTAGTAAAAGAAGTAGGTCCAGCTCCCCTGTGCCAGAGTAGGTACTCCCATTAGGCCAATTAAGAAAAGAAAAGGCAGCCCCCGGGAGCTATGAAGGATCAGTGGAGGAGAGATTGGGCAGGGGCCATTCTAATGAGTCAGAGCAGACTGGTCCAGACGGGAAGGGCAGTTGAGCGTTGCCAGAGACCAGGGAACAGGAGGAGTCCTGGAAGCAGCAGTAGGTGGTTCCTGGCAAACGGCTGAACGTAGGAGAGCAGCAAGAAAAGCTTGCTGGCTGGTGTCCCCAGGTCAAACAGCCCAGGCTGGAGGGGGCTGAAGGCAGGAGAAGCTGCAGAGGAAGTCGCCTTGTGGTTCTAAGCCAGAGAGGACTGAAGGCAGAGGAGCAGCAGAGGAACTTACCCACAGACATCTCCAGGACCAGAGAGCTGGGCCCAGAGGAACCATGAGAGGGCCAGGGGGAGTGAAGAATGCTCCCAGCAGACAGGCTCTGGAGGTTCCCCCTGGGACGAGTGGCGTTTCACTCTGTTGGGAAGGCTGAGGTGGGACGACTGTCCTGGTACAAGGACAGGAGAGGACAGGCAGAATGTGGCTGTGGTCAGGGATGCGGTTGTGTGATGTGTAGCACTGAGGGACAAGACACCTTGAGCATTAATGCCTGTTGGCACGGGGGAGTAAAATGCACTATATGCTTAGAACTTTTAGTAAGGAATATTTTGCATTAGGTTTTTTTTCATATAAACCAGCTACCAAGGAGGGTGTTGTTGTGTCAGGAGAGCCTGAAGTGAAGTTATTGAGAACTCTGAAGGACAGGGCCCGTTGTGCTGTGACCTGGCAAAGGAGGGCGCTCCAGGTGACGTGGCCTTATGACAAATGGCTTTCAAAGGGGATAGAGTTGTAGTTTCTTTGCCAGAAGCCAAGCATTCGTGGGGATGGGGAGTTTCAGCTTTGACAGAAATGCACTGGAATACCAGAAGCACGGCCCTGAAAACAGCACGGTAAACTCATTGCTGCACTGACTCCTCTGAAGAGCTGTCACCTGTGTGCGTCATGAAACTCACATGAAAGAGGTGTGTGCGTAAGAAATAAAACAGCAAATGAGGCTCGGTGACCATCTGAGAACAACAGTCCTGCTTTCAGCTGAAGGAAGTTATGGAACTGTTGGTTTTTTTGTTGTTTATGGCTCAGCTGTGCCATGCCCACCCCTCCAGGACTCACCAAAAGACTTTCTGACTGAGAGAGGCAAAAAACCACCTGTAGCTCCTAGAGGCAGGAAGATGATGCACTCATGCTCCCTTCCCAGGAGCACCGTACTGCTGCCCAGCTCTATTTGCTGATGTGTGGCAAAGTCAGAATCCTGGTCCCGCCTCTCTCTGGCCCCTTTGGAGCACCTTAGGCCTCTACGGGAGTAGGACAGGAGCAGGCCCTTGCCCTCTCCAGAGCCAAGAGGTGACAACTCTGCCTGGCCCTTACACAGGCTCTGCAGGGAAGGGGGAAGAGTCCTTGTGCCCTGTGCACCATCACTGTGCACTCATGTAAAATCCAGGTGGAATCTGGCCCTGTGTCATTGCTGTCTAATATTTTATTTCACTGTTTAGTGAAGCACTGAGACTGGTCCTGCCTTGTGGAGATTGCAATCTAAGGGCTGTATTCTATCCAGTCCTTAAACTCTGCCTAAGGGCCAGGCAAAACCAACATCCCTGTGCTTTGGAGAGCACAGGGGCTGCTCGCTCCCCTGGGTGTAGAGGAGGCAATAAAATGGTTCTGATCTCTCATGCACCAGTCAGCTGAGCTGGAGTGAAGCTGCATTCACAAATAGACGCAGTTGGGGGTGCACTGCCTCATCCCGCTCAGAGCTCTCGGGGGCATTCGGTCTCCCCCAGTATGCCAAATTCAGAGTAAGCAGGTGCTGCACCGTGGCCCGAAGCACTGAATTTGCTCCATAATGTTTCCACAGTCTCTAGCAGATGGATTTGGCTCCAACCGTTGTTTTCGCTTTTCTTTTAATACACTAAGCGAGTAACATCATTTCTTCCTTTGACGTGTTAACATTGGTTGCCTATTGACGCTAGTGCATTAAGCAAATTATATGAAATGAAAGTAATAAGGTTTGTTTTAGCATATAAACAGGGCTTCAACAAATGAATAAACCAATGGCCAAATGCTGCTTTTTAGCGTTTGCTTTTCGGGCCCTGCAACTAAATGCTGATTGTTATTGTCTAGAGGATGCTCAGGATATGGAAGTAATGAACTACTGGATTCTCTCCCTGTAAGAGCTATTTAAAAGACAACCTTAGGGAACAGAAAATTTCTCCTTTTCTCCTCAGCTATAAACATCATGCCTCCAAGGCTTTTAAGAGGTGAGAGAAGAATGGTGGGTTAGTTTCACCCCTTTAGGTCCAGAGATAAGACCAACAGCTCCTAGCAATCATTGATCGCGTTTCCCTTTGTTAAACATTAGACAGGGGATGAGCTGGCAGGTATAATTTTCTTCAAGGAAAGAGAGAAAGGGAGGAAAAGAGAATTAAGGAACTTGGGTGGTATATCTTATTTAACCATTTCTCCTCATGTGATAACTAACAATATCCCTGCTTTGTAAGCTTTCTATTCTTCCGTTCTTCTGCAACAAAGGTATTTTAGTAAATGTTAATTTAGCCACTAATTGCCTAGGACACAGGCCACTGAAGTCCTTTATTTAATCCCTGGAAAAAATTCAGCAGATGCAGTCGTAACGTGAGTAGCCTCATGGTGCTGTATCAATGTGCTTTACTCCTTAAGCTCTAGCAATGAGAGAATGATCCTGTCATCATGCTCACTCAGTCTGTTAAACCTCAGCTGAGAGGAAGAACAAAGATGCCAGTGGAGATGGGAAGGGACTTTGGTTTTTTAATTTTTATTTTGGTTGGGGGACTTGTGCACTAAGAACTAGACTGAGATCGGTTTTGCATTGGTTTCAAGAGCTGTCAGATGATGATGAGGGTGGGTCACGCCAAACATCAAGATTCAGAGGAAAAAGGCTCCATAGCCGACCTCTAGCCTGCTTCATTTTATTATTCCTGTTAGGATAGCGTCACAAGGTAGGACTCCTCTCAAGTTTGCTGAGGACTTCACTGCCACACCCGCAGTCTCTTTGAGGCAGTTTTATTGCCCAAACTTGCAAGGACAAACAGCTCCTCTGTTCACCCTTTACATCTCAGGATCTCACTGCCTCCCCTCCCAGAAGATTTTGGCAGCCCTGTTTTCTGACTCATCTCTCTCTGAGTCTGCTCCTCCCCCAGACCCAGCTGCCCTCTTTTAAAGGCTAATCTGGGTCAGCTGATGTGGCAAAGGGGCACGGGCCCTGCTCCCTCTTAAAGGAACAATGCCACCCTGTGACAGATAATTCCACTGTCTTAGTAGTTATGAAGCTGATTTTGGAGGATTAAATGTCTCACTTGCAATCCCCCTGTGGGTAATAATGGTAAAGAAGACATTTCTGCCCATGTCAGAACATTGCACAATTAGTCATTTGCATGGTTAGTTGTTTTACCTTCTGTTGAAGCATCTGACGATAGACCAGGGTTCAGACAGATATGCAGGGACCACTCAGATATGCCAAGTCTTGTGCCCCTAGCATCCCCAAAGTAGGCTGAATTTTAAGTATGTCATTTCCTCAGACTCTGAGTACTCGGGCACTGTCTCTCTTGCAGGTTTTAAATATAATATGGACTCTTGCGTGTCTAATCCTGTCTGCATTTATGCATGTATGTAATTAGTCATTTGAATAGGCCAACTGAACTTCAGTGGGATTACTCATATGTGTAAGTATTTGCAGATCACGTGCTAGGAAATCTTGCGTTCCATTTTTCTTACCAGTACATGCATTTGCCAGTGGGATTCTTGGCAGAGCAGCTACAGGTAGGTAAAATAAATCAGTGAAAACATTGTTGAGGTTAGACCAGAAACGAGCAATAAAAGCTGCGGTTTTGCCTTCCTACCACTAATAGGTTGATAAAGCCCAAGGGTTAGTGGGACTTGAGACAGCTGATCTGTCTTAGGGAACACTGGGCTTGAGCACTAAATTGTATTTTAACCCTACATTAGGACTTTTCTAACCCGTGCTTGAACCTCGGACTCTGGGCACCAACACTGCAGTGTGCAGACCCGAATCAAAGTACCCATGTCCCAGAGTCACTACCACCTCCCCCCAAAATGAGATCACTGTAATACTAGGACTGTGGTTTACTGCTCACCCTGCATGTTACCAGGAAACAGCTCACTTTACAACAGGCTTAATCAGTTCACTCTCCATTGCAAACCCAGCAGGCTGTCTGACAGGGTGCTTGTAGATCGGTGAACAGAAGAGAATGTGTTAACACTGACCTGAACTGCTGCTGTTTGCAAAGGAAGGGCGGGACTTCCCTTTTCAATAGAGTGGATTGCAGGTTGTTGGGATAGAGAGAACTAAGGAAGTTGTCCCATGGAAGTGTGGGATACTGCTGGATGACACCCGGGACCCGAGTCAAGCAGGGCTGCATTTACACTGCAGAGCAATAGAGCTTGGCACTGATTCCCAGCTTTACTCAAGCTCGGACCCTGCAGGGTCCTGGAAACATGGATCTGAGCCCTGGGTTATTGCAATTGCAGTGAAGACGCAAGGGGGATTAGGTTTGAGCCCAGACTCAAGCATTGGCTTATGTTGCAATGTAGACATACCCTAAATGCCATTTCATGGCATAATGCTCACACTTCAAGCTCTGATTCTAGATTGCTCAATTTACACAACACACATAGTGTACACGTGTCTCAGCCAACATTCCAAATCCCCAAATTATGATCAGAGGAGACAGAAAGCTAGCTTGCTTATGTAACTTCCTTTGACGTTGGCTAGCTCCTGGAACACTGAAGTGAGCCTACCCTCTGGACTACAGCAACGGTGGCTCAAGAGCAGTGGTTCTCAACCTTTCCACACTACTGTACCCATTTCAGGAGTCTGATTTGTCTTGCGTACCCCAAGTTTCATCTCACTGAAAAACGACTTGCTTACAAAATCAGACAAAAATACAAAAATGTCACAGCACACGATTACTGAAACAGTGTTTACTTTCTTGCTTTTACCATATAACTACAAAATAAATTGATTGGAATATAAATTTTATCCTTACATTTCAGTGTATAGTATATAGAGCCGTATAAACAAGTCATTGTCTGAATTAAATTTTAGTTTGTACTGATCTCACTAGTGTTTTTTATGTAGCCTCTTGTAAAACTAGGCAATTATCTAGAGTTGATGTACCCCCTGGAAGACCTCTGCATATCCCCAGAAGTACACATACCCCTGGTTGAGAACCATTTCTCTAAAGTCTCCAGAAGCCATTTTCCTGCCAGTGCAGAGTCTGGTTCATGGACGAAATAGCCTGGAAACTCTTACAAAAGCCAATGGAGAGCAAGCGATTTATCTCAACAGTTTGCTGGCTCCATAAGGAGTCAAGACTGCCTCAATAGGAGGGGACAGGGTGCTTCAAAGACCAAGGGACTAGTTTTGGTTGCACTTTTGGGCTATTTGAATTGGGAGCTGAGAAAGGAGAGGAGCAGCGCAGCCTGGGTAGTCTGTAATCAACTCCCACTCCCCACACAAAGGGGGACTTGGAACTCTTGTGGGATTTAGTATGCAATCAGGATGTCCTAGCCTTGGAGAGGCCAGCAATCTGGGGCAGAGAACCAACAAACCAAACAGACCAGAGAGGCAGGAGAGGACCCTGCTCCGTTGAGGGGTGAAGACACCTTTGTTTTTTATTTGAGCTGGCCAATATTCACTGCATTTCATCCCTCATCACAGGACTTCTCTTTAGCATGACAGCGGTCTGGCAAGGTGCTAGGGAGGGAGCTGAGAGGTTGTGTGTAGTAGTAAATGCAAGGAGGTGGGCAATTTGTGACCTGGTTTTTTTCAGTATTTTCGTTAATCTTAACCTGTTCCCTCCTCAGGCCCTTTGTTTCCTGTCTCCAGTAAAGTCCCTTGTGTTGTGGTATTCATTCCACATGTGGCATTGCAAGTTTTGGAGTGTGTATTAATGGACTGAGGTGTTCGTGTATCGGGTTATATGTTATAGTCCCTGTAAGCAGTGTACTAGTGTTAGTTATCTTCCAAAGGACACAGAGTGTGTCCGGCACAGAGAGGAGACACCTTAGGTAGAGGCATCAACTGCTGAAAAAATGAGGAACCTAGGATCCAACCTCTATGAGGAGAGGCGAGAAGACACTCCAATTAGCAAGCACCAGAAAGGAGGCTTGAGCCACACTTTGGAGGCAGGGCTATCCTCATGCCTACAGCTAAAACTTGTTTCCTCATAGAGATACTTCACTTGACTGACTTTCCTCTTCTCAGTTAACTAATTCTTTACAACAGCCTCCTGCTGCTCTCATGGAAATAACAGGAAGGCACATTTTCGAATGAAGGCTCAGGAGGAATATGCTTGATTCCCATTTTTAACAAATTAAGGGGTTTATAAACTCCAGTATGCTGTTTTAAAAACAGGGCTGTAAAAGTCTGAGAGAAGTTTGAGTTTGTTCTGCTTAAAAATGATTGTATCTCAGTAGCAGATGGACATGCCCAGGACCTTCGCTCTCATGGTCCACTGCACCTCTCCTCTTCCTGCAAACATTGGAAATCTTGAACTTTCCTGAGTCCTTTATATCTCATACCTCACAGCAATCTTTCTAAAAGAGGCTGCTTCCTCACCACAGATGCTCCTTAGCCATTTCTGTAACAGGAGGAAATTCAAGGTATGGTGGCATGCTCTGATCACCTCAGATCAGTTAGGCAGTCTCTCCCTTCTCATGGCTCAACAGACTTGCTTTCTCCTACTTCTGTCTTTTGGGGTCTTATCTGGCAGTATCTTGCTCACATGCTCAAAGTCTAACTGATCGTAGGATGTGGGTTTGGAAAGGTATTTTCCCCTAACTCAGATTGGCAGTGACCTTGGGGTGTTTCCTCTGCAGTGCGCGGTGTAGGTCACTTGGCAGGATTATCTGGGTGTATCTCATTTATTCATTTCTCACTATGGAAGGGGCCTCAGACACTGATGAACCTTGGCTCCTCCTATTCTCTTTGGCACGTAATAGTTTAGTCTGATTTGGGGTTTAGTGTGCAGGTGCTGGGGTGGTTGGTGGTCCGTGACATACAGATTAGTGTAGATGATCTGGTGACCCCTTCTGTCTTACCAGCTTTGCATCAGGTCTGGACATGAGACAATTGACTTATTCCAAAATTATCATAAATACCACTCCATAATAGCTCATTGGTGGTTAGTCAGCATCTTCATAATATCTTTAACCAACCAGGAGAGTCCTCAAACCAGCTTATGTTGTTCATCGTAAGCCACACATTCCTCATCACCTAGGAAATGTTCTTTTAAGGTATATGTGGGAAATCTTTACTCTGTCCATGGAGATCTTGGTAGGAAAGGCTCTTGTCATAGGGAATGTATTTTCAAAAACTCTGACTTTCCTTTGGCAATTTGCAATCCAGTCATCAGAGGGCAGAACTCACATATCCGATTTCTTACAGAAGAGCTTCTTGAGATGAAAAATTTAACAGGATAACAATTATTTGCTTGGATAAAATGTATTGGATTTGAGATTTATCAGCTATATCTATCTTGCACTGCGCTCAGAAAAGCAAACATTTGTAGAATGCAATGATCATCTGATAACTGAGTGCTAAGATGACCATGGGAGCTGGTTTATGACTTTTCTACAGTGAATGCCCCATATGCAGCTCCTCTCTCTTTTCTCCTGTCTGCTTTCTCACTGGCTGGTCTTACTTGCTCCTCCTTGCCCCATTAGAAGCACCACTGTGACATGCTGATGCTTCAGACTGCAAGTCACAATGGCCATCGGAACCCTTCTCGACCTTCCCATGTTGAGAAGACAGATTTTGAATTTGCCACACATCAGGAGCAGACATCACTCACCTTCCAAGCTGGTCAGGAGGGTGGGCCTTTATTCATTTCCCTAATGCATTCAGAACTGCTGCTACTTGTAGCTGGATAGTTCCAGTCGCTTCTCTCTCCTCTTCAGCTGGCTGACCAAGAGGAAGCATGCCAGAGCACGCAGCAAACCTCAGTGGCCATAGTTTGCCTTCTGATAGCTGAAAGTTGTTCAGTGAATAATTGAAGTTTGACATGTCAAACTTGGTATATATCTGAAACGACTTTCTAAAAGACTAAATAAACCATTTGACTGATTTAAATAAGTAAGGAAGCAGTTAAGTATGATATGGAATAAGCCCCGTATTACATATGTTGCAGGTAACCTAATTAATAGTGGAAAATGTTGGTGTCACCTGACACTTTTCAGTTATCAGCGACCTTTTATGTTAATAAAAGGACAATTGTTGTGTGTTTCAGTTCTCTTGTAAGCATGCTTCAGTTTTACTACACCAGCTTACAAAGTGTCCTGGCATTGCTTTAGGAATTTCATAACCCATAGAAAACTACATAAACGAAATAATCTGCTGTTTTGCCAATACTCAAAAACAAAACAAACAAAACCCCAGCCAGACCACAGGGTTTGTGATACCGAATGCAACCTATAAGCTTTACCAAAAAGGCAGTATACAGTTGATACGTTTGGTTTGCATAGACTTCAGATCAGGACAGATTTTGGTCCTCTGTGGCTTTAGTTTCCTTCACTCTGTTTATGGCAAAGGTACGTACTTTAGTTCTTTGCTTTATTGGTCTGGTTGTTCCACTGCTGGATTTCAGGGAAATCTTACATAACCCAAATACCATTCTTCTAAATGTAATGTGTCATGCTGCTTCCAGTTTATCTGCTCTTCACTATAACAAGACGGTCATCCTGGCTTTAAAGCTACTCTAGTTCTTCTGCCTGTTACAGAAGGATGATCCTTCACCCTGCAGTTGTTACAGTTCAGAGAACAATAAATACTGGCTGGTGGCAGTGATTTTACTGCAACCCAGACTAAAACAACAAGCACATCAAGTGGTGATGAGCAAGCTACAATCACAATCAAAAGTTCATCCTTCTGGGGAAAAGTCATCCTGTGATATGCCGAAATGAAGTAAGCGTAAAAAGCGTGCATCAAAAGTTTCCCGTAGAACTAGAAGCAGATGGGCTCTTTTGGAGAGGGAAGAATGAGATGCACGCTATGAAAAACCTTTGCAGCATTAAGCAACAATTTTAGTTAAATGGAATCTGTGCATTGTCAACAGTAACAATCAACGTTTCAGAACCTCTTGGCATAAAGGGAACAACCTGAATCAGGCAGAGAAAGAGTTGCCGAATTCATTACTGAAAGCTATCAGGTACCTTCAGGCAGCATCATTGCTATACTCTAAATAGAGGGATCTTAATAACCACACATGCTGACACTGGCTGCAGGAAGTGGAAGGTAGGTAGGGAGGGAGAAAGGTAAATAGGGAGTCTAACAGCCCTAAGAAGCAGAAAACTGATCAGTGATTAAAACAAAACAAAACAAAGAGTTTTCAGAAGGAGCAGAATTAAGTTTGTTTGCAGATAGCTACACTAAGGACTGGGCACCAAACAAAACATCTGTATTCACAGACACTGTCTGCTAGCCCTCTGCTACAAAGCAAAATAAAATAAAGAAGAGTAAAAGAAAAAACCAGCAGAAAGAAAACCTAAGAGAATGAGAATTCTGCTTAACTTTCTCTGCTTAACTTTTCAAGCTATTCAGGATTTATCCAATTCTTTGTACTTTACCATGCATTTTAATGTCTAATTGCTGCTTTATTTTGCAGTACGTGTTGGAATTGATTTAGTCACATAATTTTTTAGACAATTAAAAGAAAAATTTGGTCACAAACTCTGGTGATGTGTACATTTTAAATAGACAGAAAAATAGGAGACTGACTGGTTGAAGACTATTGTAAAAGGGTAAAGAGATATTTAGCTCTAAGACCCTGATTTGGGAAAGCATTCAGGAAAGCATATAAACATTTGCTTCACTTTGACTTCAAAGCCACACTGAAGGGGTCTTAAGTACATGTTTAAGCGTTTTGTTAAACAGGGATTTAATTAAACACATGCTAAGATATTTTCTCTAACTGGGACCTAAGTCACCTATTCAAATTTAGCGCTGGTTGGTTGTTGTGACTAACAGATCTCACTTTCTGATGGCAGTTTGGTGTCACAATGCATTGGTGATATCAGTTCAGTTCCTAGTGGACAAGTGTCCATGTCACAACAACCATTACTGCAATTAGAACCCTCATTGGCAATCTTAGCAATGGAAGAAGACTAAATGGATGTAGCAAATATCCTATCCATTCACTCTGAGAAGAAGCCATTGCAGATCAGGGATGTGGCACAAGGGCGGGGCAATGCAGAGAAGCTAGCACCAGCATGTAAATAAAGAGAGGACTTCATTTATTTGAAATTTCAGCTAAGCACCTTTCATACGCCCAAAATCTACTTAAAAAATATAAAGGATGAATCCTGGTTATATAAATACTAAAGGAAAGCTATTAGTTCTTTCATTGCATGCAGCGAGGTAAATACAAGAAGAAAACTGAGTAGGAGGATGAAAAACAACTAATTTCTCAGAGGTAGTGGGAAAAGATTTCAAGGCATAATTTACAGGCAATTTTGAAAATAAAATATATTAACAGGAAAATTCTAGGAAAAAATATTTTTTTTATACCCAGCTATTTCAAACACTCCTCAGAAATTTATTTTAATGTCTGGCTCTGAAGAAAAATTGAACTCACTAAATAAACTTCTCTGCGTGATGGGTCAAATCCAAGAAAATGTCCTGTCAGCCTGATTTAACTAAAAAACAGAGGTTTAAAAAGCTTGTAAGGTTTAAATCATAATTTTGTTGAAGTCTGTATCTATTGTTTTCAGTTATCCATGTTTCTATCCCTCGATTTGTAGAAACTATGGAAAAAATTCTGCTCTCCGTTTCACCCGGGTTAATCTAGAGTAACTGGACTTCCGTGGAGTTACTCCCAATTAACGTTTGTGTAATCGAGAGTAGAATTTAGCCCTTGGTCTACAGGACATTTTGGGGCAAGTATTTCAATTCTTCCAAATACATCTCTAGTTTCAATAGTACTAGACTTGTTACATATTTGATGAGTAATGGCAGAAGAGCTGATACGAACCTAGATAAGGGCACCCAGTGACTATCATGTAAAATTAATGTCTGTTCCTGAGTTCACTGAAGAGCAGAAGCAGAGAAAATAGAAGACACAGCTCTTGTCCATCATATGATTCTGAAGTCTATTGATAACCCTCTTTTTTTCCTGTTAATCAGACCAGAATTTGGATCACATGGATTCTCAGCTACAAATTCTACAGGCCATTTCCATGCCCCGGGTTCTTCTGTTCAATATCAGGAACCAATGCTGATACCTTGTTATCCATTCTAGTAACCCTACTTATTCTTGTATTACAGTCTTTTTGTGGTTGTACTTTCCCTTAATTAGTATTAATACATTTATTTCTGCTGGTATGGCTGGGACAGGAACAGCGGACATAATACAGTGTGTCATGCCTGAAGAATGCTCAGTGCCACATCAGAGCCCTGGCCCACTCCGGTGTTCCATCTCCAGCGTGGCCATCTCTTACGCTTCAGAGAAAGGTATTCCCAGAATACCTTGAGGAGGAAAAACCCCTCCCCCTTCTGGTGACCATCTGAAGCCTTAACGTAACTGGAAAGGACCCTCACATAACATAAACTGAAGATGGCTCTGAGTGTCCCATCAATCTCTATCCCACATCATACAGTCCCACCCATAAACATGTACAGCTCTCCCTTAAAACCAGTAAGTTGTTTCCCACACTATTATTATTAGGAGGCTATTCCAGAACCTCACACCTCTGATGTTTAGAAACCATCTTCTAATTTCCAGGCTGAAATTATTCATAGCCAGTTTATATCCATTTTTTCTCAAGACAGAGTTGTCTTTGAGCTTAAATAACTCTTCAGTGTCCCTGCTATTTACCCCCCTGATGTATTTAGAGAGAGCAATCACATCCTTTCTCAGCCTTTGTTGCAGTAGGCTGAACAAGCCAAGTTCTTCCAATGTCCTCCCATAGAATAGAATCGACATTTCCCTCATCATCCCAAGTAGCAATTCTCGCCATCTGTTCCAGTTTGAATTCGTCTTTCCTGAACGTGAGCAAGCAAGATAGGTTAATGAGGTTAGGTCAGCTTAATTGTGATGCTCACAGGTATGGATTTTTCATATCCCAGAGTGCCTTACCTATGTCAAGGTAACTTTTAACTGTAGACCCATCCTAAGTCTTAAAAGAGACAGAAAGTCATGGGACCCTAGCAACTGTGAGAGCAAATTATCTGTAGAAAACCAGGGGAGGCAGTTTGATCTAGTCAAGGGGGATTAGTAAGTCTTTAGCTCTTTATACTTGTATTTGTTTATATTAATCAGTTACTGGGCTTACTGTATTTATTTGCCAAAGAGAATTGCCGCCCAATGATTTATACCATGAACTGCTTTTAGTGTCACCTGACAGAACGTTATTAGCTAATCAGAGAACATTTACTGCTCATTTAAGTGTATTTGCATGAAACACTTCTATGAAAGGCTTTTTATAAATGAACTTCTATGTATTATGTATCCTTAAACATATTATTATACAATTCAGTCACGTTAAAAAGGAAATCTTGTCAAACTGTAAGCTCCATAAATCTCTCGAAAAATATTTTTTCTTGGTTTTACAGCCATATATTCAGCACTGAGGCCCAGATTCTGCATTCATTTTGACAGGTGTAAATGCTTGACTTCAGGGGACTTTCTCAGGATTTTCGTTGGTGACATTGAGATCAGAGTCTGGCCCCAGGTGACTATATTGCCACGATCCAATACATTGGCTGTGTACAATGGTGGAAAATGAGAGAGGAACAAATCTGATGGTTTTAAATTCTTGATGGAGCTTTTCTTTGTATTGCAGACAGAAAGAATTTTACAATGCTTAGAATTCATGCAAACAGGCCTATGCATGTTACTTCATGGCGCCATTTCATTCATCCTTGCTTTGCATATCACCCAGTTTTTTTGATTGATTAGACTTTAAATGCCTTTAAATGTTCTCTTCATTTAGAGCAGTCAATAGCCTGAACTGCTCTTCATTGGCCAAATACTAAGGATATTTCCATTTCATTCAGTTGCTATCCTAACATTCATACACAATAATATAAAATAATTAATCCTCTTGCAGTTTTTTTGCAGCAGTTTACAAATCTTGTTGGTATTGCTCTGTTGCTTCAAGCCCAAGGAACTTGCATGATTGCTTAACAAATTGACTGCTGAAGATTTGTTTAGAGTACTCATTTTTCTTTCTGACTTTTTTTTCTTGGAGGGATGTAGAGCTTTCTCTAGGCTTCAATATACTGCATATGCAGACAAATAGCAGCATATTAGGACAGAATATGGCATTTATCTTTACTCCATTTGAATACAAATGCAATTGAAAGTAAGTACTTTTTGTTTTCAAAAGCCATTTTTGCTGTCTTTTCCTCTCTCATCAAAAACTACAACAGAATAATCCAAACAAACAAAATCAAACTTTTTTCCTGCCAGATTAAGTGAGCCTTTCTTAAGGTCATGGCATATGGTTTTTAGACCGTAGGCTCTTAGGGGCAGGAGCTGTCTCTTGCCATGTTTGTGTAATGCAAAGATCCCTTGGACTCCTATCCAAATTAGGGGCTTTTGGCACCACCATAATAGAGATAAATAATATTAATATACCACAGGTGGGGTTCAGTCTATCACTCTTTGAAATCATTGGGAATTTTGAATGAATGGGTCCTTAATCTGTAATGCATTTATACAATATAATATTTACTGTGTGTTTTCATTTTGCCTTGTGTAGAAAAGGCTTTAAAGTATTAACTGAAATTTAGACTTAAAGTTTAAACTTTTTCTACCTCCCTAAAGCAGTTGCAGAGGTTCACTTTTGTTTGACAAGAGTGCCCTGGATTTCCTGAGTAGTAGAAATTGTGTTGTAGTTACTCCCTACTGTAGTTACTGTCCCTACTGCTCTACTGCTGCTTCTTTAATCCCCACATACAGACACCTCCCTCCCCCCTGGGCTCAGATGATGGACAGAGTCCCTTCTGAGCCAACAGCAGATGAACCAGAAGTATTTAGCAGGAAGAGAACATTACCTCCTCCTTCCAAGGAGTGCTTCCAAGGGAAATGAATCAAAGAGATGGTGTATGGGAAGTGCAACCCTGGCACTAAGAATATAACCAGTGTTTCAGAGATTTAGTCTGGATTCTTTTGCCAGATCATCCATCACAGGTCCTAGAAGAGAAGCTAAGTTAAAAGAACAAATAACAAGCTACTTGTTGGCCTTGGCAGGTGTTTACCAAGTTTTTATTGTTGCTCCTCTCCAAGGACTGTGAGCTGTATTACTTTGGTCTAACTTTGGTTGCTGGGTTTAGTGTGTGGATGCTGGCTGGTGTTGCTGGCCTGTGATATACAGGTGGTCAGATTTGATGACCTCAAGGTCCCTTCTGGCTTTAAACTCTGACTCTATGATGGATTCAGCTTTCAGGGTCCATTTAAATACTATTTGTGACTACCTAGAAACCAGAAGAAACAGGGCAAAAACACCCATGCCCCAATGTTTTTGGAATCCCACGGGTCACATTTGGAATCGCACAGAGTGCAATTAGCGAGTTTGTTTCATTGTTACTGTTTTAGTTTTATAGTTACGTCCATATTTACAATCCTCTTTTTCAGATATTAGCTACTCTAAGAGTCTTCCTTTCACTTCTCTGTTTGGCTGTATTGGGCACATCGTGTTGACTTTATCAAGGGTGGTGCAGTGATTTAGAGCAAACAGCTATCTGAGGCATATAATTGAGATGGCAGGATAATATTCATGCTCATGCAATTCACTGATGTTGTAACTGGTCTAAATCCTCTTAGCTGAGGATGTGGAGAAGGAAGGAGAAGGTAATGGTTTATAGTGCACAAACTACAATATCTGAATTAATTTATTCCCCCATCCTCCTCCTCTTTCATAGCACTGCCCTCACTGCACTATCGCAGACATCCTTTGCTTTGGGTTACATTACTATACTCATTGCTCAGAAGTATGATAGTCCATTAAGTGTTTGCACTGCTGCATGATAGTGGCTGGCTTATGGAATGGTCCTGTGTGACTTTTGGTCTCTGAGCACATTATGAAGATACAATGCACCTGATTTATTTTGCACTGATGAAGGCCACTCATACATTGCATGTTCATTAGTACCATGGATGGCTACTGTCTGCACAGAGATGTACTTTGCACCCCAGGAAATAAAACAGACCCATTGGGTGTTTAGAAGAGAATGGTCCCTTTATAGTTGTTATTACACTGACATTGTGATAGTTCACAAAGTATGCTATGTGCTGCGCTAATACTTAGGGGAAGACAGTTCCCTGCCACAAAGGGTTGACAATAGATAAGCTAGTCAAATAAACAAAAGCAAAATGTTAGCTGTGATGTCAGATACAGTCTCATTATTCTCTATACTTCCCTTTTTCTCTCTGTCTATGTGCCTCAGTTAATCTCCCCTCCTATTGCTGCCCTAGTGTGTCTCCTTTCCACCCAAGTCACCCCAGGACATTCAGTATGAGGGCTTAGGAAAAACAAATAGCCAATCAATCAAACTACCAATCAGATGGTGCCCATATTAAGATGGGCTCTCTCCTGCGGTCATGGGGAGCTCCCGCTGTCCCCCAGTTACCCACAGAGATTGGGGAATATGACAGAAAGTCCCTTTTGATGCAGTTCACTGCAGGGACACAGATGGCCATACCTGAATTAATTTCACTTTTCTCAGACGTAGCCTCCTACTATTTGTTGTTGCTCTGGTCATTCTAATGCAGTGCTATACACTGGTTGTTTAAGTTTAGTTACCCCATTGCAGTTCCTAATCAGTACTGCTGCCCTTTCTGCACTTCTCTATTTATTCACATCACTGCAAGGTGAATTGTAATTTCATCCCATCTGTTTCTTAGTCCATTGCCTCTGCAGTTGTTTTTGATCTTTTACAAGTTCTTTAGGGAAGAAAAAGAAGAACGGACTGAGAACTCTGTTGAACACCAAAAAAGCCACTGTCAATAATTACTTGCTCCACAAACTTTCTTTGATACAAAGCCTTAGCAAGTATGTTGTGCCTAATCCGATAGCAAATGGCTCTCAAACTGAGCAATAGCAAGCTGTTAGCTAGTGTTAGATTCCAGCAAGTAACCTCTCAAATCTCACGAGGTCTGTCATAAATTCTGTATGCTTGCTTTCTATTTAAAGCCTGGATCTGTCAATTAAGCACACAATGAAAAGTGAACCTAAAATAAAAAAAATGCTGAAGATGCAGGCAGAGTTGATGAATTCAGTCTGGGCCAAAGATAAAAAACCAGTGGAAGTTGCAGCTGTTTAGTGAAATCGTATAATGCTCAAAATGAATTTGCTGCATCAAGGCTTGCTCATGACTAGGTGGAGGTAGCACGAATGATTTAGGGAGGAAGCAGAATATAGGAGGTAATCATGAATGAGCACTAAATTAAATTATTGTCATTATTTATTATTTGTGTTACAGAAGCCAAATAAGAGTCAGGACCCTGTTATGCAAACACTGTGGCATATACAGTCCCTGCCCCCAAAGAATTTATAACCTAATTTAATACAAGTGAGTGTAATAAGCAATAGGAGGAAAGGGAGACGTCAAAAGGCTGACAGCAAGATGTGTCTGTACTAAGAAAAGTTGGATTTGTTTATCACCAGTGCTGCAATGGTGGAAGTAAACAGGACCCATATGTTCTTATTTTTGTGCCATCCAGCCCAGGGCCGTAAAACATTATTGCTGAAGCAAGCAGTCCGCGTAGTCAAAGAAGCATCTAACCTCAGTGAGGAAATTATCCATGCTTCTTGCAACAATAGTCTTTTCTTCATAATGTTGAATAAAAAAAAAGGATGCCTGTGTCTCTGGGATGGGGGATGTGCCTGTCCCAGCATGGTCTGTATTGCTATATGCTGTCCATAAGCTTTCATTTCAGTTGTGAACTTTTCATAGCAGTTATTAATTACCCTGTGGGGTGGCGACTTCTCCTGGGCTGCATTTATTTATATGTGCAATAGAAAGGCTGGGTTTTTTATGATCCACCCTAAGTTCCACATGTAGTTCAAGCTGTATGTATGTGTGTACCATGCCTAGCAAAACAGGGACGCAGCCTGGTTAAGGCCACTGGGCGCTACCAAAATATGAATGTTAAATCATAATAATAAATCTGTTTTGAAAGAGCCAATAGCCTCGAGAGGGTTATATGGTATGGCTTCAGAACAAAGAGCCAAAACCTTGCCTCTAGCTCTGCAGCATGAAAAGGAGGAAACATGAGAAAGTGGACTCTGTATTGTGCACAGGAGCAACAGCTATGCTGTATACTCCTTCATTGTCTGCTGATTTACGTTGTGGGAACCATGCAGTTGGGGTTCTGCTGACAATGTGGAGGCGTATAATAGAGAGTAATGCTGGATGCACAAACCTTCGCTCCCCACAGAGGCAGTAGGAAGGCACAGCCATTCAATGGCCTTATAGCATATGAAAAAAACCTTGCTGTCAGGGAGTGAGGGGATTGGCTAAAAATCAGCTGGGTTGTAGCCTATGCTTCTCAGGGACCACTTGTCCTTGAGTTTTATTTCCCCTGAGCCTACTGCAAGACTGCCAGCCACACCTCACCTTAAGGAAAGCTATGTCAGAGGAACCACTACATTTAAACTAATAAAATATCTAATTTTAAAGTATTTTAATTAAAAGGTAAGATGGGGAGAGGTCAAAATCAAACATGCCCTGTGTTTTATGTCCACCAAATCATTGAGCCCAAATTTGCTTGTGATTATAACAATGTAAATCGGGAGTAATATAATGCAAGTCAATGGTGTTAACTGAAGTAAGTGGAGCTATATTAGTGTAAAACCAGCATAAAGGAGAGCAGAATCAGGCCAGATGCATTCAGCTTTAGCAATAGATGGGAAAACACCAACGGCAGCAGGGTAATATGGTGATGAAGTGTGGTTTCTTTCAGGGTTTTCCTCCTTTCGTTAACTAATTTCTAGTGTCACATTGTCAATACTTACTCACTTCTCTCAATTAACCTTTTGGTCTCCATTTACCTCCATTCCTGGCCTTTGTGGTTCTGTTCCATTGCTGATTTGATTGTTCTCCAAGGGCTTGATTCTGCTGTCCTTGATGTCAGTGGCAAAACTCCCATTGGCTTCAGTGATGCTTGTTTAGTCTGCAGAAGAGAAGAATGAGGGGGGATTTGATAGCAGCCTTTAACTACCTGAAAGGGGGTTCCAGGGAGGATGGAGCTAGGCTGTTCTCAGTGGTGGCAGATGACAGAAGCAATGATCTCAAGTTGCAGTGACGGAGGTCTAGGTTGTACATTAGGAAGAAGTTTTTCACTAGGAGGGTGGTGAAGCGTTGGAATGCGTTACCTAGGGAGGTGGTGGAATCTCCATCTATAGAGGCTTTTAAGCTGCGGCTTGACAAAACCCTCGCTGAGGTTAGTCCTGCTTTGAGCAGGGGGTTGGACTAGATGATTTCCTGAGGTCCCTTTCAAATCTAATATTCTATGATTCTATGTAAGATCAGACTTCAGACTGAGGAAGCTCTTTTTTGCCAGAGTTTGCATTGTTTAAAAAAAAAAAAAAGTCAAATAAAAATGACAGTGTGGGAGAGGTGATGATGATGTTTTTTAAGGGTTTGAGTTGAAATAAAATTTCAGATCATACTGTAGTTTTAGTAATTTCATTATGAAGTCCACCAGGAACTTGTTACTGCTATTTTTTTTAACCGGAAGCTGCTCAAACACTACAGTGATGGACAGCAATATAAAATCCTAAGATTGATAGATAATCACTGTAAAAATAAAATAATTGATAAGGTAACGAGAATAACATACATTTATAGGGCAAACTTTCAGATAGGCCCTAAGTATATAAAGAGCTAAAGTCAGATTACTGTCTCTGTGTATTCTTATTCCAGAAGTAAGAATTTCTGAAGGATATAAATAACACATTATATCATAACCAATTAAATTATATAGGGCATTATTTTAAAGTAGAAGACAATCACCCAAACTGGAATTTGGCCAAGAAACCATAATTTGTACCCTAGCACTTGCAGATGCGCCTGGGATCTTTAATAATGACAAGTGGTCAAGACCTCAGTTTTATATCTTCTCCCCTCATCCAATGAGCCCAATGGAGGTAAAACTGGTGTTAGTGAAAGAAAATCCAATGCCTTTCCTTTCCAGAAGCACAGATACACAGGGCCCTCTTTGTCATTTACAGCATCACAATATTTGTTAATGTGGCAGAATGGAGTTGCACTTTTATTCACAGCTTACACTGTCAATATTTACCTTTTGAAATACTGCCATTTCTGTGACACGTTGCTGTACGTGTATCTTTATAAAAGTGACATTTAAGCCAAGTTTGGTGGCGGTGGTAGTTGTAAAAATAAAAAGGTAATGGTTAGCATTGTGCATTTTAGAATGTGCAGTTACGTTGCTTATACCCTGGAGCTGTACACGCAGCCACCTATCTACAGTCAAAAGAGTGATTAAGTGAAAAAGATGAAAAGATATCTAGAATCAATACTTCTTGAATTTTTCTATTTATTGGATTAAAAATGTGTCATGAGAACCCAGAGGAGAAATGAAGGCTGAAGGCAAAGAAGAGATGATGATTATACCTAATAATTTCCCGGTGTTCAGAAATATTTTGGGTAAAAAAGTAAGATGCCAATTTCAAAGAACTGTATTAATTTCTTTAAAAAAAGAGTGTTTATTTATTTTTAAATCACTGCAGGAAAACAATCCTTGTTGGGGAACTGTAATGTTCCATTCTAGTTAGAGGTGATAAGAATAGTTTTTTTTTTAAATTACTTTTTTTTTTAAGAGAACTGAAAGAACGCACCCTGCTTTACATATCTAAAAAAAATAAAATCCCAGCTATGTTTTGGTCAGACAGATTGGTTATACAGCGCAATAGTTAATGTGAAAGAAAGCATGAAGATGTTGGGTTGCATGATAGCAGAATTTGACCCACTTTCAATGAGGAGACCAATTTATGTGTCCAATCAAAACTGACCAGCACCTTTCTAATTTGAGATATCCAATACATACAGTAAACTCCTTGTGAACAATCTATATGCCAAAAATTATTCACTGAATAACTTCAATAAATGTATATATGTGAGGAAAACAACTATATGTTCACAATTTGTGAACAGAAAAACAGGTCATTTGTCGAAAAGAGAATTTGCTACAACATTCTCCCAGTTCTGAGTCTTTCTAGCAATCTGAGAGTTTCGTATAACACTGTAGTTAATAAGAGTTAATTTTTTTTATTATCAGTTTAATATCTGGTATGATCGCTATCTGAGAACTCTATATTAAATGGATTTTTGGAACAGGGAGATGAAATAGGAGCTTGCTCCATCCACTGCACGCATCAACCTGGTATTGCAGTACTTTCGGGAATGTTCCGGGAGGACAATCTGGTGAAAAACAGAAAAGTATTTGCACTGTGAATGTGCTTGTTGTATTTTGTTTGTTATTTAAACTGTCAAACCAATTATTTTCTATCTGAGATACTGCAGTTTATGCTTTTCTTGTACTTTTTTATTTCCAATCCAACTCTACCTGCAAATAATCTGTATATTATGTCTCGATGTCCAGAAACTCTTTTGTTTAAACTCTCAATCTGATAATTTTTTAACATTATCTTTAATAAAACATTTTAAATCTGTGTGCCTTCTATCTCAAATAGGTTGGCAATAGCAGATTTCCTGGGGCCTCTGACTCTTCTCCTTTTTTAGGTCATAGAATGTCCTTCTTGGGGTAGGGCTTTCAGTTGTTCTTCCTTTATTTAAGAGTTGGGGGAGAAGAGCATATACTATTCCATTGCTGTTAATATACTAAAGTATATAACAATATTGCTATACAAATAAATAAATAAATACATAAAATCTAGGACTAAAATGGAATTATCTAAGTAGAAACCCCTGTTGTTTCAGTTTGTCAACTTTTAATCTGGCCTATCATTCTTCTGCAATCAAAAGATCTACTATGCATAGCAATGCATTATTATCAACAGCAGGGTCATTTTATAACTTACTACAAAAATGAATGAAAATAATACTCCTGGTATCACAGAAAATAATAAATTCTAAACCTGTTAGCATATTTCAACTAGCTTCTGATGAACATGAACACATTTCTTCTTACTTTATCTTTAATAAATACAATTACTGTTGTCACGTTTCAGCAGCAGGGATTTTTACCCTTTAAGATATTGTTTATTGAATCTAGAAGAAATGGAATTATACACTAAACATGTTAGCCATGCTCACCAGAACACTTATCTCTACAGGAAGGGACTTGTAGTTTTAATTGATTTAGTCAAAATATTTTAAAATCCAGTTATAACTCTAACATAGAGGTTATTTTTCCTTTACATTTAACATATTAGGGAAAAATGTCCTATTAACAAAACATGAAGGTACAACACACATTCTTGCATGTCACCCATATAGCGTGTTTCATTTAAAACAGAGACAAATCATACATTTTATATAAATACTTTTTTCTTTTCATCTGTATATGTATCTTGACTAGAAATAGGTGAAATTTTTTACCAACGTTTTGTAGGTGAAAAATATAGATTCAGTGACACTGAAACGTTTTGCCAATTCTGCCAAATTGTTTGTTTAAAAAAAATACTAAGAAAAATTGGAAAACATTTAAATGTTTCATTGTGACATTTTCAAAATGAAAGTCTCAATTTTTTTGTTTGAAACAATTTCATCTTTTTATATTTCCTTTTAATTTTTTTTTTAATTAAAAAACATGAAATTGAAACCGAATGTTTCATTTCAGGTCAAATGAAACTTTCCTTGACCCTAACTTTTTGATTCATTGAAAATTTAAAAAATGTCCAGTTTTTTTATTTGACCAGAACATTTTTTTTCAAAATTGCCACCAAACCAAACAATCCATTATTCACCCTGTTCTGAGCTTGAATTAAGTTTTGCAGATTGCTCTCCTAAATTGGTCATCTCTCATTCCTATCATGCAAAATCTAAAAGGCCAAAGGGAAAATACGGGTTCATCTTCTCTTTTTTTTGTTCATTGTGTCCTACCCAGTGTAATGTCCCTCATCTCAAAGTGATCTTTTACTAAGAAGGGATCTGATTCTGATTTGACTCATAAACTCCAGCATACCTCTATTGATATTAATGAAGTCACTGGCGTAAGAAAGATAAAAATCAGGTGCAAAGCCTGGAATACCACATGTCAAACGTAGAGAAACAGCGGGCAGTGTAGTGTTATCTGAATTTAACTAATTCAGATATAGAAACCAGAATATTAATTATTAATAAGGCCATAGGCTCAGAACATGTTTGGTGTTGATGTAATGTGTTCTGAACTGGAATGAGAAACCTATGGGCCAAAAATGTGTGCTTTGGCTATGAACTGAGTGCAATGCACTTACATAGGATTAGTCCTTCAATGGATGTGTAAAATCAGAGTGACTCACCTTTGGGTTACCACCTGGGTGTTTAAACTTTATATATAGTCATTCTCTGTGGACCTTGGTAGGAGATTAAGGACCAGATGTAGATAAATGCTGATCCTAGTTCCAGCACCCCCGATTTAGTTAACACAGATAGCCATCTGTTTTGGATGATTTAGACACAACAGAGCCTGCATTTTAGCAGAAAGTTAAACTAGATGACCCTTGCCGTCCCTTCTAACTCAATTCTATGTTAAAATACTCCTTTTTTCCTAGTGAGGACAAAGCCAAAATCACAAGATGTCCTCTCTCCTTCAAAAACAACCTACTTATTATATTTCAGTCTGCTATTATTTCAGCCTTTTTAATGCATAGTAGCAACAACCATGGAGGAGAACAATCTTGGGCAGTTACATGTTAATTGAAAATTCAAAATCCGAGTAATCAATGAGAAGATGCCTGAGAGGTAACAGGTAAACCGGAGATTTTTCTCACTCCACCTGTTGAGAAAATAGTGATTCATGTTTCATGACAAGGGACAAATCATGCTGTTTTTTGAACTTGTGAACTTCAAATGTGGTACAGCGCCATCAGCCCTGGGGTCGGCACTTTTAGCACATTCCTTATCAAATTATTTCACACTGTTTGATGAGCTTCAATTGCTGACAACTCCTCTTTCTCCTCTTGCTTACACCAGTTTTACATTTTTACAGTTTTTCTGTTTTCTTCTGAAGTATTATTCCTTGTTTACCTCAGAAGAAAATTAAGCTATTAAGTGAAGCACCATAATACTGTGGTGTTTGTTTTAAAACAAATGACCTTACCTTCAGGGGACTGTTAATTCCTTTTATTGACTAGATCAATAGAATGATTCAAAGCAGAGCGATCTCAAAGGCTTTGAATACACACTACAAAATTTAACAAAAGGTTGGGACTCAGGAAAAGGTAATATTTAAGTAAGTAATATGTAATTTTGCTGCAAGACTAAATAATAAAAAAAGACTATTAAGAAACAGGGAAGGAAATTTGGATAGATTCATTAAGACTGGATGAGGTTGCTCTGAAGATCAGATGAGGATTAAAAGGCTGTGTTCTCACTCTGTCAACCCTGTTTGGCTCATTAAGTGATTGTGCAAGAAGGTATTATCAGTGCTGGTATGTATTCAGAGACAGATGCTGTGAAGGGAGTTTAATCGCTGTGATGAATTGTAGCATGTAACCAAAAGGTCATTTAGTTGAGTTTAGTTGATTCTTGTGGATTGGAAAGAGATTTATCAGAATAAAAGGTGCTTCTTTACCATTGCTATATGCACCATTTGTATGATAAAAGGGGTCAACAGTTTTTCCACAATCACTGCTTGGACCAGGGAAAGGAGTTAGAGCTCTGCATCCTAGTGTTAGAAGACTTCTTTGGTGCTCTTAGATATGTCATCCCTTGCAACTTTATCAATTGTCAATAATAATAATATCTGGTGGAATGTACTGTCTGTTCCAGTGCTTTTCCCCCTCTTTATTAGCATGCATTTGAATGCATACATTGAACATACAGTGAGAATTAACTGATGATATTTATGGTGTTTCACTGGGGTTGATTATATTTTGTCTGTGGAAAATTTCAGCCTCTGGCTTTCTTAGTGGGTTTGAACACAGGGCTGAAACGCTGAAAGACATACTGCAAAAGTGTTTTGCTGAGGTACTGAAATACTGTAATAGGTACTGTGATGAGGTATTATATTGCTGACATGCTGTACCCCTTTTGGTGAGAAACATCATCCAGTGTTGTATGCATATGGTACCCTAAGGGAATAGGATACTGCTGTGGAACAGTGAATCTGATGATCTCAAATTGTCATCTTCTAAATGAAGTTTCTGCATCCACCCTAAACACATTACTCTATCAAGGTGAAGGGGGAAAACCTTTTCTTTGACTCTTCAACACTTTGGGACAATGTCAGAATGTTTTGTCTAGTGATGTAGCACCATCTAATACAATGCTGTGCTGGAGACAAAGAAATGTAATGGTAAGCAGGATTGATAAGTGTGAGAAGCAGATACTATCCAAGGTATTTTTAAGACTAATGTGTCTTGTTTTTTCTAAATGTGGTCTCTTGTATTGTTTGGAATATGTTAAATTGTATTGCAGCATCTTCACTCTCACAGTGGCTCTATACAACTCAATGAAGAGACTGAATGTAAAAGCACAATAGAGTTTCTTCCTTTTCAGATGTCTAGCAGCAGGCATTAGATAGAAATGTTGGTGCTTGCCTAAAGGCGAATAACAATTCTTGCTCTCAGAAGTTTGCGAATTTGAATACTTGTTGTCCATAAACCTCCATTGACAGTTCAACATCTTAACATTATACAGAAGCAGGGTGTAGAATTGACCCTAAACCTAGCAGGCAGGAAATGCATGCCTCTCACACTATCCTCTATCGCCATCCCACACTGGTACAGGTGGAAAGCACTGGGGTGAAGAAGCGGATCTTGTGATTGAGGACTCTGTCAGAAATTCAAAGCTACCAGGGGGCATGGTAAAGAAAGCTCCCTCTTTCCTGCTTACAGTCAGAAACTGGCTGATTTCTTTCTTCCCCTCTTGTCACTGTTTCAAGGGGGATGGGGAGCAGACATCAAATATAATTTTCATTAAATGAGAAAAATAATAATATGCACTATTATAGGGGTATCTGGACGATCATGAGACTCAGGAACTCTGTAGATACCTTCTGAGTCTGTCTAGACTCTCAATTTCTCTCTTCAGCCCATTCACCATAACTTTTATGGTTGTAATGTCTGTGGCCCTGATACCTCAGGGTGCGTCTACACAGCCACCTGGGAGGTGTAATTCCCAGGTGCAGTATGCATACATAATAGCTCTGCTTGAGCTAGCTCTCTAGCAACAGCACTGTGGCAGTACACACCTGGGATCTACAATCAGGTGGCTAACCTGAGCTGCTCCCACACTGCTATTTTTAAAATGCTAGCTTGAGCAAAACTAGTGTGTGGTGTCTGTCTGAGCTGGGAATAAAACCCTCCAGCTGCTGTATAGACATACCTGAGACACCTGAAGCAGCGGCACAGCTGAAAGTCCTGACATTTTGAGGGCAGTCCTGAGGGTTTGAGACCCCCTCCCAAAAACCTGAAATTCAGGTCAAAATCTTGACGTAAAACAGACATACTCCCCTTTGTTGTCAGAGGCTGAAGAAAAGAGGTTAGCAGACGACATAATATCCCAGCAGCTCAAGGCAAATTTCAAAACTACAAACTCCATCCTCCAGTTTACTCAGACGCATGTGAATCTTCTTAGTTATGCAATTAGTCCCACTGTCTACAATTGCAAATGTAATTTCCAATCACATCCAGTGACTACAGTGGGCTAATCACATGAATTAGGGCTGCAGGCTGAATCCCAGGGTGATAAAAGCAGATTGGTAGTAGAATTTAAAGCCTTTTTTGTTTGAAATCAGGTTGACTTCACCTTTCTGCCAATCCAAACCAATGAGAATCCACTTCACTGAGCGAGATTCAGTGGTGGTCAACTCTAGCAGAATACAAACAGGCAATAATTTTATAGATACCTCTACGTTGTGGTTGACTGACTCCTGTTATACATTTTGTATCCCTTAGATGCAACACAGATTCCTTGGTTAGAAATCACAGCTAGATAGACTGACTAGACTCCTAGACATGTTGGGCATGATGGTTCAAGGGTGAGCTGTAACTTTGTTCTCACTGTTTCTCTGTGGGCACCTTTTCCAAGGGACAGGCTGTCACTGTGCCTCTGGGGTAACAACTGAGAATGCAAAATTCAGGACGATCTGCTGAGAATAGGGCAGACTCATCCCAAGCTGGTTGTGGTTCTATCTGTAGATTATACCAAGCCAGTAACAAAAGTGAACTTCTATACCACCACACTGGTTAAAAAGAAGTAAATAATGCAGTCTCTTTAGGCATTCCAGCCCTTGGCTAACCACCCAGACACCAGACTTTATGATGAAAGTCATAAACCGGATTACTTATCCATAAATTGAAAACCAATTTAATCAGATATAGGGTCCTTCTAATCCCAAGAGATCAGCCACTTAGCAAGGTCAATGTATAACTTAGATTTTACACAATAATCGTGTTGATGCCAGTCCCTGAATAACTAAAAACTAAAGGGTTAATAATGAAAGAAAAGAAGAAGGGAGTTATAAATGGTTAATTGATCATGTACATAAAAGTGATTGCAAAGTCCTTTATATTAGGTTTGAAGCAGTGATGGAATAAACTGCTAGCTTGCAAAAGTCTCTCTGGAATTACCCAAACAGATTGGGGATCATCAGTCCCTGTTCAAAGTTTCCTTCTTAGAAATCCAGTCCAGAGAAATGAAGCAGGAAATGAAGACAAAATGGAGACGTCTCAGGTGCCTTTTTATATCTTCTGCCATGTGCATGGAATTTTATGTCCCAAACAAAGCGCACAGCCCCTGTTTGTGAAAAGTTACTGGCCCAAGATGGAATCCAGGGTCATGTGAGCATATCATATGTCCTTACATAATTTATTGAAGCACAGGTAGCCATTGGTTCCTTGGAATCTGAGGCATCTGCAGGAAGAGCTGTCTTCTATGGCCCATTGTGAGAGTGAAGTGTCCTTAATGGGCCATCAATGTATAGCTGTCTAGCCCTGATGGAAATCCATCTGCTCGGTATCAACCAGGAATACAACACAGGTTTCAGATCCAAATACATAGCCAATGTCCATAACTTCATTTAAAAGAGATGACACATGGATTTAACCAGGATAATCATATTTGATAGACTGCAACTTTTCTATTGACATATTACATCATATACTTTGTAAAAGAGTTATTGCAGTTGTATAACTGGTAGCAACAAAGAAATAAATGGTCATCTTTTTTATACGCAGCATCTCACAGGCCTATGCCAGCACTTCCCTGAGTGGAACTCTGTGATTCACCCCACTTATAAACTGGATCACCAGGCTACAGTACTCCCTGCTTACCACTTATATCAGTTCAGCAGGCCCAACTGGGATTGGCTCAGCTATAGACTTCGGGAGTTGATAACCAGTATGAAATTGCAATGACTAAGGACAGCTTCTTCTAAACAAGTATTATTTGTTAGTTTATAGGAACAGTACAGAACAGATGGAGAGAAAAGGCTTAAAAAGCCAAAAGAGTTAATGCCTATTGTCAAACCTAAATTTAGCCTTTCCTTGCCAGTTTGAGTGGGTCCCATTTGACCCAGGCATCCCCAAGCATTCTACGACATCTGCCTCTCTGTTAATCTGACCTCCCCGTCAGTGGGTGGCTCCCTCCAGTCACAGGCTGTCTTTTATCTATTTCAAAGTTCCTTTAAGAGTTTCTTCCCAAAGTCCGCTGAGGTTTTGAGTAGGGCTCCTGTCCTCTGACCAGACTTCTTAATGCAGGTGGGTCAGAGGCAGACTGTCTACAGTGGATTCACTGATTGTCCACTCAAGCACCAAGCAATTGAATGGAAATCAGTAATGAGTACTTGAATACCTGGGGGGAGCACCAGCTTGAATTAACTCATGGGTTCCATAAAGCCACACACATCACAATAACCACCAAGTCCACAGTTGTGTATCAGAGAAACTTTAGTTGCAAAGTCCACAACATTTAATGTATTAAATAAAAACACTTGTCAGCTACCCAGAATGGTATTTTCAGGTGTGTGTGTGCAATTATTTAATTTGCTTCTACATGATTATAAGTTTTTAACTGATTTTGTGTTACATTGGTGTTTGGTAAAAGAATCTTCCAATGTTTCTGTAGAAGATTTAAGTATCTGAAAGAATGTGGGCAATATCTGTATTAATTTTACGAATGTATATAATATATATACACACACACAAAAATTAATACAGATATTGCCCCCATTCTTTACATGATCAGTTAAAAACCTGTAATAATGTAGAAGCAGGAGTCAATGCAAATTAAATAACTGCACAAAACCATTCTCTGTAGGTGTCAGGGATTATTGGTTTATAAATTAAAGCTGCAGACCTTGCAACAAAAGTTTGCATGTACTTATTAATTGCCAAGTATGGATTGCAAGCTCTTGTCCTCTTTTTATGCTGGCCTTGCTGGTTACTGCACATGCTGTAATTTAAAACAGTTTTGTTACTGGCAATTCATTCTAGGACAGTACACTGCAATTCATTCTAGGACAGTACACATGCAATGGAACCCTGTGCATTTATCTTATCTCAAGAGAGGTGCAAAAATTTGGAGGAAACATTGTTCCATTGCTAGTTGACTTAAATTCATTTATAGTTTTCCAATTACATATTTCACTTATTCCATGAATGTAAAATGAAATTATATAGAACAAAAATGTTAGTTGGCATGCATCCAGAAAGCAGAGGTTTCACTTTTTAATTTCTGTATTTAAACGTGGAATTATTATTACAATGGTAAATCATTCTCATTTGCCATGAAATGCCTTAGGGGTTTTTTACCTTGATCCTGGACCATGTTCCATATCATGTTGCAACCCATCATATCATATATAGCAGAAAAAGAAGACACGCAAATACTTACCTGTTTTAAAACAGTTTAAAACAGTTTTAAAACGGCTACCTCCTTCCAATCTGATATCATTTCATTAATAGTTACTCCTTTGTGGTTGTTTAATCAATTGTTTTCACTTAATGGTAGTTCCACCAAGTCTGCATTTCTCCAGTTTATTTGTCAGAATGTCCTGTGGGACTGTGTCAAAAACCTTGCTAAAGTCCAGATATATTACGGCCACCACATTTCCTCTATCCACCAAACCAGTTTCTCTGTTAAAGAAGGAAATCAAGCTGGCTTGGCTTGATTTGTCCTTTGTAAATCCATGCTTGATGTTAGTGATTACCGCTTCATCCTCCAGGTATTCACAAATTGAACGTTGTGTACATTGCTTTAGTAGCTTCCCTGGTATCAAGTTCAGGCTAACTAGTCTATAGTTCTCTGACTCCTCCCTTGTCAAAGGTGGGCACTACATTAGCCCTTCTCCAGTCATCTGGGACCTTCCAGGACAGCTCTCACTGCTGTCTAGCCTATATTAAATAAAAAAATCTCCTCATGCTCTATGGGATAGTTTGATTTATAATTAGTGGATTAGGAGGTAGATTGCACTGTGGACTCTCTCACTCTAACCAGTTACCTTTTGCTTATATTAGTCTTCTTTTAGCATCTCTATTCTCAGAGTTCTTAGTTTCTTTTCTCCTTCCTTCCTTCGCAATAATGCTGAATCCCGGTAAAGCAATACCTGATCTAAGTCCTGCCAGTCCTATGCTGTTAATTTAAATATTAAACATCTGTCTGTAACTTTATTAAGGAATCAATGAGTTTGCTATTTGATGCTCTGTAGGCTGTTTTGTAGTAGTTGATGATGGGGGGGAAGGATGGCTCTCTGGCAGTTGCGTACTCTTTGCTTCTTGCATCGTCTAATTTGTATTACATTTTCCATAAAGTTCAGATGATATAAAAGTTCAATATCTGATTGTCATCTTCTATATAATTGCGCTCTTTCTCCTCTCCCCTGCCTGCACATCGTTAGTATAGACCACAGAAAACCCATGTGCATTTGAGCATGTTTCACCAATTGCAAAACTTTTTGGTTCAACAAGCCTCATTTTTAAATGACATCAGTCATGTGATACAGTTCCAGAATTTCACTGCACCATACCATGAATATACTCCTGGCAAGTTGAAAGGTGAATAACGAAGCTCTGAATCCTCTCTATAAAAGGGTTCTGCACAGGTGGCTTGAATGATATTTTCGTCACCACCACCATCAGTCTTTTGAAAAATGGAATAAGTATACATTTGCTTTTGGCAACTTTATGCTAACTGAAGACTTCTGTTACTCTGCCAGTGCAAGAGTTTGGCATGACAAATATTGTAGGCCTAGTATAATTACTGATAGAGCATATGGAGCTCAGCAAAGCTTGAGGCAGTTTATCAAATCCTGCAGTTTACATTATAATCCATATGATAAAAGTACAACATTTAAAACAAGCTTTTTGCAATTTAGTTCACAATTGTCACTTCATCAACTCCAGTTAAACACCAGTTTTGTTATGCAAATTGATCTTTAAAGAAAAATAAAATGGATTACCAGCAATTAAGGCAAGTTCTTTCAGAATGAGTGAGGCGTTTTTTAATACAAAAATACAGCTTTATTGTTATTGACAAATTTGGTCCTCTGCCCTTACTTTTTGGAAGGTCCTTTTTATCAATAGGGTTTCTTTTCTCTGTGCTCCCGGCTATAGTCATTAATTACAGTCATGCTTTAACTCATGCTTGCATCCATATACAGACCTCTATTTATGCATTTTTTTTTGTACAATGCACATTGCTCTGGCTTCCAAGTTGTGTACAGTAATATTATCCACCCTACTATCTATGCATAGTATTTTGAAGAATAATCAGTCTTGATGAAAAAGAGATCCTAGGTTGCTAGTCTTCAAAACCATTATTTAATGGAGAATCCTGGACATTATAGGCTATGTTTTCAAATATATTTAGTTGCCTAAATTGTAGATAGGTACTTATTGGGATTTTCAGAAGTGCTTAAGTATCTAACTCCCATGTCCTATCGATTTCAATGGGAATTAGAGCCTAATTTGCTTAGCAAAACAGCGAGAGTCTTGTGGCACCTTAAAGACTAACAAATGTATTTGGGCATAAGCTTTCATGGGCAGAAACCCACATCATCGGATGCATGAAGTGGAAACTTCAGTTTGGCTACTGAGCTGCATCCGATGAAGTGGCTGTCTGCCCACAAAAGCTTATGCCCAGATACTTTTGTTAGTCTTTAAGGTGCCACAGGACTCTCCCTGTTTTGCTAAAAACAGACTAACATGGCTACCCCTCTGGAACTAATCTGTTTAGGTGCATTTGAAAATCCCAGTAGGTGTCTATCTTCATTTTTTAGGCACCTACATGCCTTTGAAAATCTGGCCTCGTGCATACTAATCAAACTTGAAGTCGAACAAAGACTGCATAATTACGTTTTATGATTCTCCACTGAATAAAGACAGACAATATCCCATACATGTATTTCTAGAAACTTTTAAAATCACATTTCCCGTAAAATTCAGATGACAAGAATAAATTAAAATCCAGTAACATTTGTCCACAGTTAAATCCAAACCCACTTGAGAAAGCTGTAGCAAAGGAAGAATTTCAGGGTTTTATTAATTCTATTAATATTTTTGGCCCAAACATGTCCCTTTCTGCAAATTCACTAACACAAAAGCCAACAGCATATGATCTGCAGCCCATGAGCAGGCTGATTTATGCAGTTCCCTGTGGGTAAATCACTGTGATATTGAACCAAATATCACAATTCTCCATAGCGAGACCAAGCCAAAAGAGGTGTAGGGAAATATTCTTCTCTTAATATGCATGTTTAATTTTGCAAGATGCTTCACATGGAGTCAGGTGTCTCCATCTGCAAAAATCTAACCCATGATTTTTTCATCAGTTTCTCTACTGGAGAGCAGTACCAGCATTCCTTGTGGGTGAAGGGACTGCAGTTTTGACTGGCCATTGTGTAGGCTTCTTCCAACCCCTCTCCTGTACACCTGAGTAAGGCCAGACACAGTCTACCCTCCCGTATACTAGACAGCATGATTTAGGCTCCGTTCAGATATTGAAGAACCTGTAGTTTAAGCATGCAAATAATCCCATTGAAGTCAACAGGATTATTTGCATCCCAAAAATTATGCACAGCCTCCGATACCTTGCTGATTTGAGGCCTTAATAGGTATATATACTGCACTATCACCCTTTGAGGAAGACCTGTAGCGGTAGATGTAAGAATGATGTTGAACTGATTAAATTTGCAGAGCAAAAGTAGGTCCTAGGAGTACAAACCTGGAATTTATCATCAGCATTAATTCAGCATTATTGGGCCCTGCACATAGTAGACCATTGCTCAGTCTTAAAATGTGAAATATTGGTGTTCCGAGGTTTTTTTATTCTGCAGAGTGAAAAGCAAAATTGGAATTCTTTGTTGGACAGTGAGACAATAAAAACCTAAACCCATCCCACAGCCACCCCCCGCCAATCCCCTTGGGAACACAACCCCAGATTGAGAATCACTGATATAAAGTGATATAAACAGGAAAAAGTGCTCAATAGAATGCTCAACAGAAGCATATCACGGGGCCTAATTATTTCAGATATGCTTTACAAAGATAGAAATCAGCCAAGTGGAAGCACAAGGCTTGACTGTGCCATTGGCAGTTTTGTGTACCAGAAAATTCCTCACCCGCTTCTCAACCTGTAGTTCTTACCCTGTTATAAAATATATAGTAAAGAAAGATAATTTAAGTCACCTTTACAGAATCAGGATCACCTAGGGGTGACAGTTTTACATTTAAAAATAAAAAGGGTGAGTTGATTTACAAGGTCTTTACTCAAAGTCCTTTAAAGCAAAATTACCTGTCATAAAGGTCATGGATATCATGTCTAAATGTTTGGGTAAAATTTATAACAGATTTATAATCCTAATAATGCAGCTGCCAGTGTAAGTCAATGACAAAGCTCTCAATCTGCAGTAGGAGAAGTAAAAAAACATCTATCTAGACTTACTTGGTACCTACCTACTTTGGAAATCTGAGCAAAATGCCGAGCTGCTGTATGTTCAGGTCATTTCCAAAAGGGTTACTCTTGCCAGGCTTCATGTCCAATAATGCTTTCACTTCTACGGCCAGTTAACATTGACAGAAGCTTGTAGTGTTCATGGCAATGCAAGTGGCTTAGCTGTGGGAGGAGGCCAGAACATGAGCAACTTTGGGTGGGCCTGCAGAACAATTTTTTGTCTCGTCTCCAAATCTTCATCTTCCCACTGTCCTCAGACTATTATACAGTGGCATCCTCAGGCTTTTGTGAGGATCACTGAGATGATTCTTTGCTTACTTGATTCATTTTAGCTAAAGAGGGAGGGAAGTCAAACTTTATGGCATTATCAGCTTCCTGCAGATGAGGAAGAGGAGCTCAGCTGCTGGTGCTGAAAGTCTGGTTGGCAATATATAGAAAAGTTTCTCATGGGACAGTAATCCAGATAGCCAGGGGATTTCATGGTAGCTTTGGCCCCAATAACTAGAAGATTTGATGTGAATTTCAGCACTGATATAGTCATATGATCCAGACACAAAACATCTGATTTTCAGAGATGTTGAGCACCCACCCTTTCTCATTTGCTTTTAAATGGAGTGGTGGGTGCTACTCTGTCCCTAACTAACAGCCTCATAACTGCGTACTGTGAGATAGGTAGGTAAGTGTTGTCCCCGTGTTACACATGGAGATACCGCAACTGAGAAGTTGAGTGTCTTGACTGCAGCCACAGAGATATTTAGTGCAAAGCTAGGATTAGAGCAGAGAGTTATCTGGCCCTGTGTCCCACATGCAGTTCTTTAGCTCACATCAGCTCAACAGACAAGACGAATTATCTCAGAGCAAATGCGAGGAGGCTTTTGGTGGCACTCTCAACAGCAATCCATAGTAATAGCGCCCCATACAGCTGCAAACTTGTCTTGCATTCCCCCCCTCAAAATTACAAGGTTGTGTTTCCAGGTTTTATGGACTTTTCGAAAGGAGATCACAGATAACCCGGGGTCTTTAGGAAAAATCACACCTGAGTGCAGAAATGATAATCTCCGAGATGGTACCAGCCATTATTGAAAAGAAGTTCAAGTTAGACAAATATTTGCCCAGCTAACACCACAACAAGCAGAGGTACCCCATATTTAGGTCAATGTGTTCTATATATAGCAGTATATAAAGAACAAATAAAATGAGTCATAGCTAACTTTTTAAAACATCAGTTTTATGAAAATATAGATAGGTGGTTCAAAATGGAATTTTACTTTAATTTTGTTTTTATTTTTCTGCTTCAAAATTTGAGACGTTTCACCAGATACAGGTATCTGAAATCATGGAGTTGCAGATCCCTTATAGCAACAGATAAGATGGATGATACATATATTGTGTTTCTTCCCTGATTCTCCTGTCAGTAACAAGCACCAAATCAGCTGAATGAGTCACATCACATGAATAAAACTTACGTTCCCAATTCTGCAGAAATGGGAATAATAGAAATTGTTTCTTTGGAATCTCTATTTAAGAGAACATACTACCATCAGAATCATATTTGCATCTCTGGTGGAATTGATATACTCGTGTAAATCACTGAAATTGGACTGGAACATTTGAAATAAAATCCCAACACTTTATTAACAGTCCCAGCTGGGGCCTGCTGTAATGATGCTTCTGTATCAGTCAGGGATAAAGGTCATGACAAAATCCAAGAGTATAGTTTTCCATACATTCAGAGACTGCTGTTTTATAAACATTCATATTCCTCAGTTTCTGGTGAAACTGACTGTATATCTTAGTCATCTGAAGTGAGTTTATCATTTATCCTCATTTGCCCCTAAACAATCCGCAACAGCTGCATGGCAAGAGAAAGAATGATGAAGTCATAGAAGTGAAATTTCATGGATTATCAGAAACACACAGACATACAGATATGTGTCCTCTGTTTCTGTTTTCAAATGTGCTTTCCAGAAGTTCAAACAAACCAGAAGATGTCTGTCTTTTTCAACGCACCTGGGTTGATACAATGGAAGCCCCTATAAGTTTCAGTCATCACCCTATGTAGGAATAGGAACATTCCACCCCCTGGAGTGGGTTTATGTCCACCTAGATATTCATATCTTAAAGCTGATTAAAGTGCCTCGGAGATGTGTACAGCACATGGTGCCTAGCCAGAGAGAAGAGAAGTCAAGACTCAGGTATAGTTTGACTTCTGAATTGGGGGGTGGAGAGGAACCTCTAGTTGGGCCAATGAGGTTGCACATATGGGCAGTGTCAGGCAAATTCCTTGCAGCGGGGGGAAACGGGGGGGAGGCAGGGGGGCAATCCGCTCCTTGACCCTACAAAATACACCTCTAGAAAGCTCCTTGCTCTCTGCAGACTTGTAGGTTCTCTTCCACTTTTTCATTCAGATCATGTCTGCACGAGGTTGAGAATTGTTCCCCCAGCCTTCTTCGAAGAGCCACTCCCTCTGTAACCTTTCCCTGTGAGGGAACAATTTGAATTAAATACCACAAGGTGAACCTTACAAAATTTCCTAGTCTCTCTAATCACTTCCCAAGGGCTTCAGGGTACAATCTGTCTCTTAATGATTCAGTTTGTCAGACTACGACTTTAAGCTTTTTTTTTTTTCTGTGTCTATTTATGTCTTGCATGGATGCATCATTGGTACGAAACACACATCTGTAATTTAAACCTTGCTCTGTTTTATTGTGCGTACAGTTAATGTACACAAGGCAAACCTATCTGGGAATATCACAAAAAAAGTACTAGAAAGCTTGCAATTTAACAAGCTTTCCCTAATATTTTGAGAATACAGGAGTTAAGTTCCAGTAATATTTAGGGCATAAATGTGAAGTATTTAATGGTAGTATGATAGTACAGGTGGCATGTTTATTGTCGTTTGTCATTAAACCAGGCTGCGCTGATTGGTAATGCTTGCTTGCATTCTTTTTAGATAGATTCTGAAAGATTTTGAAATACCTCTGAACACGTTCAAACCTGCAAATAATTCTGATAGTCTGAAACTTACGGGAAAACCTACAAGTAATTTATTATTTCATTCACAATTTAATTAATTCACTGTAATATAGACACATGGATATAGATACATACATACACACATGTAATAAGTCATACGATAAGCTATTTTTCTACTTAATGTCAAGTCAAACAGTTTTCCAAGAAAAAAGCGCTAGACAATCTGCTGTAACGGTTAATATAAGGAAAAAAATTAGTAATTTTGCACATACGGACTAAAACAATCATGGTTTTGGCACAGATCATGATCCCGTTCAGTTAAATAGTTTAACAGATAAGTGATTCCTTCCATTATTATTATTCATTATTTCTGTTCTGGTGGTGCCTAGAGATCCCAAATGAGATTGAGTCCCATTGTGCTAGGCACTGTACAAACACATCCTGCAAAGGCTTATGCATATGCTTAACTTTACACACTCTGAGCCTTCCCATTGGCATCATTTTGACTGTTCATGATGTGTAAAACTAAGCACATGCAGGATCAGCGCCAGAGTGAGAGAGTCCCTGGCCAAAAGAGGGGAAATTAAAGGAACTGTCTTCACTGCTAAAAAGGTGCTTTTTTTTTTTTTAAACCCTGGAGTAGTTAATGTGCATGAGCTATCCAAAGGTAAAAACACAGTGAAGAGAGGGCACTTCAGTTTTACTTAAGTAAACTAGACAAGGTGTCAGTACTATACAACTGCCTGGGGTTGACTTCGGTTCCCTAAGTAAACTAAAGTGCCTTGTCTTCACTGTGTTTTCACGTTTAGATAGCTCACATTCATTCGTTACCCCCAAGGTAAAAAGCAAACTTTTTTTTTTTTTAAAGCAGGCAAGGCTAAAGGCACAGAGAGATGAGGTGACTTACTCAAAGTTATACAGCAGGTGAGTGGCAGATCTGGGTTAGTTTGAATTTTAACAAACATTTTATATTATTTTATTGAGTAGCATTTATATACATTGGTAATATTGTTGTAACCTTTGTTCACTCGTTCCTAATCAACATGCACTGTGCCAAACACAGGGAAAGGCTCCTTTTCTCCATAGAGTGTGGCTTTTTTATAGAGCTGTTGCTTTATAAGCTACTCCTAAAAGATGCTTTATCCCTATTCACCAGTGAACCTCCAAAGATTCAGTTTGTGCAAGCACTGGTTTATCTGAATAGATTGTAATATTTGTAGTAAGTAATATTGACATCAAACACACCAAATTTCTGCATTTTTAGAAGCCTATCATGAAATAAATGGCAAGTTGGGTATAAAAAAAAAAAGTTTTGGCCAGTTTTCTACCAGCTGGAGAATGATCCAAATCGACTCCTAGATTCATTTCACTCTAATGGACAGAACACCTGTGGGTCCCCACCCCATTTGAACATGTGCGTTTTGAATCTGGATCCAAATCTCAATTTTCTCAGCATAACATAGAGTTCCTATTATGTGAAGTATATTTCACGAATAACTTCCTTTATGAATGAAAATAATGATTTCCCGCTCACTGAGCCCTCCTTACAAACAGCAGTCCAGTCCTTTGCCCTGTCACTATTATAAAACTCAGACTCCCCATGAGGATTCAGAAAAGTCTTTTGTTTCATCTTCAAGTCCTCTTTGTATAGTTGGATTTCACAAACCTAAAATAAGACACATGGTTCCCCTTAATTTTTAGTACAATGTTCTCTCTTGGCCATTCATGCTGCTCCTGAGGCCTTTGCATGCTAAGTTCTGCTCTTCGCGGCAAACTGTGCTTCTCATTTGAACAGATGAATAGAATTCTACCCTTGGATGTTCATTTATGGCTCACTTTGGCATCAGTGGAGTAGCACACCTTTGCCTGAACCTTCTTTCATCCCCCCATGTGCTGAGAATTCTCCATCTCCTTCAAATCTCCCTTTATGACCCACTCTTTTAGCCTTGCCTGGTTTGACTGATGGTTTCCTGGGATCCTGACTGGTCCTGCTGATGTGACTGATGCTTTAAATGTTTGTGCTGGTTTTATCCAAATGAGATTATAAACTCATTGGTTTTGGACCCAGGTAGCATTCAGGTATTGTGAAGCACTATGCACACCTGTAAGCAATAAAGAATAATCTGAGGGTAGAATTGGCTCCATTGCACAGTATTGGAAACTGGAAAGAGAAAACATCCTTCTCAGACATTTAAAAAGAGGGAATTTAATAAAGGGAAACTGTGAAGGAGACCTGGGAACAGTGAGGGAAAGCTGTGATGATTTCAGTTTTCAGTCATGTCACTAAATTTCGTTTGGGAAGGGACCCAATCCTGAAGTCCCTCCAGGCCTGCTCCTGTTCACACACTTTGGTTCACACTGCTGACTATGCCTAGGGTTCTAGCAAGGCCTACACACAGTAACTTTTGTTTAAATTTTGAAAAACAAAAGAAATCTGGCCTTCGTTTGGATAAATCAACATCTCTGATGTGCAGCAAAAAATACATTTCTGCATCCATATTACCATGGCTTTTTCAAAGCTGTGCTCTTCCTAGGACCAGAGACATGGTTCAATTTCACCACTCTGTCAGTGGCAGTATCTACCCTCCCCTGGACCCCTGAAGTTCCCTATGTGGTCTAGAGTTCATAAGTAGAGAGCAAGTGGAGGGGACACATCCCTCAAAACTTACATGGCAGAGGTAATACGGTCACAGACTGTCTTAACTTTTGCATGGTTCCCCACTTTCCAGAAGAAGGGTCTAGGGGGATGGAAACCAGCCTGGCAGAAAGCTGGAAGAATCCCCAGTGGCTAGAGACACTGTGTGAGGTATCAGGCTTCCACTGATAGCCCTAGTCTCCCATTAATTTCCTTCTCCAGAGAGAAGCAAATCTCACTCCTCTGAAAGGTCAGTGGAGCACCGTCTCTGCATGGGATTTTATGGCCCAAATTATTCTATATTTTGCTGACAAAAAAGCAAAAACAGGGAAATTCAAGGGCCTGGTCCTGAATTTTGCACTCAGGTAAAACTCTCAGTGACATTAAAGTGACCCAAGAAAGGATTAAAAGCTTTGTGATTGGGTCTTCATTTTGTAACTGGGTCTTGGTGATTGGGTCTTCATTTTCTGCACTAGAAAGTTTTGCGACTATGACTATACCTTTATAGTGAAAGCAGCAACCTCCCTCCCTAGCGTGTATGCAGTTACAACAGT
Source organism: Mesoclemmys tuberculata (assembly GCA_007922155.1). Taxonomy (NCBI): domain Eukaryota; kingdom Metazoa; phylum Chordata; order Testudines; family Chelidae; genus Mesoclemmys; species Mesoclemmys tuberculata. The sequence goes on along the minus strand of ML675615.1, from coordinate 20,617,579 downwards.
ATAAAAGTACTTACACCAGTACTGTATAGTTTATGTGGTTTGGGAAGGGGGAATAAGCTATACTAGTATAAATCACCTTTATACAAGTATAACGGTATCCACACTATTGGTTATACCACTATAACTATTTCAGTAAAAAAATCACACCCCTAACCCAAATAATTATACTGGTAAAACCTACCAGTGGGTTAGGCTGACAGTGCCCTGCCATATCTCACCCTATTTCTTTAATCAAGCTAAAGCAAAATTAAATCTTCATGTTAGAAGCAAATTCTCCTGAAGAGTCTTTTTATGTTTGGGGCTCACTTTGTCAGTGTTTGCACGGTAAATGAGTGTATACATTAGCCACAAAAAGAACCTGCAGACAACCCTGAAATTGTTAATAAAGTCTGGAAGTTTGTAATGGAATACCAATGTTAATAACGTAGTAAGATTGTTTCAACAGTATTAACAGCCCAGGAACAATATTTCTGCATTACCCCATTAATGAACCACTGGGACTGAGTATTCTGCCGTCTTTGCAATACTCCCGTCACATGGACCATGACCAAAAAAAAAAAAACCCAACCCCACACATTTCCAGTAAAGCAAGGAAGAGAGGCTGCATAAAATATTAAATTTCCACAATATTTTATATTGCATTATTTTTAATTACCTTCGATTTCTTGCCACGCAATTACTTTGCAGATGTATTCATGAGTAAAAGCTGTGTGCCTGTATTTGCATTGACTGTGTGCTCTACCTAAGGTGTAATCATACTTATGCTATGTTTTATATGTGCATAATTTAACTGGGACGTTTGCTAGATCTTTAAATACAAACTATCGTTCTAGTAATGGTGTGCTTTTTGGCAAGTTCAGAGCGTGTTCATTGTTACAGATTGCATTACTTAGTTCATTTCTAAATGCTATTGATTTCATATGGGACGCTGTACAAGTAACCATGAAATAGTGTTCTAAAAGTTTTTATTGTCCTAGAGAGAATAAGCCAATAAGATTCTCAATGAATGCACTAGAAAGGTCACCTCCATTAATGGCGTAAAAGCATTCAGCAGGGGGAGAAAATTAAGATGCCACTGTTATAAATACTCAACCACAAAAAACCACAATGGGTCTGATTCTGAACTCACTCTGGCTTTAGTCCTAGCGTATCTCCATTGACTTCACTTGACCTATTCCTGATTTGTACTCGTGTATTGCAATCAGACTCAGTAGCGCATTATAACGTAGTTGTTATATGTAGTGCATTATAACGGCTGAGTATGTAAAGCAACATATAACAATATGGATTTGATAACTGTAACACAGTTAGGATCCATATTTCAATTGTACAGCAAATACATTTTATTTCTTGTAGAGGTCTGGCAATTTTTGCTAAAGAAAATTAATTAAACTAACAGAAGAATATACACCGCTGAAAATGGAAGCTCACTTCATATAGCAAGACCACTTTTTTTATGTTTGCCGATAAACTGTTTATGTGAGTGCAATACTGTTGGTTTTAAGACAGAGCTTGACTTTTTCCAGCAGTCTGTGCCCATGCAAGAGAGGCTGAATTAAGAAAATTTCCCTCAGATGAAAAGTTGAGTATGTTTAATAAAGGAAACTTTGCTTCTAAGACGTTATTCCTGGTGACCTAATACCGTTCATTATATATATATAACACACACACACACACAAACTACATTAAAAGAACATTATTATGGTTGCAAAGTCAAAAACTCCAGAGTTAGGAAATGTCAGAATTGTGGTTCAACTTTAATTTGGCCCCATTATGTGTTCTGTTATGACCACATGCTCATATACTGCTTTTTCCACAGGACCCTTCATCATTCAGCGCACAGCGTGGACAGTGCTCAATTAACAAGCAGTCATTCAGTATTTTGTTTTCTTCTTCTTGTTCAGTATGTGACTGCTGTGCCTCATATAGTGCTCGCCATTCAAACCCTGCTCTGCAGACAAGAATTATTAAATTCCTTATGTCCTTTTTTTGATGCCCATAATACATGAGAGCTTCACAAATATACATGCATTTATTTTTACAAGAGCCCTGTGGGGTCCTGGGGGGGTATCATCCCCATTTACAGATGTGGAGTTGAGGCACAAAGAGCTGAAGGGCAAAAGTATCCACTAACTTTGGGTACCCAATCTGAGATGCCTGTAATTTGATTTTTCAGGTTTTTAGTATATCACACTTTATATGTTCAAAGCACGATTCCCATTCACTTCAGCTATAGCTGTGAATGCTCAACACTTCTGCAAATCAGACTTCAGAGTCTCAAAGCAGGAACCCAGAAATTAAGAAACATTAGTGAAAATCAGGGAAATTTATGGGTCATGTGACTTGATTAGCATCACCTAGGAACTCTATGGCAGAGGCAGGAACAGAATCCAGCTCTCCAGGACAGCATTCATTTGCCTTAACAATGAGACCATCTTTTTCTCTTCCTGCCATCACCTGCCTCAGACACAATACACTTTCTAATTTCTGCAAGAAACGAAGCAGGGGTCCTACAAACAAGAGTCTTCCTTGATATCCAGCACTGGTTCATCCCAAAGCAACTCCATCCTCTGCACTGGATGAGACAGGGCTATGTGGAAAAAAATAGTATATGAACATGTAATTAAAGACTATTATAACACATATGTAAGAATTAAGGTTGCTGATGGGTGCTTGACTTTGCAACCTAGATAATGTTCTTTTAACATAATTTTGTGAGTGTGTGTGTGTAATTTCTGAGGTTTTTAAAGAAGCAAACTGAAAAAAGTAGAAATTTATATCATGTTGCATCATATTGATACCCATATGGCTTATCAGAATTGGAACCTTTAGATCCACCACACTGTGCTCTGCCACTTGAGCTAACAGTAGTAAGCTGTTATCCTCTTTGTTGACCACCATGAGAGAGGGATGGGACCCTTTGCAGACAACAGTGGGTTTCACAGATATTTGCAGACAACAGTGAAATGGTGAGACTCTGGAATCTTGTGTTCCATTCCAGGCCCTTAAGGGGAGTGTTCTCTAGTGGACACTGACTCTTCTGCCCATTCCCCCCAAACTTGACTCCTGTTCTATCCTCGTCAATCTGTCTCTGTTCCAGTGCTCTCTCTTCCCCAGCCCAGATCCTCATCCCAGTTCCGTTCTCATCTAATCTCATCTGCCCCAATATATTCCTCCCGCCCACACACAGGTCTGACTGTTGTCCCCTCTGCGTTCGAATTATGCAGCTTCCTCCTTTACAATGTCTATACACAGGGGTGGGGAAGTGGAAGAAGGAGGGGAAGGAAGGCATCATTATGACGACAAGAGAGGACACGGCTCCCTGGACTCAGTTCAAGTTCCTGGACCTGGACTTTGCATACCCTGCAACAGCGCAGAGCTGCAATTGCAGGGAAAGTCCTGCTTCCTTCTGGGCTAGAGCATGCCTAGTGTGCTTGGAATCTTTGGGGAATAAAATCTAAAAAGTCTCTTCTGAGCATGTGCAAACAGTGATTTTTTTTAAAGGCTTATAACTTGGTCAAAATTGGATGGATTTTCACAGGGACTGCAAAAGGCACATCCCCATACAATGGGTACTTCCCCACTCCTGGCAAATTTAAAGTAACTGCTTCAAAACATGGGGGAGGTAAGATTTTTTTCAAAGAAAAGGTCAATCAGAATTTGTTAATAGGTCAAAAAGTATATATTTTTCCCTAGCCTCAATCTCGGAAATGACTGAACTGTTTTTGCTGAAATTTTCCACAACATTCAGTCTGAGGTAGATATACAAAATGCAAAATTTCAGCCTCAATGGTTAAAGATTGGCAAAGTTGTAAGCAACTGAAAAAGGGTCTTATAATGGAAAAATGTTGGACAACCTTAACAATAGGCTGTGCTACCAGCCCCATTTACAATATGAATGGATTGTATACAGTGATGAACAGTTGGAGGTACCATATGTGCCCAACCACTAGGTGCACCACATACTTTTTCTAGTCATCTGATTTCTTGTTCAGCCCAAGATTTGTACTTGCAACTGTTGGTTTACTAGTCCAATGCGCTAACCCCTCTGCTAGGCAGCCAGGTCCCTAGTGCCAAGAGTAAGATTAATTTTTGAAAGAAGGGGTTTTTTATATTCCCCTGAAACAGATCTTTACACCAAGAAATAACACTGTACATACTCAGTGCCTCTACAGAGGACAGAAAACCTTCCTGTTAAATATTTAATATAATTTACAATTGACATTTTAACTAGATACAGTTTTATCTTTATATTATTTAATAGAAAAAGTACAGCATGTGTTCAGAACGTAATTGTATTTGCCCTGTACTTGGAGTAAATTATGAAATTTCCAGTTAGAAATGCAATGTATATTGACATAAGCTATAAGCGTATAGTTATCTGAGTCATAGTATTTACACAATGTCACAATGTTCTTCACATTTTCTGTAGATATTACATACAACTGCTGCAATATGGTTTTTTTCTTAAATCTCAAAACACATGTAGCATCTGTGTGTGATAATTCTTAAGTAACTTAAAAGTGTTACATATAAAATACTGTTGATCTCTAGGAGGTGTCTATTTGTTTGTCACTTGGATGAAACAACCAGAGTTTAAATTATCAAACTTTGTAAAACAGAGCACCTAATGTATTAGAGCCACATACAGATTTACTAATTTATTTTAATTTAATTATTGTATTCCTTGTCCATTAAATAATCATGTATGATCTTTTACAAGAAGTGTGACATTAATAATATAACTACAGTGAGAAAAGGAATTTGATTAAGGTTTTATGTGGTCTCTCTATTAATCCTTCAGTAGACATTTTCAAGGGTCTGCTGCTAACACAGATGGAAGTCATGAACACAGGAAATGAACTGCTCAAAGGTCTATGAAATTGAAATTGCATTTAGCATCTGTAAACTCTAAGGGAAACCTGAGCAAACTTTCCTCTGTCTTCTCACTGGACTAATACATGACATATATCCTATGTAAAGAGGTAAATTGGTCCCTTGATCAGAGCACTGGTATAATTTAATGATTTTATTAATAAAGCGAACATTTATGCCTCTAAAGTGTAGGCATTAATCACACAAACTCCAGATTGTGAAGCTTTGTATTTTAATATGACACCAGCTGCCCAAGCGTGAAGTAGGAACTTAGGCAGAATAATAATACGAAAAGTCCGATGACATGTTTAATAAGAGACATATTATTCATGTTTATAATATATATTTGTGTGCATGTTTGTAAGTGTACTATGTAGAACTATGGAAACACAGACAATACAGCAAACTATGGCCCCACGTTCCATCGAGCCCCACAACCATGGATCCTGGAACCTGTACAGAACCCCAGTGACGTTGTAGACATTGGTGCTGGGGTCAGTCCACCTTGTAGCTCATTGCAAGATCAGCTAGCAAGTTAGGGAGATGCGACAGGCTTCGTCTCAGCCAGAGAGTCTTCTGACTTCTAGGGACCACTCTTGGGAGCAGGCTAAGGAACTTCACCTTGCTTCACCTGTTTAGCCAGTCTCCCACCAGCACTTCTATCCTGCACTCACCATGAAGCGATGACCTTGCCCACACTTCTTGCCCCTCAGCAGCTTTTCTCCTGCAGTGTTTGGCTGCAGGGAGTTTGGTTTATTTTTTCTCATTGTTCACGTAGCCAGCCTTCTCGTGAACATGTGAGCCTGGCACCCAGCTGCTGAACATGGCTGTCTTGGGGCTTGTGTGGAGGGAGCGCTGTGTTACTAGGCCCAGGTTTAAGATAATGTTAATGCAATAGATACACTGGCAAGTAAAGAGAAAAGGAAGCTGGAATGATTTATTATCAGTAAACATATGGCATCTGTGAGCATGAGGGGCCAGATGATGGCCTTTACCAGGGGAACAGTGAGTAGCTGCAACCTCCAAGAGAAGCTCCAGGAGATGTTATGCTTCAGGAGGTCCCCATCATGCAAAGGATGTTGTGACCTGTTTCTCTGGTGTGGCAGGCCAGCCCTTTGGGTTGGTGTTGATGGAAGGCTGGAGCATTACCCTGTCAACCCTCTGCCCCATGGGGTCAGTTTGTACCCCTGATGTAAAGAGAGGAAGAATTCCCATGCTTCTGTCAGCACAGACTTCAGTTGTCCCTGGCTTTTCTGAGGTGAACACAAGGAGAGTAAAGGCACTTTGTGCTGTCAGCTTTGTGCACCTACTTATGGGTGAGGGGCAATCTGGGCCTATATAAGAGTAATTGTCTTATGAGTTGTGCCATGCCATTCTCGTGTGGTGAGTGAAATGCAAATGCATTGTATCAGTGCATTCTCTAATTATATTAAATTATGTATTCATTTCTGTTATAAACGCCTCTTTTTATTGTTGGTGCAATTGAAAAAGAACCAAAAATAATTTATCTACATTCCAAAGAATGCCCAATATTTCCTCCGTTTCTGGTATTTCTCTGAATTCACACAAACTAAAATAAACTATAACAAAACAGTAATATCCAGTAGGTCTTGCATTAGGTTAATAATGCTGAATTCCTGGTTTACATATACTGGTACCAGAATAGACTGAAAGTTTAAACAGTACGTGAGATCCGTAACCAGAAAGTTAGAAGTATGCTACATTTAAGCAGCAGCGTGCTAATTAGATCTGTACGCCTTGAAATCACCTTGTATAGGTTTTGTATAGACTTTTACAAAGAAATGTTTAAAAACCAGCCTTCCTAATTTGTATTTGATCGAAAAAGCTTTGAGATTGCAGTAAAAATCAGACTGTGGTGTTGGTAATATTAAATTTACTATGTGCAATAACATTTATCACTGTCATAGTGATTATCTCCCTCTAATTAGAAATAAGCTAAGAAATCTATCAGACTTCAGATGCTTCAACATTGAAAGAAGCTAGTTAACCTTCTGTTTAAAAGAAACATACCAACAGAAATAATGCTTTTATGATAAATCCATGTGGTTCCCTCTTGACACCTGCAAGAACCAGGCTAAAGAAAACTCATTAAAATTCTTTTTTTGTTCAAAAAAAAAATCTTGACACAAATTATTATAATGAAGAATGTTTCATCACTTAAAATATTTATCTTGAAACTTAAGTTGTGCAAACAGCTTCACATTGCAAAAGACATCTAAAAAATAGTACATTTTCTCATGCATTGTGGTGGGCTTCTGCACCGGATGCATGGGTCTCACAGAAGCATGAATCAGTGGCCACATACCAAAATAATTGAAACTGGCATGATTATATTTTTGTTATTTTGACCAATAAAATATGCAGAATTTCGCAGAATTTTAAAACATCATGAACAGAATTTTAATTTTTTTGGTGCAGAATTCCCCCAGGAATAGCATATGTGTGGCTACCTGAATAAAGCATATAAATATACTGATGCACATATGCCGATAAGGATTTGCTTACACGCAGTGATGATATCCAACCGGTTCTTAAAATAAAAAAAATGAGCGAACCGGTTGTTAGCGCCCTCCCCTGTCACGCTCTGCGGGGCGCTGGTGGGTTTCGCGTGAACTGGTTCTTAAAATTAACAAAATATAGCAAACCGGTTGCTAGCGCCCTGCGGGGCGCTGGTGGGGTTTTGAATTTGACAGCGGAGAGTGAATTCTCCGCTGCAATGCCGAGTCTCCCCCTCCGCCGCCGAAATTGACAAGGTAGAGTCAATTTCACGGCAGAGAGTAGTCTGAAGTTCAGAATAGGTTCTTAATTATCACCTGCCTTTATAGAACTGGTTATTGCAAATTTGGGATATCATCACTGCTTACACGTACGATGCATGTGCCCAAACCAAGATAAGAATGTGTGCTCCAGCGTATTTGCAAACCTGAGTGCCTAGCTCACACAAAAATACATGCCTGTGTTTTCAAATTTGACCCCTTGTGTCTAAACTTCTTTCTACTGAACCTTTCTATGTTTACTCTTCTAAGTATCTCTGTATTGCTGTTATGAGTGTGCAGCTGTGGAGCTGTAGAAGGTAAAGTGAGGTGGTTTAAGACAATCTACGCGTGCCTTGCAACAACAAGCAGAATAGATTAATAGTTTGGCAGCAGCGTACTTAGTAGTGACCCTTGTGGCTGGTCCATAAAGGAGCAGTGTGGAGTACCCTGAGAGTCTTTTTCCGGCCATTAGCCATGATGTAGGAGGGTAACCTCACCTTTACCACACCTCTAGGCCCCTTAGAGGGTACAGATACATAACATTCAGGGAGTGCTTCCTCTAAATACTGAAATGGGCAAAAATATGTTTTTGTCCCCTTTCTGTCCCTGCCTCAGCACCTCAACAAACAACTAGCCAAAATTTAGCTCATAGCAAGGTGTCAGTGACTTATTAATTGGAACCAGCATGCTTCATTTATTTGATTGCAGCTCTCTCACACACACACACATACACAACTTATGTATAGCTATTTAACCACAAGAATATTTTTCTATTTTGCTGTTGTCAAGCGTGGGAATATTACTATGGGAATGTGCCTCATTGCCAGTGCATCTTCTGGCATGATTTAGTTTCTCATTGCATGCGTGTCTTGTGGTTTAATGCATTGCAAGTGTGTCCTAGGGCTCAACACATGCACAGAGAGGCTGTCAGTGCAGTTGTGTGGCTTGCTGCCAAACCATTTTGTTTCATTGAGTGAAGCCCCAGTAGTACTAATATCCCTGCATAGAAGGAAGTGTAAAGTTTTGGCTTTAGAAAAGAGGGAGAATGGTGTGTTAGGTTCTTTCATGAGTTTGCCTGAGAAGTTTCAACAACTGGTTTTTAAAAAGAAGGTTTTTTGGCACAATGAAAGAAAAACGGCCTTAGTGACTGATTCAGTAAAGCGTTAAAGCACATGCTTAAATCCATCCCTATTCGGGATCGCAGTTAAGCATGTGGTTAAATTAAAAAAAAAAATCCAAAACCAAACATACCTTGCAGGCACTTTTCACCCAGTCCCCTGGGGAGAGAGTAAGAGAACAGACACGTGACTGATGTTAGTCATTTGCTTAATGCAACATAGGTGCTCAGATACTGTGGTGCGGAGCATGGGATTAGACAAGGGAAGAGGAAGATGTGGGCTTAACTGTGTTCTGAGTAAGAATGGTGTATAGGAATGATTAGGCCCTTTCCAGATATGTTTGTGATACGGGGTTTGATTTATTTTTATTTACATAACTAAAAAGATGCCGACCCAAGGCCCTCCATACCTAATGTACCATTAACAATGTAATTTAAATCTCAGCAGCATTAGAATAATCGATTCAACAGGGATTCAAACATCTATCTACCTACAAAAACTTCTTTCCACCCTTTCATCATTATGGGAAGCATACCCGCCGCCCACACAAAAACCCCATGCAGGCAGACGTCTTTTGCAACAGTCACAAATCTCAGGCTGCTTCAGAACAAGGGAGGGGATGAAGTTCCAGAGTCCTGGAGCTCACACAGAGATCACTGTGCCAGCCACCCCTTTTCTTTTATAATGAAGGGGGGGGTGTCCAACTCAAGTGTTTCTGCTGACAGCAGAGGTGGCAGTATGACACAGGGAAAGAGGTTGCCCTTGGGCAGGGCCAGTCCCAGACCACTGAAGGCTTTATAAATCATAGACAATACGCATTAATCTTTGCCTGGAAATCAACAAGCAAACAATGCAGATCCCATAGCATTGGTGTTCTATACTCCCAACACAATAAGCCAACCACTGCATTTGTGATTGTGAAAGCGTTTGTGGTTTGATTGTGATCTCTTGGGTCAGTTATTCCACTTATCTACAAGCAATGGGGAAAGTGGGATAGAAAATGAAAACAAAGCCTTGGCATCTAGGAGTTAAAAAAAAAAAAAGAAAGAAAAGGAAAGGAAAGGGGAAAAAAAGACATTTGTGCATGTGGTTGAATTCCCTCCATTAGATCACAGCAGTGACACAACCACCTTTTGTGAACCCAGAAACTACAAAATGGGAAAAATATGTAACTAATTTTCTGCTGACGGCAGAATTTATACCAATGTTTCTACTCTGCAGAGGAATAAACAGTTGTTTTGCAACAACAGTAGGTGTCCCTATTGATTTAATGCCATGGAATGAATCCGAATGCTCACAACGAGATACTGTAGTTACCCAGCCTCTGCAGAATGGTCTGGCATTTATACAATACTATCAGACCTGTTTTACTTATGGTTTAAAGGAAACAGACTGTATCCAAAACCTGCATGATATTTCAAATGTTAGCCTACATGGCAGGCATTTGTTGAATGTTTTCTTCACAGCTTTGTAAAGCAGAAGGTGGTTATTATCAATCCTACTTCAGCTTAAATTTAAACCGAGGTGTGTGGTAGAAAATTTGAGCCGTATAATAATGTCAGTTAGGAGGAGTGATTTTTTTAAAAACCAGCAAAAGCCCTAGTGTAGATACATTAACCCCCTCCCCCCAAAAAGGGCTTTGCGTTGCCAATATAGATTTGTATAAGTTATACCTGAAAAAGCACCTTTTACCAGTATAAACTGTGCCTATTCTAGGATTTACTGGGATAGCTATAGCAGCATTTTCTAGTATAGACCTGGCTTAAATATAGAGTTTGTTCCTCGGTTCAGATGCGTAGGAATTTACAGACTCTCATCTGGGATCAGCTGTGCTGGGCTGTGCCAATTATCCCAAGAGGCTAAGACATACATGTGTGGAAGTCAGTGAAATTCTGTGCTGACTTAGAATGAGGTTGCACTTGGTGCAACTCAGTACCAAATTTTGCTTAGCGAATATTGGAAATTCATATATTTTAAAACAAAAAATACCCAAATCAGAATATAAGAGGGAGATTTTCAAAGGCAACAAGGGCAGTTGGACACCCAGATCCCATGGATAGTCAATGAAGTTGGGCAAAAAACTCCCATTTATTCCTTTGAAAATCCTCCCCTATGTCTTTTTGTACCTCCCTACCATTCCTGTACCCACTGTTGTTTTAGTGCCTAGCCGGATATCAGAGCTTTATAGACCTCTCTTCGTTTTTGTCTGACACGTGTTCACCAGGTATCTGGCTGTGAATGCTGTACAATGTGATTCTGCTCTGAAAAGGCTTTTCACAGACAGAGGAGACCACTTGTGAAGTGTGAGTGATATGCTGTTGACCTTTCTGACCTCATCCCTGTGACTCATGAGTAGGAAATGTTTTAGAAGAATGACTAGAGCACAGCAATGAATCCATGTTGCAGCAAGGCTGGATTCAAGACCGTCTGGGACACTAGGTGGACTATGAAATGGATCCCATCTTTGCACCATGGCCCTGACCCCACTTGAAGTAGCAGTGTCAAAAGAACCTCCTTGCCTCCCAGAGAGGTGTGTTGAGACGGAACCAATAGGTACCGAATAAGGTTCTAATTATATGATGCAGAGGGGTCAAAGAGACAACAGCGAGGCTTTATTTCTCTTAATCAATAAATTCTTTATTTTTAACAACTGATAGTAAAGGAGGAGGAACTCCGTGCGCGAAGGACAAAATGCGCCACCCAAGTCTTTTGCGTTAATGATCTCGAGGGATCAACGCATGGCTGTCACTTTTGTGACACTAGGGTGCCCAATTATGGAGTTCCTCTAGAAAGTTTACAAGACAGACAACAATAAACAGTTAATTCATACTCACTAAGCTTAGGTAATAACAAATCATCTTGGCCAAACTTAAACGACCGCTTGCTTAGATTCTGCAGATGGGAGAGAGTCGCTTCGGGTGATCAGGCCGTTGCGAAGCAGGCTAGTAAGGATGCGTCAGCCCACTGAATCTAACACGCTTGAGACTCTAGGTGTTAGGCAATTCCTTTTCCTCTCTGGCTGCTGCTACTTGGCAGCTTGGTTTTATAGTTTTCCACATGCAACAGTTTGCTATGTCTTGGTGACCATTGGTTAGCATTTGCTGCATAACCTTTTAAGGTGACCCTTGGCATCTGGCCAACCAGTGGCCTACACATCACCGAGCACTTGATGACCATGCACTGGTGCCTTACATCACCCTTGTCGTATCCCTATAGGATGATATGGCTTAAACCTATGCCATTCCCTTATAAGGCGACATATACGTGTAGTTCATGTTGCTGAGTCAACCCTTCCCAGGCCACTTCCTTATTCCGCATGGGGGTCTGTACGTGGTGCTGCAGACGCCATTATCTGATCCCAGCTCCACAAGGTGAAGCACCTTCTTTCCCCCGAAGCAGCGGCAGGGGTCCCCTCTTCCCTGTGGACAGCCAAGTATGTCTGCAGGGGGTCCCCCAGTATGCACCCCAGCAGCTGGGGTGTATCTGCATGGGTTTATGCAGTCTGGGCCCACTTCGGTTTTCTCCTCCTGACATACACAGAGCCCTCTGCTGGGGAAGTGGTTGCAGTGCATCCCCGAGCAGGTCTTGAAGTTAAGTCCATTGAGAGTCATGGAGTTCACTCCACTCAGCGCTATTGTTTCAGGCTCTCTGCAGACTCAAACAGACAAGACTTGATCAATTACCTTGGGTTCACTTTTTCAAACTTTTCTTTGCACCCCTGAAAGCTAAGATATGACTTTTAACAAATGAAAACTGAGATTCTTCTGTAATCATGTGTCTGCAGGAGTTGGGCTCCCTAGGTTTAGGCTACAGTTCCTGTGCCTTAATCCAGTCCTGGCTCACAGAGCATCTGCTGACAACCACATCCCTACATTTCATGTACTACTCTTCCTCTCTCCATCCTTCCCTCCAGTCAAGGGAAGGATGCTGCCATATAGGAAGTTGAAACTCCCCTCTTCTGTGTTGAATGAAAAGATGGGTCCCTTCTGTGTACAGATCTCAGAGGTTCTATCAGACCTGCAGTTTTGGGAGTTCACTGGTATAGTAGCCTTGTCAAGCATATTAAAACTTCAGTCTCCCACCTGTGAAAATTAACTTTTATTTCCATGAAAAAGATGAAATGGATGGCAAAGTTTTGATTTTTTGTAAACCTGTAAATATGTGATATTTAGCTGGTTGCTTATTCACAGTGAGAGTTATTTTTAACATTTCTCTATATAAATACCTCTGTAATTCTGTCTTCCTCATGTTTTCAAAACACTTTACCACCATTATTTGAATAATCCCCTGAACAGCGCTGTTGAGGAATGTAAGTACAGTTACAGTTAGGTTAGGTATTAGTGGGGCTAGTAGGTTCCTTATTCTGAGTAAAGGGAGTACCTACTCATACCTTGCCTAATGTTAAATAAGTGAAAGGAACTTTTTAAGGGGACTCACTATATATATTATTATCCTCATTTTACTGATGGAGAAACTAAGCACAAAGAGGCTTAGTCCAAGATTTTGAAAAGTGACTCATGATTCTGAGTGCCTGAAATTTTGGGTGCCCAACTTGGGATCCACTTAAGGCACCTGATTTTCAGAAAGTGCTGAGTGCTCAGCTTCTGAAAAGCAGGCTCCTGTAAGATGTTTCAAATTGGGAACCCAAAATTACTGGTTCCTTTTTAAAATCTTGGCCTAAGTGACTCTTCCAAGGACGCACAAATGAGTCACTGGCCAAAAGGAAGAGGATTTAAATTGCTTTTAATAAAGGGCTTGATTGTCCCGCCCCGTTGGAATGTGGAAGAAATCTCCATAGGGTTCTCCTTACAAGGATTTCTTCTCCCCTGTTGTTCCATTGGGGGTTTGGGTGGGTCTTCCTGCCGAACAGGATGAGGTGCCAGTCCACAAAATCTGAAGCTGTATGAGATCTGCATGAATGTAGCAGAATCAGCAGAAGGACACGCACCAGTGGACCCTGTGCTTCGACACTAGCTATAAGTTTCTGACATCTCCCATCCAATAGAATCATACAAACAGAATTCTGAGTCAGCCACTGAGCCAGGTTACCTCCTGTTTAAGGGTATCCCCACTGCAGAGGGTAGGTAGAAGGCTGGGAAAGATATGTCTAGGGCTGCAGTTATCTTTCTGCTCTGAGGGCTGGTAAATAAAATTAATAAATATATCCCTTGGTGAATTGCCTGCTAAGTGCAAAGGTTTCAGACCTCTAGAGATGTCTAGATAGACTTATGTGAAGGTCTGGGGAGCAGCTGGTGTTTGTGGAATATGTAGATACCAGTGGCATAGGAAAATATAGGAGAGAGATCCTAGAGGCCAAATTTAGGCTGCTAGGTAAGAGATTAAAGTCCAGGATCTCCATGGTAGCATTCTCTGAAATGCTTCCAGTTCTGTGCACAGGGCCAGACAAACAGGCAGAACTGCATGGAATGTGTGGAAGTGACAATGGTGCATGGAGGAGGGATTTAGGTTTATTAGGAACTGAGAAGCCTTTTGGGAAAAGAGGTGCCTACGCAGTAAGGATGAGCGCCACCAAAAACCAAGACAGAACCAGATTGCTGGCATGTAAAATGAAAAAGGTCATGGAGGAGTTTTTAAACTCATGGCTGGGTGGGGAAGCTGACATTTGCAGAGGAGCACAGAGTTCAGACAGAGACCTCCCTTGGGTGGATTTATTAAAGGGGATACTCTATATCCTAATAAAGAGCAGAGGATAGAAGTTGATAAAGTCCAGATATGAACTGAAGAGAAACAATCAAATGAATGAGAGTCCCATTCAGTTACATCACATGAAGATAGACAAATAAATACTGACAAATTTTAGAAGTACTTGAGTACAAATGCTAGAAGTCTAAATACTACGATGAGTGAACTTGAGTACCTGCTATTAAATGAGGATATTCACATAATAGGCATGACAGAAACTTGATGAAATGATGATGATCAATGGAACACAGTAATACCAGGGTACAAAACATATAGAAATGACAAAGTAGGTCATGCTGGTGGGGGAAGAGCACCATCTGTGAAAGAAAGTATAGAGTCAAATATAGTAAAAATCATAATGAATCAAACTGTATGATAGAATCTCGGTGGATAGAAATTCCATACTTCAATAATAAGGGTATAGCAACAGGAATATACTATTGACCATCTGACCTGGAGGGAGACGTTGACTGTGAAATGCTCAGGGGGATTAGAGAGACTGCAAAAGCAGAAGGCTCAGTAATAATCAGGGTTTTCAACCATCTCCATATTGATTGGATAAAGGTCACCTCAGGATGGAATGCAGAGGTAACATTTCAAGACCCTGTTTGTGCCTGTTTCTTGGAGCAGCTAATCTGGAACTCCCAAGAGGAGAGGCAATTCTTGATTTAGTCCTAAGTGACTCACAGGGTATGGTCCAAGAGGTGAATATAGATGAACCACTCAGTAATAGCAACCATAATGTAATTAAATTTCATATCATTGTAGGGGGAAAATGCCAAAGAAGCCAACCACAGCAGCATCTAACTTTAAAAAGGAGAATGAGAAATGAGGACAAATAAAAGAAAAAGGTAGAGGACCTAAAACTGCCACCATGGCTAAACAACAGAGTAAAAGAGGCGCTAAGAGACAAAAAGACATCCTTTAAAAATTGAAAGTCAGATCCTAGTGAGGAAAATAGAAAGGAGCATAAACTCTGGCAAATCAAGTACAAAAGTATAATTAGGCATGCCAAAAAAAAGTCAAGAGCAACTAGTAAAAGATACAAAAACTTACAGTAAACTTTGTTTTAAGTACCTCAGAGAAGCCTGCCAAACAATCAGTGGGGCCATTGGATGATTGAGATGCTAAAGGAGCAGTCAAGGAAGACAAGGCTATTTCGGAGAAGCTAAATGAATTCTTTGCATCTGTCTTCACTGCAGAGGATGTGAGGGGAGATTACCACACCTGAACCTTTCTGTTTAGGTGACAAATCTGAGGAACTGTCCCAGATTGAGGTGTCAGTAGAGAAGGTTTTGGAACAAATTGATAAATTAAACAGTAATCAACAGGATGATGTTCATCCAAAAATTTTGAAGGAATTCAGATATGAAATTGCAGAATTACTAATTGTGATATGAAATCTATCACTTAAATCAGCCACAGTACCACATGACTGAAGGATAGCTAACTTAATGCCAATTTTTAAAAAAAGGCTCCAGAGGTGATGTTGGCAATTACGGGCCAATAATTTTAGTACCAGGCAAATTGGTTGAAACTAGCATAAGGACCAGAATTATCAGACACACAGATGAACACATTATGCCGTGGAAGAGTCAACATGAATCTTGTAAAAGGAAATCATGCCTCATCAATCTCTTACAATATTTTGAGGGTGCTAACAGATGTAGACAAGGGTGATCCAGTGTTTATAGTGTACTTGGACTGTCAGAAAGCACTTGACATGGTCCCTCACCAAAGGTTCTTAAACAGTCAATGATAAGAGGGAAGATCCTCTCATGGATCAGTGACTGCTTAAAACATAGGATACAAGAAGTAGAAATAAATGGTCCATTTTCACGGTGGAGAGAGTCATCATAGGACGTTCTCTGAAAAGATCTGCTCAATATGCAGCAGCAGTCAAAAAACTAACAAAATGTTAGGAACCGTGAGGAAAGGAATAGATAAGAAGACAGAAAATATCATAATGCCATAATATAAATCCATGGTATGCCCACACCCTGAATAGTGTGTGCAGTTCTGGTCACCCCATCTCCAAAAAGATATTAGAATTGGAAAAAATACAGAGAAGGGCAACAAAAATTATTAAGAGCATAGAACAACTTCCATATGAAGAGAGATTAATAAGACTGGGACTGTTCAGTTAGAAAAGAAATGACTAAAAGGGATATGACAGAGGTCTATAAAAATCATAAAAGGTATGGATAAAGTGAATAAAGAAGTGTTATTTATATCTTTACATAACACTATAGTGGGAGGTCACCCAATGAAATTAATAGGCAGTAGGTTTAAAACAAACCAAAGGCAGTACTTCTTCACAAAATGCAGTCAATCTGTGGAACTCATTGCCAGGGGATGTGAAGGCCAAAATATAACTGGGTTCAAAAATGCATGGGATAAATTCATGGGAGATAGATTCATCAATGGCTAATAGCCAAGATATTCATGGACACAACCACCTGCTCTGGTTGTCCCTCTACCTTTGTGTTCCAGCATCTGGGACCAAACAACAGGGGATGGATCACTCAATAATTGCCGTGTTCTGAAGCATCTGGCACCAGACACAGTGGGAAGATAGTATACTGAGCTAGATGAACCATTGGTCTAACCCAGTATGGTCATTGTTACGTTCGTATAATTTAGGCACTCCTGGAGTAATAAAATGAGTTATATTATTACATGAAAATGCCAAAAAGATTACAGTAGGATGAACATGGAATAAATTATCTGTGGATTTTTTTAAAATTAAATTGCTGTCTAATGTTCCAGTAATATATTGTAATAAAAAGAATATTAGGATGATTAAAAGATATTTAAAATTCTAATCAAATTAAATGATTAAACATAACACCGGGGAAAGGGTGCACAATGTATACGTTAATCTGAAACTCATTCTATTAAATGGGCAAGTAACTAGCTTTTGTCTGACACTTCAGATTACCTTAAAGCTCTTCCCTTAAATGTGAGTGAAGTCTATTCATACCCATAGTGTAAACGAGTTCATCTCAACACCAGTAATGCTGGAGGTTATAGTATAATGTGATTCTAAAGTTTATGCTCTTCTTCAAATGCTTGGTCATGTCCATTCTGAATGTAGGTGTGTGTGTGCACCACATGCTCCGGTGCCAGAAGTTTTTCCCCTAGTGGTACCTGTAGGGCCGGCTTTAGCCCTCTGCAGCAGCGCACATATATAGTTTTCAAGCTCAAGAAAGTTGTTATTTGGTTAGTAGTTAGCTAGGCTTACAGCTAGGAAGCTCCAAGGGTTGGGGCAAGCCCTGATCTTCGAAATTCAAGCCCTGCACTTCTTGTAAGAAGCCTATGCCACTGAGCAACCCGCATCAGAGCTGTCTGAGGTGCTTGGGGGAAGCCCACCTCTCCACGAAGTGCAAGATTTGTAAGAGCTTTCAATCAAGAACGAAGAAGCCTTTTATTCTTTTCCTGTTTCTGTGAGGGGAAATATAATTTGATCGTTAGCATTTTAACAAAATTAATATTGTAGTTGCATATCACATGAATGGGAATCATCTTACGTATAAAATGGAATTAACGGCTACTACAGCTGTTGTTGCTGAAAATGATCATTATCAGCAAGGACAAGTGCAGAGTCCTGCACATAAGATGGAAGAATCCCATGCACAGCTACAGGCTGGGGACCAATGGGCTTAGCAGCAGTTCTGCAGAAAAGAACCTGGGGGTTACAGTGGATAAAAAGCTGGATATGAATCAGCAGTATGCCCTGGATGCCAAGAAGGCTAATAGCATATTGGGCTGCCTTAGTAGAAGCATTGCCAGCAGATTGAGGGAAGGGATTATTTCCTTCTATTCGGCATTGGTGAGGCCGAATTTGGAGTATTGTCCAGTTTTGGGCCCCTCACTACAAAAAGGGATGTGGACAAGTTGGAGAGAGTCCAGTGGAGAGCAATAAAATGATTAGGGGGCTGACGCACAAGACTTATGAGGAGAGGCTGAGGGAACTAGTCTTGTTTTGTCTGCAGAAGAGAAGAATGAGGGGGGATTTGATAGCAGCCTTTAACTACCTGAAAGGGGGTTCCAAGGTGGATGGAGCTAGGCTGTTCTCAATGGTAATAGATGACAGAACAAGGAGCAATGGTCTCAAGTTGCTGTGGGGGAGGTCTAGGTTGTATATTAGGAAAATGTTTTTCACTAGGAGGGTGGTGAAGCACTGGAATGGGTAATCTAGGGAGGTGGTGGAATCTCCATCTTCAGAGGTTTTTAAGCTGTGGCTTGACAAAGCCGTGGCTGGGATGATTTAGCTGAGGTTAGTCCTGCTTTGAGCAGGGGGTTGGACTAGATGACCTCCTGAGGTCCCTTCCAACTCTAATCTTCTATGATTCTATGATTCTAAGGACCAAAATATAAGACTCAAGGCCCTTCTGATGGAAGCAGCGCTCAGACCAGTGTCAGAGTCAAGAATGGACTCAGGACCGAGTACCGCGGCCTCATTGAAAAGTGTTCTGCCAGCGTCAGAGCTCCCCCAGCTCTGTTCGTCATCCCCAGTGCCAAAGAAGCACCAGAAGAAGGCACAATTGGAGAGGGAGCGTTTTCTGTCACTGAAGCCAGCTAAGAAAACCTCAAAGAAGCTGGAATTAGCCTGGAAAGGGTCTCCACATGGATGAGCATCAAGTCCGGCCACCGTGCCGCTGCCAACTCCGGGAAGCAGCAGAGGCTTGGGCCACCTGTTGGTCCTTTCCACACCTGAGGTGTTCCAGGCAATGAGGAGCCTGTTGGCCTCAGCAGTGCCACCTATGCCACGAGAGGGTAGGGCAGTGCACCGAGGAGCAGACAGCCCAACCAAGGGTTCGCTGAGGGGGACGCCGATATCGGGTTGCCCTCCACCAACCTCCAGGTGCTCGTCAGGCTCTCGGCACCAGTCACCGGAGCTGCACCAGGACAGATCAAAGTTGAGCCACCAGTCACTGAGTGATAGGCACCAGTCCCTGTGACATCGGCACTGATTCACCGAGCATCGGCATTCTTCAGGGTCCCAAAGTTCTCCAAGCTCCGGGTGTCGTGTATCACTGGCACGCAGCAGGGCACCGGAGCCACAGCACCTCACGAGTCCTTATAGGAAACCAAAGAACAAGACGCAATCGCGGCACCACCAGTGATCCGGTTCCGGTCACCACTCCCCGGCACCAGATCTTTGATGCCAAGAGGTGGAATAAGCAAACGAGGTCAGCACCCCAGTGGTCACTGGAGCATTCTTCTTTGAGCTTGGGAGATGAAATGGCTCTTCCCCCAAGGGGACAAGCTATGAAGCCACCCTTGCCTGTCCCCATGCAGCCATAGATGGAGGGTTGGTCACAAGGGCATTGTTCTGGGTCCTGGCAGTACTGGAACCCCTGGGGGTTCCCCTACCCTGCAGTGCCATATCCACTCTCCTCTATGGGATCTTCAGTGCCACACTCCTCAAAGGACATCACTACAGCACTGGCCGTAGAGGTTGACTCAGACCATGATGAGTCGTTGTCAGGTAGCCCGTTGGTGGCCACCCCATCTTCAGAATAGGTGCTCGCACCCCCTCAACTGCCAGCCTCCTCCTCGTCCTCCCCTGACAAGGCAGTAGCTGGCTCTTCGCAGGCCCCGCTAAACGATTATAGGGCACATCAGGACCTGCTGAGAAGGGTAGTGGCTAGCCTGGGCCTAATGCTAGAGGAGCTCAAAGAACCGGTAGATGAACTCTTTAGAGTCCTGATATCTGCAGCCCCTTCCAGAGTGGCACTCCCTGTGCATGATGGAGTGGTCAAACTGGCTAAGGCCTTGTGGCAAACCCCAGCGTCTCTGCCCCCTCACATCCAAGCAGGCAGAGAAGAAATATTACATGCCTGCTAGGGGTCTGAATATTTGTATACTCACCCGGCTCAGTGCTCATTGATGGTCACTGCAGCAAACGAGTGAGACAGGCAAGGGCAAATGAGCTTTATGCCGAAGAATAAAGAGGCAAAAAAGATGGACTTATTTGGATGTAAAATTTATTCAATGGCAAGCTTGCAGCTAAGGGTAGCTAACCAGGAGGCATTGCTGGGGCGATATGTTAAGGTGCGCAAGAAATTTACCGATTCCCTCCACTAGCCCTCAAAGAAGGAGTTCGAGGCCATCCTGGAGGAGGGTAGGACTGTGGCCAGGACCTCCCTACAGGAGACTTCAAATGCAGCGGACTTAACAGCATGGACGATGGCCTCCATGACGTCCTGTCTCGGCTCACAGCTCCACCCTTTGAACCATTGGCCTCCTGCTCACTCATGCATCTGCCCTGGAAGGTGGCATTCTTGGTAGCAATCACTTCTGATTGCAGGGTTTTGGAGATTAAGGCCCTGACCTCAGAGCTGCTTTGTACAGTGTTTTTCAAGGAGAAAGTCCAGCTCCGCCCTCATTCAGCATTCCTCCCAAAGGTTGTCTCCTACTTTCATGTTAACCAGGCTATCTTTCTGCTGGTGTTCTGCCCTAAGCCTCACAGCTCTGGTGAAGAGAGATGTCTGTACTCACTCGATGTAAGGAGGGCTCTGGCCTTCTACATGAATAGGACCAAATTGTTCTGCCACTCCAATCAGCTCTTTGTGGCAATTTTGGACAGCGAATATCATCCTGGATCACAGCTTGCATTCGTGCCTGCTATGAACATGTCGGGGCCACACCACCAGCATTCCTGTCAGCTCATTCCACTAAAGCTCAGGCGTCTTCAGCAGCCTACCTGGCACACATACCTATTCAGGATATCTGTCAGGATATCTGTCAGGCCGCTACATACCTTCACATCCCACTATGCCATTACGCAGCAAGCTTGGGATGATGCGGGATTCGGCAGAGTGGTTCTGCAAGCTTCATGGCCATGAACTCCACCCATCTCTGGAGGTACAGCTGGTGAGTCACCTACATTCAGAATGGACATAAGCAACACATCTTGAAGAACAGTTATGAGGTAAGTAACCATTCTCTTTTGCATTCATCTTCTAGGGCAATGTAAGAAGTAAGGTTCAAATTGAGAAATTTTAATTCTTTTCTACAATTTCATTATGTAGTACAACCTGGTATTATGTACCTGATCTAAAGCCTAGGGAAGTCAGTTACAAGACTCCAATTGGCCTCCGTGGGTTTTGGATTAAGCTTGTAGAGACGGAAGACTGTTTATCAGAAGATCTTCCTTCTTACATTAATGCATTATTTATGCATTTGCACAAGTGCACAATGGATTAACGGTATACGGTACCTTCCTATAGAGTGGTACAAATGTTAGATTTATTTTTTCCCTGTTTGAAGTGGTAGTCTTACTCTGACGGGACTCACTTCTACACTGGAATGATTCTGCAAGTAGAAGTTGGCTAGAGGAAGGGCACAAAGAGCGGGAATGTGTTAATAAAGTTTGCGGATGACACGAAGCTGGGGGGAATTGCTAACATGGAGAAGGACCGGGATACTATTCAGGAAGATCTGGACCACCTTGTACGCTGGAGTAATAGTAATAGGATGAAATATAATAGTGAAAAGTGCAAGGTCATGCACTTAGGGATTAATAATAAGAATTTTAAATATACGTTGGGGACGCATCAGTTGGAAACGTCAGAGGAGGAGAAGGACCTTGGGGTATTGGTTGATAGCAGGATGACTATGAGCCGCCAATGTGATACGGCTGTTAAAAAAGCAAATGCGGTTTAAGGTTGCATCAGACGAGGTATTTCCAGTAGGGAGAAGGAGGTGTTAGTGCCGTTATATACGGCGCTGGTGAGACCCCACCTGGAATATTGTGTGCAGTTCTGGTGTCCCATGTTTAAGAAGGATGAATTCAAACTGGAACAGGTTCAGAGACGGGCTACTAGGATGATTCGAGGAATGGAAAATCTGCCTTATGAAAGGAGACTCAAAGAACTTGGCTTGTTTAGCCTGGCCAAAAGAAGGCTCCGGGGGGATATGCTTGCTCTATATAAATATATCAGGGGGATTAACGTTAGGGAGGGAGAGGAATTATTTAAGTTTAGTACTAATATAGGCACGAGGACGAATGGGTACAAATTGGATATTAGGAAATTTAGACTTGAAATTAGACGAAGGTTTCTAACCATTAGGGGAGTGAAGTTCTGGAACAGCCTTCCGAGGGAAGTAGTGGGGGCAAATGACTTATCTGGCTTTAAGACTAAGCTTGATAAGTATATGGAGGGGATGTTATGATGGGATAGTTTATTTTGAGCAATTGATTTGGATTATCGGCAGATAAGTCTGCTCAAGGGTCTGTGGGAATGTTGATGGGATGGGAACTGAGTTACTGCAGGGAATTCCTTTTTGGGTGTTGGCTGGTGAGTCTTGCCCGCATGCTCGGGGTTTAGCTGATCGCCATATTTGGGGTCGGGAAGGAATTTTCCTCCGGGGCGGATTGGCAGAGGCCCCGGAGGTTTTTCGCCTTCCTCCGCAGCGTGGGGCATGGGTCGCTTGCTGATGGATTCCCTGCAGCTTGAGGTCTTCAAATCTCACTTTTGAGGATTTCAATAACTCAGTCATGGGTTCGGGGTTGTTATAAATGTGTATGGGTAGGGTTTTGTGGCCTGCCTTGTGCAGGAGGTCAGACTAGATGATCATATTGGTCCCTTCTGACCTATGAGTCTATGAGTCTATGAGTCTAAGGGTGATGTAGTGATCAGATCACATGACTGGGACTCAGGTCTCTTTGGTTCTGTTTTCAGCTCAGTCACTGAGGCCCGGTCTACACTTAACTTTGCGATTCGGCGGCAGTCAACAGTAAATCACTTGCGTATCTCCCGTCAAGTTTGCAGTGTCTCCTCTGCGCACCGTCCACACTGCGCTGCGTCGAAGGGAACAGCGCTCCCTCCAACGCAGCACTACACCACTTACCGGGGTGGTTTTCCTGCGTCACTTCCTGGATCGACTAAGCGGGTCTATACAGACCGCTCAGTCGATCCAGAGCAATCGATGTGACGGCGGCGAATTTGCTGCCGTCAGTGTAGACCCAGCCTAACTAGCTGCATGAACTTGAGCATCGCAAGTTCTTAACAGCTGTCTTAACATCTTTATGCTTTCATTTGTAAAAGGGGCATAATACTTGAAGATCTTACTTCTCAGGAGTATTAATGATTGTAAAGGGCTTTGAGATCCTCAGCTGAAAGGCACTTTTTATACTGTAAATGCATTATTATTAATAGTAATATTATTTTATGAAATATTGACCAATTATCTATCAATGTAATATCTGCAGTGTAACTACACTTGTTCAAATCATATTGCTAAACATTCTGTAATGACTAGGAAAAAGAGAGGAGGATACATGCTCTGAGATCAGGGCCATTCCTGACATGCTGTACCAGTATGATGTACAAGTTCTTTGTCTGACCTAGAGATTTGATGAATTGTCTAAACTGGCTTTTCCCACCCCTTCTTATAACATGTAATTTCATGTGAATGCCACTACCTTAATTAATTGCAGTTAGGGTATATGCTGTCCAAATTGTTATCAGGAAATACTTGAAAACCTCCTACATTTTAGGTTTTGTGGTTGTGCCGGCTTGTTTGATTGTTCTTTTTTTTTTAAAAAGAGCTTGCAAATTTTCATACTACCTGCGAGGATGTCTCTTATGAACATATTCTGAATAGGTTCTTACGCTGCCCTCATCACCATAGTATATGATGCCTTTCAGTCATGAATTAAACGGCATGACTAACATCTATGTAAGACAAAGGTGAGTGACGTAATATGTTTCATTGGACCAACTTCTGTGGATAAGAGAGACAAGCTTTTGAGCAACACAGAGCTATCCCTCAGGTCTTGAAAAAGACTGAGTAGCTCAAAAGCTTGTCTGTCTCATTAGCAGAAGTTGGTCCAACAAAAGACATTCCTTACCCATCTTGTCTCTCTAATATCCTGGGACTGACACGGCCGCATCTATCACTGGGGTTTGTTCTTTCTCTGATTTTCTCTCCAGGGGAGAGAATCGTATGTGCAGTGCCTTGTTTTGTTTTGATAGGGTCTTTGTTTTTTTTAAATATACATGCTGCTCTGTGCTTATGTCAAAGCAGGCAGGTTGGAGAAGTCCACCTCACACTTGCAGTGAAAGGTGGTGACATTTGTTATGGTCTTTAGTTCCAAGGGGAGTTTATTCGCTACTTTCAGACCAATCCCTAAGGAAGTTCAGTCCCTGACGCAGCTGAGTTTCACTCTTGTGTGCCGTTGTGCCAGAGGAGTATAGGTGTTGATACTGCAAACATCTTTCTGGTGCTTTTAGCTCTTTTTAGATATCCTGGCCCCAGGCCATTGAGCACCTTGAACAAAAAGACAAGATCATGAATTGACTCTATACACATGGGAATAAATGAGGATAAAATATGGCATGATGAGACAAATGTTTCCTTATAGATTAGAATAAGAACCCAATCCTTTCCCCGTTGAATACAACAGGAGTTTTGTAACTGACTCCAGCAGGAGCAAGGGTATAAACATTCACTAATGGA
The DNA here is from genome assembly GCA_007922155.1 of Mesoclemmys tuberculata. Taxonomy (NCBI): domain Eukaryota; kingdom Metazoa; phylum Chordata; order Testudines; family Chelidae; genus Mesoclemmys; species Mesoclemmys tuberculata. The sequence continues at coordinate 20,592,633 of ML675615.1, read as the reverse complement.
GCTTAATTATGCATTCTTTAGAAATACCCATAGACAATGCAAATTCTGGCTTTGCCTTAAAAATATCACAGTACAGTGGATCTCAAACCTTTTCTGTACTTTCTCCCCCAGCTCTCTCCTGTGTAGCCGAGATCTAGCTGAGATCTTCCTCCATTTAGTGATATAGAAAAGGCAGGGTGGTTGCAGCCACCTGGAAGCCTTTGTGAACCCTGAGGTACATAACCCCCATGGTGAGATGCCCTAACTGAATAAAACCACCCCATACTGCCACAATCTATTAGAAATAGTAATATGCCTTAACTGATTTCTAACTGATACAGCTGGGTTTGTATTTATTTATTACTATACAATGTACATCTGGAACCCACTGAAATGCAAACCTATTTCAAGAACAAAATTGCTGACTATAGATATTTGCTACCTGTCACAGGGAAAAGTAATACAAGCAGAATCCCATTAAGTGTATGCCTACCAAATAAAAAGTCAGCTTCCTGTGACCCAAATGATAAAATGCAGTCATAATTTCAACTGTATAAAATAATAAACTGTTAGAATACATTTTACTTTATACTGTAATTTTGCACATTCCTTACTGCAGGAGTGAATCACTCCCAAATCAGTTCCTGGCAAAAGTATAAGATTTTTCAAAGAAAAATATTTTGCATAGATTTCCCCTTTGAAAAATCTGTGTTGGGCTTTGTGCATACATATATACATACTCACACTTACACACAAAAGCTCTTAAAATAATGCTATTGAGGTTGCAAAGTCAAGCACTAAGAAGTTAAGAAATGCCACGTTTATGGTGAAGAAAAACAAACATTATATCCTAGGTGACCCTTGCAGTCCCTTCTAACGCTATGATTCTAGCATTCTGTGAACTACTTTAACTCCATCCTCCCCCATCATTAGCAGACTTTGAAACCTAGACTGCTGTACTACTCCAGCTAAAAGGAGTAAGCTGGCAGCAGGAGGAGGCTGTTTTTCCAGAAGGGGTGGGGATGTGTTGCTTGGTTCAGGTGCTGGGTTAAAGGAATGGTTAGGGGGAAACCAGCCTAGCCTGGATCTGTCTCTTAACCCTGTCCTCAGAGCTGGGGAAGCCCTAGCCCCATGTATTGCTCCTCAGAGGGGGGATTGGTTTCTGTCACCATGTAGTAGGTCTAGGGTATAGGAAGAACTGGGAGAGCAGTGGAGGCTAGCAACCCCACCATGAAAATACTGTAGAGGCTGATCTATATTTCCCAGCCTGCAATAATTCCTCTGTACCTGGGAAGGATGGAAGAGGGGGCAGCCTGGGCCCTGTTCTTCCTCTAGCCCAGCCCCTGGGTGCCAGAGAAAAGAGGTGCCCAGAAGTGGGGGCTGGCGCTGATTTGGATGGAGAAAGGGACAGACGGGCAGAGCCACATTACTTATTTTGGAGGTAGAGAGAGGTCTGATTTCCCTCCACGGGAGGAGCTGCTGCCATCGCAGGGTTGCCAACCTTGCATTTTAGTTTTTACTGACATGAAGATCTGAAGTTGATTTTTTTTTTCAGTGACGTAGTAAACTTTTTACTGACATCATTAAAACTAGCAAGGGAGCAGGGAGCCAAGTGGGCAGCTGCTCTGGGTGTCAGTGTTGGGGAGCAAGCACACCATGCCGCTGCAACCTTCCCGACTGTGCTGCTTCCTCCTCGGCCTACTGAGAATCTCCAAGGCCAAGATGAGTGCCTTCCCTGCCATTCCCCCCATCCCCGACCCTTCCAGAGCCCAAGGCATTTCCCAAGCTCTCTCTGTCTCTGGGCTTTTTGGTGCACACCTGTAGACCCATACCTAAGCCCCCCTCCTTCAAAGTGAGCTTCTGCTGCCTCAGGTTGGAGACAGCCCTGGCAGGCTCCCTTTCCTCCCTACCCCTTGCTGTACAGCTTTGGCAGCTCCCTGGTGCCAGGTGTGCTCCTACGGCTTGGGCAATGACATGAGCCCAGCGTTGCAATGTTCAGTGATTTTGGCAGCCTGCCAACCTTTTCACTGAGGAACACAAGTGAAAGAAAGGAAATAGCCACTTTTAACACTCGATAGCTACATCTTAATTGGTTGAAATTATAATAAAGAACAGAATATCAGACACATAAATGAATACGATTTGTTGAGGGAAGAGTCAACACGATTTTTGTAAAGGAAAATCATACCTCACCCATCTACTAGAATTCTTTAAGGGGGTCACCAAGCATGTAGACAAGGGTGAGCCAGTGGATATAGTGTACTTAGATTTTCAGAAAGCCTTTGACAAGGTTCCTCATCGAAGACTCTTAAGCAAAATAAGTGGTCACAGGATAAGAAGGAAGGTCCTCTCCTGGATCAGTAACTAGTTAAAAGATGGGAAACAAAGGGCAGTAACTGATTAAAAGATAGGAAACAAAAGGTAGGAATAAATGGTCAGTTTTCAAAATGAAGAGGTAAATAAAGGTTAAAAGATATGAAACAGGACTGGTTAGAAGATAGGAAACAGAATGGTTAAAAAATAGGAAAAGGTAGGAATAAATGGTCAGTTTTCAGAATGGAGAGAGGTAAATGGCACCCCCCAAGGTCTGTATTGAGACCAGTACTGTTCAATATATTCATAAATGATCTGGAAAAAGTGGTAAACAGTGAGGTGGTCAAATTTGCAGATGATACAAAACTATTCAAGATAGTTAAGTCCAAGGCTGACTGCGAAGAGTTACAAAGATAATCTCACAGGGCAACAAAATGGCAGACGAGATTCAGTGTATCTAAATGCAAAATAATGCACATTGGAAAACATAGTTCCAACTATACATATAAAATGATGGGAGTCTAAATTAGCTGTTACCACTCACAAAAGAGATCTTGTAGTCATTGTTGATAGTTCTCTGAAAACATCCACACAGTGTTCAGCAGCTGTCAAAAAAGCTAACAGAATGTTAGGAATCATTAGGAAAGGAATAGATAATAAGAAAGAAAATATCATACTGCCTCTTTATAAATCCATGGTACGCCCACATCTTGAATACCGCGTGCAGATCTGCTCACCCCATCTCAAAAAAGATACATTGGAATTGGAAAAGGTACAGAAAAGGGCAACAAAAATTATTAGGGATATGGAACAGCTTCCATATGAGTGAGTTTAATAAGACTGGGAGTTTTCAGCTTCGAAAAGAGACAATTAAGGGGGGATGTGATAGAGATCTATAAATAAGATTAGGGGGGGAAATATCTTGTTTTGCCTGTGCTAAAAATGTTCTTACAACATTATATTGAGAAGCTCTAGTGACCTCATGCTTTGGAGCAGGGACTTGCAATTTGGCTAGGGAATCACACAGGTGTCAGGGATGTGCCTTTTGTCACCCCAGTGAAACTCACCAACTTTGTCTGAGTTCGGAGTCTGAAAAAAATTCATTTCCTCTCTGCACAATAGAAATTTGTAAGTTTGATAGCTAAATTCTCAAGAGATTCTGTCTACACTGAGAATGCTCTAGTCCCTCACAGCTCCTGCATGTGACTGGATTGTACATGCACCATTTTCACCAAGCAACTAAACATGCAAAGACTGAGCAGCGTTTTCCCTGCAATTGCCTTTTTCTCTTTTACTGAGGGCCACTGTGGTACCTGGCACCAAAGTTGAGAATATTGAGGTTGTCTCCTTTTCATGGTCAATGCTGACCCTGCTGACAACCAGGCAGTATAGATGACGAGGAGGAAGTTGCCTGGTTTGAATGTGGAGAGTTGAGAAATGGGGGAGAGGTGAGATAAAGGAAAAGATTCAAGGTGAGGAGGAGATGTCAGGGATGGGGGAGGATAGGCGTCTGAGGAGCAAGAGATTAGGAGCAGTAGCTGGGAAGGAGGGGATGGAGGCAGGACAAGAAGGGTACAGACTCTAATCTACATTTTTTTTCTGTCAAATCGGTGTCATGTACAGAATCCACAATGATGTGGAAAGATATAAAGGTTTTATTTGGACCAAAAAACCCACCCTTTTTAATCCACCAGTCATGATAATTATGGCTGAGATATACAAAACCACCTAAAGGATTTGGACCCCTAATTCCCTTACGTGGCTTTGAAATGTTTATCCTTTATATTTGACTTGGAGTAGTTTCTAAGGGAGAATTTTATTTTAGTATGCTTGGGAAACCTGGGTTCAAATACCTGCTCTGCCACAGACATCCTGTGTTAATTTGAGCAAGGCACTTAGCTGGTTTGTGCATCAGTCTCCATCTGTAAAATCAGAATAACAGGACCCTGCTTGCATGGCACCTCACAGAGGTGTGAGGATAAATACATTACCGATCAGTAGGCACTCAGATACTATGGCAATGGGGGGCATATAAGTACCACAGATGGATTGATATAAATATCCAGTTCCGTTGAATTATTTAATTATGTATTTCTATTAGTCGTTTGGAGAGTCTCTAATGCTAAAAACCCACTGGTGTGGCTGGTTTGTCTGAAATGATTCCCTTACACATAGCAAATAGGAACATTTGAAGGATTCTTACCATTGAGCTGCTGGCCTGCTCCCCTCCAGGAAATCATTATAAATAATTAAACTTTTAATTATAGTGCTGCTAAGAGTCTTACATATGCCCTTAAATAGTATTCCAAAATCACAAGGAGGTTTCTCTGCCTTGTGGTGACTTCAAGAGATTTAAGACTCTTTACAATTTCACCTCCATTTAGTGGCTGAGGAGTTGGAAATAAGATAAGGGAACCACTTTTGTGTTGTTTTCCACAATGGAATGTGCTCATGTGAACCTTGCCAATTGGGCAGTGAAAGACTCTGACCTTTTAGGGTTACAATTAATGCCCTTGCATTGGTGTGTTTTATTTCCATCTTTTCCTGCGGGTAAAAATTTTGAAAACATTAATTTGTCAAAAGCATGGAAGCTATGGAACATAACAAAGAAGAAAAGAAGCAATCATGGCTTTGTCATTTGAGGAGAAGGCCAGCCCTAGGGTCCTATCAAATTTAGTCCTAAATATATTTTACCATTATTGTAAAATGCCCTTCAGCTGGCATCAAGTGTTCCTCACACACTGAGCTAATACATTCTGCAGCACAGACTCTTTAAGGTGAGAATTGAATCTTGTTGCCCCTTGACAGAGAGGGAATAATAGTGTAATACAATAGAACATTTTTGAAATGCTAATGCACGCCACCTGCAACTTAATTTTATTTTTTCTTATTGCCTTTTTTATATGACATTTCACAGTCCCATAGCTTCAATAGATGGATCTGCATCATAAAAATGACATACCAATGATTTACGAAAGACAGTCAGTCTGAGTGAAATGGATGGAGTGCTTTACAGTGTCAGTTTAGCACCTATTACATAGGGTCAATGTTCGTTTTCAATACATCATTAAAGCATCCTGTTAAATCACTCAGAAAATGTTCATGTTGTTCTTTCTGAGCCACCATGTTAGATTATAGGGATAATGAAGTATAACTGCACATAAATGTCAGCATTACACCAGCATATTTTATTGTTTTCAGGGCCAGTGTTTTAGGTTATTCTGAATTCGAAACATGAAAAAACAAAAGGAAAAACACAAAGAGATACAGAATAACTCTTTAGGTGATAGCTCCCATACTTACGTTTGCAGTAACTACCAGCTCCATCAACTTTGATATGCAGTGAAGTCATTCCCTACTCTATCAGTTTTACAATATACACTACTCACTAAACTCATATCAATAAAATCAAAACTGCCATCAGCCTAGTAGTTCTTAAATTATATTATAGAAGATCTATTTCTCTTATTTCAAGAAGAACCTTGGAAAGCCAGTTATTTCAATAGACCTCACTCTGCCAAGGTCAGTTCAAGTGCAAGACCATTATTACTTGCTCCAAAAGCTTTTAATGGTCCCAGGGCTCAGGAGTACCTACCGGTATTTCTTGGTTAAAACTTTGACCAGCAATTTCAGGTTAAAATCGGACCTCACGGGACATGAATCAGAACTTAATAATAGAAAACTTTAAAATATTTAAACGTCCTGAGGAAAGATAATACCTAATAACATAATCCCTCCAATCATCCCTTTCAACAATATTTATTGGTATCCAGTTGGTGTGAGGCAAAAGAAATATTAACCCACAAATACTTTGTTATGAAACCATGATTGCAGAGTTCTGGGAGTTATTATTCATGTTAGGAGAGGATAACACATTGTGTTCCCTTAGGCTAATATAAATGGTTATTTCCTTTCACCATGGCTCTTTATGGAAAAAACAGCTTCCAGTTACAGAAGATCAATGCCGTTATGTCACTGCCTGTGTACAGCCCTTCACAGACATTTAGACCATAACCCTCTTAGCTCAGGGATTGTCTTCTTCCATTTGCTTCCAGATGCTGAGCACTCTTTTGGTCTATTGTAAATAATAATAAAATATGACAAAAACATACTGGCAATGGTGGTGGTTTTTGGACGACGTCGCAGAAAAAATACCTTTGAACCAGGCTCTACGAAATAACGATTCTCTGCTAGGTTAGGGTGGTCAATAATGTATATCCCTATACATTTTATGGAGGATCCCCTATTAAATTATCCCCCCCGATAATTTAAACTCTTCCTCAGCCGTAAGTATAACTAAAAATGAATGCAATCCCGTGCCCTGGATGTCCCTAGCCTCTGACTGCCAGAAGCTGGACAACAGGAGATGGAAGCACCTGGCATTGGCCACTTTTGGAAGACAGGCTACTGAGCTGATGGACCATAGGTCTGACCCAGAATGGCCGTTCTTATCTTCTTATGAGTGGCACAAGATGGATCAACATTAAGTAAGAAACAATGTGAATATAATCAGTTTTTATTTATATGGGTCTGTGGAATCCAGAGGGAGAGTGTCCACCACGCTGCCCAAATGCACACAAAAATATACCTGCAGAAGATGGCAACGATCATTGTGGGGTAACCCTTGAGTAAAACGGCGTTAAGAGGTGGCTTTAGTTTTTCAATGCTGCAGTTGGGAAATTCCTACCAATAACAAGGTGTTTGTCTCAATGACAGGCTTATTTTAGAAAATGTTCAAAGCAAATAACTATGCTTGATTATGACAGTGAATGGCATTGAGTTTTCTCTATTGAACTGTAAAGGATTGTAAAAGTCTGCTACCCTGCTGCCAATAAACTGTTCTACAGGTTACACACACTGCAAATCAGCTTTTCTAGTTCCTAGTCTTCCTGTCAGTCCTTGAAAGGAGGCATTGCTTCAAAAGTTACTGATTCACATAACAAGGAAAAGGAGGTGAATGTAATGGCCGCAAAGTTAAGGCTTTGCCTGTTAGGGATATAACAGACTACATCTGGAATGTGAAATGATTGTGTACAGGACAGTTTATTATTGGAGGCTCTAAAAGGTCAGACACCTCATTTTTACACCTGAGAGAAATGCAAATAATCCAAGAGACCTCTGCATTTCTTTCGTTAAAACTGCACGTATATTAGATAACCCATTCTTCTAGGATCTCTATGATAGGGAACATACAATACTGACACAAGATCACACTGTCCTTTGCTCTGAATTGCTTTGCTTTTGTGCAATATATAAATAGGGGTTATAATTGTGCAGTGAAGTAAGCACAATTTCACAGTAGCATATATTTCGGTATTTAACCTTTTTTTTTTTTTAAACCAAGAGAAAAATTGTTGTTAAATGTTTAGGAACAGAAGTCTGGGGATCAAGACACATTGGTTCTTTTCTTGGCTCTGCTATTGACTCAGACAAGTCACAACCTCTCCTTTGGCCTCAGTTTTCTCCATCTGTAAAATGGGGGCCAAAATGTTTGCATTCTTAGTAAATGTTTGTAAAATGTTTTCAGATCCTCATATGTGCCGTATAAGCAACACATCATTATTGTTTCATAACAATAAGGGTTAATGGGTTGATTTTCTAGCTGTTTCACTACAGAGAGGGTGGATTTGGTTTCGTTCATTCAGCACAAATCCCTCCAATTTATGGTTTAAACATATTTATCCACAGACCACCCATGGTGGCCTCAAGAGCTTCAGAAATGTAATTACTGTAGAGCTACTGCAAAATGCTTGTCAGAGTTGGGAGCTTTGCTGAATAAGCCCCTCAAAGTAAGTTACAGTTTGTGAGCTTCCTACCCTTCAGCCAGATTCATTTATCATAAGGATGGAATATGTCTATTAGGCTTCCAATGAAGGCCATCTTAAATTTAAAAATAAAAATGAACATAAATTGTGCCAACAAGCAATGAAGAATTTCAGGCTTTTTCATAAACGGAAGCTGAGAGAGAACATAGATTGGTCGTTATTTGTCTATCTTAAGAATAGCCCACCTTTCTAATTCCTACTACAGCTGGGGAAAATATTTGGCCAAATATTTTTTAGCAAAAAATGCAGATACAATGACACCAAAATGCTTTGCAAATTCATGTTGATTTTACTGACACAAAAACAAATAAACAAAAAATCCCCAAATTTTGATATTTTCAAAAAGACTTTGTTTAGAAATTTCCTTCAAAATATATATTAAGCTCAAAATCAAAACAAATCATTTAATTTTGGGTCAAGCAAATGGTTCAGATAATCCAAAACTTAATGTTTTTGGTTTGGGTCTGACTCAAAACCATTTTTTAAATTTATATTTCCAAAGTGCCAACTAAACAAAAAATCCATTATTCACACAGCACTGATTCTTAGCACATCCCTCAGAAACTAGCAGTGGTTTTTCTCAACTCCTTTATGTTCTTTGCTTACATTTTCCAAAAACATAATCCAGAGGTTTCTTTTTCTTTGTATGAAGTTGTTCTACCTGAGTTTTCTGCTCAGTCCATGTTTCCTTAGATTATTGAATAATATTTTATTTTTTTTCTCTTACTTGTGACAATATACCAGTACTATCACAGTTCTCCAACCTCTTCGTGCTTTTGAAAACTTTTATTAGGTAACGTTAATTTTCCCTCTTCTTTATGAAAATTAAGTTACGTCCTTTAAACTTTCCTTATCATTTCAAATCTTTATTCCTTTGGTCGTCTTTGTTTCCATGCTCTGCCCCTTTATAAGGCAGTAACTTTCCTATAATACAGTGATGTCATATTCCCAGTGAAGATCTACCCAAGTGCCTTTTACAGAAGCGAGAGTCAACTCTGTTCTTTTGGATTCTGTTCATACAGTAATAGCATCAGTTTACCTTTCTTTCTTGTTGATATGCATTGAGATATTATGGTTTCAAAGGCTTCTACAAAAAAAAAAATCCAGATCAGTATGTTGTATGATTGTTGTAGTAGTTAGCACCTAGACAAATTTGTTGCTCACAGACTAATTATTTTACATTTGTCTGCATTGATCAGCATCTGCCTTCTGCAACACCAATCACTTACACAATCCAAACATCTTGAAAATGGGTCCATTTTTCCTCATTATTTACTCTACCTCTGGATTTTGAAAACTAAACATATTAAATCATTTTTACTTAAAAATAGCTTCCCTGATTTGCAATGTGTATTTTTCTTTTATAATATAAAAATTAAATATCTTTATAATATAAAAACAGCGGCCCAAATTCTGACTGACTTCAGGTTGTGCCTATATATTGAATAGCAGTATTTGGCCCAGAGATTTCTTTTGGACTGGCAGCTGTTTAGCAACATTCAAACTAGTATGACTTTAGATGGCCTAATTAAAGACCTCTGGAAATTGGGATTTGGAATGGAAATGCTGACTGACAGCTAGAATGACAGCCAACAATTTTTCATTATTTCACAAATTGTAAAATTAAGGGTCCTTAGTGTGTATTTTTCACATCATTTTTCTCTGTGGCAATAAGAAAAAATGGAGAAAAAAATGTGCTGATTTGAGCAATGGGGGGATAGTAAATTGAAAAATAACTAATAACATGACCTTTAAAACTGGTTATTAAAGCATATTGGAACACACTGATTTCTGAGACAAAAACAACTGAAGAATTTAAGAATTATCTTCAGGACTACTCTAGCATTTCATTTAAATCTTCTGGCATTTTAGACCATTATTTTACTGACAGGTCAAAGACCAAAATTATTCTTCAAAGGAGGACTAAACTTCCAGAGAAATGTTGCCAACCTGGCATTTCTAGATATTATCTGTATCTATTGTATGACAATTCTGGGCCAACAATAAAATAGTGCTTTCTGTGGGTACCCCTCAAAAACCTCCTCTGGGTCCTTGAACTGATTTGCATTGCAAATTTTGTTGTCATTTCTATGGCAAACTGTCTTCTAAGAGTGATCACAACATCAAGCAATCATATTGTTTCATTTATTACAAAGCATACGGTTCCCTCAGTGCAAGTGATGAGATCCTAAGTGGAGCTGCAGAATTTTGGTAGCTGTAGAACTTCAGAGGCACATTTGATTCACTTTTCACCAATGGCTCAGTAATTTTTTGCTGCTTCATCTTTGAGTAGGATCCCCATGGATGCCCCAATATCAGCCCTTCTTCCCCTCTGCTTCAGACTGTTCTTTGTTGGACCTTCAAATAAAGAAGGAACCAAGGTCGGTTTGCCTGCGCAACCCTATGTGCCCTCAGAGACTGGCACAAGACTGTCTACAGCACATGCTCAGGACATTGCTAACAGAAAATCTCCAATCAAAGCCTCGCGAGGCATACACACACCTGAAGTAGAGTACCTATATGGGGACACATCTCAAAGAACCACAGGTCCTGCACAAGTAACTTCTTCCTAATATATTTTACAATCTTATCCACAAACCTCTGAATACCTCTTTGTTCAATGAAACCTAAAATGAACTAAAATTGTTTGATCTATCTCTGCTGTGTCCCTGTGTTTGTATCTATTATTCTACTGAAAAACAAGATAGCAGGAGATAAATTATATGAGGTTGATAATAAAAAGGCAATACATGAGGCTATACAATAGGCTGACTCTGGGTTCGCCATTTATTTTCTAGAGTTATTGATGACCTTAGAACTCATGAGTGGTACAGCAAAGAGGAGTTATGAAAGTTATGAAAGGTCGTCAATAACAAGTGGAAATAAATGATGTATCCACAGTAAGTCTGTTATGTTTTCTATGTATGCACAGTGCTTTATGATAAATGTGGTAGAAGATGACAGGCTGAAGAGATTGAAAAGGAACTCTGAGGATCTAGACAGTCATGAGATAATGTAGCCCATGGTCTCTATTTTGACTTGGAGCCTTCAGAGGTCAGAAAATATTCAAATTCGTCTACCAGAATACACCAGTGTGGGTTGGAATTCTACAAGAAGAATGTTGTTTCTTAGTCAGAAGTGGACAGGAAGAGTTCTACTTTTTGCACAAGTAGAAATATGAGAAGCCAGGAAAAGTGTCAGTACTACAAAGGACGTGGCTCACTGCTTCTATTCCTAAAGGCAGCAGTATTGTGAGGTAGCACTTCCTATTTTATTATCTGAAGAAACTGGCAACATGAGGCTTCAGACCATAAGGAAAAACAAGCAAGAATCAAAAGATTCCAGTAATAGCTGCTTTAATGATGGATTTTCAGTACACTATAACAGCATGATGGTACAAAAAGTATTTAGATAATATTTCTTGTGGTGTTACACTGCTAGTTCAATGCTTGTATGTTAGTACAAAGGTAAAGGGGCTTGAACTCAAGCTGTGACCTCCTCACAAGATAGGTGAGATAATATCTTTTATTGGACCAACTTCTGTTGGTGAAAGAGACAAGCTTTTGAGCTTACACAGAGCTCTTCTTCAAGTCTGGGGAAGGTACATAGGCCTGGTGAAATTAGGTCTGTATAACTACGTTGCTTTGTGGTGTGAAAAATCCATATTTCCTGTATCAAGTCTATGATTTTTAATGTCTGACAAAGTTATGAATTTAAACTCCCACGCTTATCTTTTGAAGGTGTTGTGCAGGTTTCCTTTGGGGAAGTGAACTGAGAAATAAAATATGGAGTAATCAGTGAAAAGTGTTCACTTGTGAGTGAAATGGTCTTTTTGTCTTTATAATTTTTCTGTGTGAAATATCTGAGATAAATTATGATATCTTCATCCTCTGGACAGATAATCGAAACTTCCACATAGATTGCCACCACAACTTCAACCACCACCACCCATCCAGCAAACTGTTTCTAGAACAGTCCCACATCAGCATTAACTTCTGGGACACCATGATGAGTTTCAGCCATGGAACTTTACAGACAACGATACACAGTAAGCGCACAGATCATCCCACTTATCTTCACAGATTCAGTAACCACCGCAAATACAGCAAGAAATTTTTTATCTACATCCAGGCATTCAGATACCACAGAATATGCTCTGAAGAGAAAGTCCAAGGTAAACACTTTAACACATGTAAAACCACTTTCACCAAACAAGGACACTCCACCAGAGAAGCATATCACATCATGCAATGGGCCACCCAAATACCCCAGGAGGACCTGCTTCAATACAGAAAAAACCCAAACCTTCCAACCACACACTCCTAGTTGTTACCGATCACCACACACTGGAACCTCTATGGGATATCATTATACAGTTACAATCCATACTCGATAGGGACCACATTCTGAAAGGAATCTTTCCTGAACCCCCTCTTCTGGCCTTCAGACAACCCCCAGCTTCCCCAAGCTCATCATCAGAAGCAAGTTCCCCACTGAGAAGGACCCCATGACTCAAAGCAGCATCAGACTCTGCCATAACAACCAATGGAAAACCTGCAGACATATCTCCACTGCTACAATGATCAACATGCCGCACAATTCATCTTTCATGATCCAGGGGTCCTACATATGCCTATCACAACATGTGGTGTACCTCATCCAGGGCATTAAATACTCCCAATTACAACTATGGGGGTGAAATGAGACAGTCACTACACTCTCAAATGAACGGAGGCAGAAAAATTATGGGCAAACTCTTTGCACAAAGCGATGGCTCCATATTTGACCTCTCAGGCTTCGTCTTCAAGGGAGTGAGCAAGCTCTCTGGCTGCTTACAAAGCGCCAAATCTTTCCCAAAGCTGCCTCTACACAAAACCTTTTATAACCCAGTTAACAACACAGCATCACCTCCCAAGAGACACAACTAGCGTCTACATTAAGAGAAAGAACTTGTAAAACTATATGTAACATCGTCATCTGGTGGTGCGTGCCATGACAGTATTGTAAACTAATCAGGGTTAAGCTAGAGTAATGGTCTTGTAAGACATGGGGCTGATACTCAGAAGATTTGGATTCAGTTCCCACTCTGCTGCCAACATCATTCCTGACCTTGGGAAAATCACTTACAACTTACTCTTTTTTTGTACCTCAGTTCCCCATGTGTGAAAGGGTGATAATATTACTTCACTAGTCTTAGAGGGATGTTGTGAGGATAAATTCACTAATGTCTGCAAGATGCTAATGGATAATGTACTGTGGTAAAAGGTCCATAGATATATCAATTCTTGAATAGGAAACCTTTAGAAGAAAATAAGAAGGAAGCTAGTCTTGGTGAGTCAGTGTGTGGACACTCATACCTCTGAAAAAGTATTGATTTCCAGCAAGTTGTTAGATGGCACTTCGTTGCTGACAGTGCCATCTTTCAGAGGACAATTGAAAAATCACCTTCCTGACCATCTGTAGTGATTAAAGATTAAAAGCACATTTTTTGCAAAATAGGGATGATGTTTACCTGGGGGTCCTGGCAAAATTCCAGTTTCTCTGATTATGTCATATTCAATCTACCTACATTCTTCACTTCCTCCGCTGTTGTATAGAGTTGTTGTATGCTGTTAGACATTTGCTGTATTTCATCCGAATTGTGGGTGAACTCCAGTGTGGGTAAACTTATTCCTGTCTGTAGGGGGTGTAGATTTTCAAATGTAAGTGTATGCAATTGTAATGTACTACAATTACACGCATATAAGTGGTTTGGGGCCTCCCTGCCTGATAGATTTGAGGATAGAAGCTGATACTTCGACAGACAGGTGGATGCTCTTAATCTGACAGTTCTTCGTTTACCCACAAAGATCATTTTCAGCTAAGAAGCCTCACCTTTGCAACTTGCTTCCTGCTTCCTCTGATGTTCAGGCAGACTACTTTCTAACGCTCTTGAAAGGAAATGGATTAGAAATGGATGTAAGGAAATGGATTAGAAATGGATGTAAGGGAATATGTTGTTGGGTTTGTTTTTGTTACTCCTTATATGCAGGTGGGGTGAACTGAATTCACAAATTATTGATTTATTTGTAAGATCTGTGTAACATAAGTGCACTCAGAGACTAGATGGACAACATATTGAAAAAAGCAACATAACATATTTATTTAATCATGTGAAGAGATACCCAGCATGAATGCATATGCTGGTTATTTGCTTAATCCCAGGGCCTCTTAGCTACACGATACCCAAAAAATGCAGGCACACTGAGTATATGAGTGCATAAAGTAGGTGCATATGATGGTACCTTTTTGCACACCCCTATTAAAAAATGCAGCCCATAATTTCAAGTCATCTGTACAATCAGGTAATATAGACAGTTAAGCAATTGGGGGTTGTTTGATTATATGGTACAATAAAATTGCCAGTATCTCTCCATTTACTTGGAGCCAGTCATCATTAAGGGCTAGACTGTGGTTTTAAAGCCACACGCTAGTCCAGAGGGTGGTGTGGTCACACATCACCTGAGCACCAGCACTGGAGAGATTGTGCATCAGAGACAGAATCTTTCCCAGTGTTGCTCATTGCAACCACGAGGCTAGCAACTGGCTCCATCTCTTAGGACACATGTTGCTCTGCTAGTGTGCTGGCTGCACTGTGGTGGTGGGAGTTACGGCCTTGCTGCTCCCAGTAATGGGGAGGAGTAGGGAGTGACCCCTGTATTCTGGAAGCACAGAGAGTGCATGGATTACTATTATGGGCAGCCCTGATGCAAGCCACTTATGGGAGTTGTGAGTTGTCCTGAGCAACCATGCAGGGGCCAAACACACTCTCCCACTAAGTGTCCAGCAAAGTCTTTCAATGAGAAGTTCCACATCTTTCAAACGGTGATCGATTGTTAAAAGACAGGCCATTTTTCCAGTATGCAAAAACCAGGGATGCTGCAGGCTGGTGGAACTAGACAGAAACGGTAAAGCAAGCAGTGAATGGGAGTATCACAGTTGTCACCTGACCTTACGATAAGTTTCATATATCACAGCACAGCAGTGGGAATGAGTGCATTTCCCCGTGTCTGCGTGTGAACGCAGAGTTTTTTATTCTATAAGGAAAAAACAAAATCTTCTCTGTTTATAGAATTTGTAAATGGAAAGATGCTTTGTCTCAAAAGACCAAGAAGCAAACATACATCCTCCCAATACTTTTTAAAAAGGGAAAATCTTGGGAAATACAATCAGGCTTCTTTAGAAGAATATGCTAGTGTCACACAGCTAAGCATAAATGGCCCTAGTGAGTGCCCTGTAGTTGTTAATTTACAGCACTGCTCAATACAGATGATGCAGCTTCTGGTTTTCAAAGAGGTTCTTCCTTTTTATCCATTTTCCCACAGTCTCTGACTAAGGGACAAGAAAATGCACTTACTTGCCCAAGATCACCCAGCTATTCCATACCAATGCAGCAATGCAGAACTGTTGGAGCGTAGAGTGCTCAGGCCTCTCTCCTTCTCCCATCCTTGACATGACTCCACATCCTGAACTGGCCCTGAAAAGCCTTCTGCACCATGGTCTCCTGTGGCAGGAGATTAAGGAATGATGCAGACCTGGATCCTTGCCTCCCAGAAAAGGGTCTCTTTCGCTCTGGATACTCCCAGGCGTGGGCTTATGGCCCCTTTGTGATTGCCAAAGCAAAGGGGACATAGCAGACAAGAGAATTTCTCCCGTCAGAGGTTCATGTGTCTGAAAAAGTGCCTTTACACTGTCTTTGACTTTGTTTTCAATTCTTAATTCACCATTCCATTCTTAATTCACCATTTTCTATAGTTAAGGACTTAAACAAAAACCCACCCAAACCCTAAAATGTTCAGTTTGAAAAAAACAGTTCTGATGGGTTTTTTGTTTTGTTTTTTTATGCTGTATTTGTTTAAACATCTGAAATATACTGTTTTCTGAATTGTTACAATCTTTTCTCAGACATCCCTTACATTTCTTAGGGCCACTGTTTTTGATCTATACTGAAAGTCAATGATTTGCAAAGTGTCAACTGCAGCAAAACAGGCATGATTTCAGGGACAGAGTAAAAATCACACGCTTAGCATTAGGTTAAAAACAGAGCATTAGGTTAAAAACAGAGGTGGGATGGTGTCCATGTTGCATTGCTTTAGATATCCCATCCTCTTAATTCCACAAATGTTGCTATATTGCCAGTTAAGGTCAGTGTTAAACCAATGCTGCCTTATTAAATTAAAGAAGAGAAGGGAGAGAATTAAAGAAAAAAATACAGAAATTGGAGGTTTGGCAAAAGGTAGGAATAACTGGGAGACAAATGAAACAGCTTTACAGCAACCTAATTCAAATGCCATTATTTAGCTATTGCTTATCAAGTCCTTTCCACCCAGGATGAACCAGACACTCATATATCTGAGGGTCTGTCCAGTCACAGAGAAATGTGCTTCTTCCTAGATATTTTACCTGCCAATAGGCAATTCACCTTTGCGAAGAACATTTGGCAAATTGAATACAGGAAGATGATGGAGAAGATCCTTTATGCAAATATTTTGTGATGTCTAGCAGAATTTTTGGTTTCTACAGTCCTATTCAGGAGATGGGAGGTACATGTCTAGGCACTTAAGTGGGAGTCAGGAAACCTGGGTTATACTTCTGTCTCGGCAAGTCATTTCACTTCACAGTACCTCTGTTTCCCATCCTCCCTTTACTGTGTTTTCTCTCTCTAGATTACAAGCTGTTCAGGGCAGGATCTCTTTCTATGTGTTTGTACAGAACCTAGCACAAGGAAGTTCTGATCTTGATTGGATCCTCTAGGTGCTATTGTAGTGCAGAAAAATAACAATAATAAGGAGGCCTAGCTTTCCATAATATCTAAGCAAAACCTTGGCAAAACTTAGCTCTAGTTCTGCAGCTGAAGTGTTAGGGTTGGTTAAATAATGTCTCAATAAACTACTATTAGGTTTTTACACAAATGAATAATAATAATGAATAACTGAGCCAATTAAAAATGCAGGGTTTGAGATTGCTTTGAATGGGCATAAACCACAAAGGACTATAAATCAAAGTACCTGCAGAAAGCTTTTCACTGTGTGTCCTACAGGTCTGCATTATACCTTAGTGAATGAATGTCATGTTAGTTTCTGAAAGCCTTTTCATTCTCAAAGCTACAATTTAAGCAATAGATAATATATGCTGGCATTTACAAACTGACTGTTGATTTTATTAATATTGGATGTTGGGTTGCAAGTTTTATCTGGAAATGCTTTAAACTTTTATGCTAAAGTTATGTGCAATAGATATACTTTGATGATGTAGACCAAATACAGTTATCTAGGGTTTTCCTGGTACACGGGTATTATGTAGTCAAGCTGCCATCAGAAGCCATTGAGCTATAAATGCACTGTACAAAATTGGCTTTTTGTTATGTATTAATTTTTATAGAAATGTGCCTGTTTACATTTAGGGCTCATATGTCATTTGTGCGTGTCTCAGAATGATGTTACTTTTGATAGCCATAGAATGTTGTAATGCCATCATTTAGACAAAGCTACTAAACACAGATACACATACAGCATTTAAGAATGTGTGCGTATCTGTGTCAAACAGATGCCTTCTATTGCCACTTAGTAGTACGGCTCAGAACCAACCAGAAAGTAATGTGGTGTGGTGCATAGGACACTGGACTGGGTGTCAGGAGGGGTGGAGTTCTGCCACTGATCTGCCATCTGAACCTGGGTGTATCCCTTCACTTCTCTGAAGGGGAGAACGCTTCAGTTCTATGTGTTACTGTGTTGCTGCTGTGCCAATAGAGTGGTGAAATGCAGGTTTCTTTACTCATGCTCCACATTTGTTCCGGAATTTAGCTCTATGTGTGTTTCTAAGGGAGGGACAGCACAAAGCTTTAGACAAGAGACTACATTGCCTTTATAGGAAATTGAGAGTGAAACATCTAGTGAAACTGTCCTCTTCACGAAGACCAAGTCTTTAATTCAGGATAATAAATCTGTGAAATGATTAAACGTATCAGGCAAATCAACATAAATATTGCAATCTGAGATGTATTGATTCTCCAACTGTAATTCCAAGGAGATGTAAATTAGGCTGCCTAAAACTGTGGGGCTTGCAACTCTGCTTTTTTTATTTGCAATCTCAAAGACAGACTGTTCCGTTAAGATTCCTTGTGTGCTTATCCAGCTACAGCTAGTCTTTCGTGCACTTGGCAATGCATCAGATCTCTTCAGTGGGGTCACTTAGGCACCAGCACTTAAAGTGCAGAGATTGCCTCTCTTCCTCTACTCTCAGTGCCACCCTGCCCCACCTCACCTTTCTGGTGCCCTGTCAGCATACAGCCACCTTAAAGTGGAGGTGGAGGAGGAGGTTGAGACATCTGCCTCAGGGTATTACTAGGAGAAAGGTGAGAGGGACTGAATGGGATGACAGGGGCGTTCGGGGGCAAATAGAGTGACCGATGCTCAGGAGGTACAAGCCTGGGGAAGGAATAGGCTGAGGGGAACAGGCTGGGAGGATTGGTCCTCAGGGCAAGGATAGGCTGAAGGAAGAGGATCTCCCCTTGATCCTCTATTTTCCCCATCATGTTCCCAGGAGTCTCCCTTTCAAGACTCACAGGTCCCTCTCCAGTTTCAGTTAGTCAGTCTTTGCCTATTTGGATAATTTCTGTGCCCATAAAAGAGCTTTCCCACCTCAGTGAAGCATATCACAGCAAAGATTGTATAATGGTTTATCCTTCAGTGTTCTGCTGTTTCATTAGTAGCTCATGTATTTGAATGTTGTCTCTAGCACATGTAAAACTGGGGCCTAAGCTCATTTGTTCTGATAAAAGTGTGAGTGTGAAGGTAAAAAGTTTGAGAACCACTATTGTGTATAGTAGATTACTTCTGAATTTGATGACATTATATCCTGAAGGCTTCCATGCTATCAAATAAGAATGTCTTCTCTTTGTATGTATAGCTTTCTTTTTTCTAGCTTAAACAAGTGAAAAATATTCCTACCAAAGGAATATTTATCTTCTGTAGAATTTAAAATATATTTATAAAGCTGCAGATTTTCTTCTATGATACCAGAGAGAGCTTCTCAAAAGGGAAACTTCTGCAAGTGAGAGAAAAATATTCTGTGGAAATCTTTTGTCAATAGCTGTGTCTGGATTATCTCTTCACTTCATTATACAACTCTCTTACCATACTCACATTGAATTCATAGGTTTAGTCAGACAGATTTCCATAATCTATGTGACCATGTAAACTATAGACAATATGAAAAGCTTTGTAAAAGTCAATCTGAAAATGGTTTGGTCAGAAAAGGAGAGTGAAATGCAATTAAAAAGGTTTATCACTGCAGAGGCATTGAATATAATATACTTTCAGTACCTGCGTTGCAGTTTGAAGCAAACTGAAATGAATAAAAGTTATATTTGAAAATTAAAACGTCAAAGAATGCAAATGGCACTTGAAAAGTAATATGATGTGTGTGTGGGAGAAGAGATAAAATATGGGTGTCTCTATGACTGCTGTAGGCATCAAGATTTTTGAGACTTTGATTCTCCATTTCTTGAGAGAGTCCCATTTCAGAGGGAAACCACTTTATTTTTTTAAAAAACTTTCTACTTTCTTTCAGCTGAAGTTTGTTTCAAGCACTATCTCTGAAGCACTCCACTTTTGAAAAGGTGATCTCTGAAAAGTAAGGGACCTTGAGAATCTATCTAGTCCAGCCCCCTGTGCTCACACAGGACTCAGGGATACCTGTCCTAGACCACCCCGAAAGGTTTGTCTAACCAGTTCTTAAAAACCTCCATTGATGGAGATTCCCCAACCTCCCTTGGAAGCCTATTCCAGTACTTAACTATCTTTACAGTAGAAAGCTTTGCCTGATATCTAACCTAAATCTCCGTTGCGTCAGATTAAGCCCATTACTTCTTGTCCTATCATCAGCGGATCAAACAATTGATCACTGTCCTCTTTATAACATCTCTAAACATATTTGAAGACTGTTGTCAAGTCCCCCTCAGGCTTCTTTTCTCAAGACTAAACATGCCCAGTTTTTTTAACTTTTCCTCATAGGTCAGGTTTTCTAAACCTTTAATCATTTTTGTTGCTGTCCTCTGGATTCTCTCCAATTTGTCCATATCTTTCTTGAAATGAAAAATACCAGACACAGACCAGTACTCCAGCTGAGGCCTCACCAGTGCAGAGTAGAGTAGGACAATTACCTTCCATCTCTTATATGTAACATTCCTGTTAATACACCCGAGAACGACATATTAGCCTTTTTTGCAACAGCATTCCATTGTTGATTCATATTCAATTTGTGATCCACTATAACTCCCAGATTCTTTTCAGCAGTACTGCTACCTAGCCAGTTATTCTCCCATTTTGTAGTTGTACATTTGATTTTTTCTTCCTAAGTGCAATACTTCACGCTTATCTTTACTGAATTTCACCTGGCTGATTTCAGACCAATTCTCCAATGGTCATCTTGAATTCTAATCCCGTCTTTCAAAGTGCTGGCCACCCCTCCCAGCTTGGAGTCATCCACAGATGTTATAAGCATACTCTCTTATCCTTTATCCAGGTAATTAATTTTGTAACACTAGAAGAGACTCAGGATGAAATCAAGCCTTGTTGAAGTCAGTGTTAGAAATCCCATTGATTTCAATGCGGCCAGGATTTAATCCTCCATATTTATTCTCTCTTATTGATTTACAGATCCAGGCTCCAATCCTGCAAACATCAGTTCACATGTTTAACTTTATGCATAAAATTAAGCATATTTGTAATTTGTTTAATGGATCATGGCCTAAATGAGCACAGTTTACAATTAAAAGATTCCTCCCCATTAACTGCCAATACCTGAGATTCTGTCTGCAATATGAATGTCAAGCTGAGTTCTTTTTAGACTGCCCATTGCCAACAATATCAGTCTCAACTTAATTAATAATTCTGTTGATGCATTGCCTGGAAATTAATCCAACTCACTTTGCTATAGTTGTGAAGGGCTAATGAACTTGTAAAGCATTACAAAATTTGGCAGATCTGTTGTCCAAGAATGTGATAATTTTACTTTAATCTTGCAGGAAAGAATCACACTTCAAGTATTTACTATGTGGCCTTTTTCTTCACGTTAAGAGTGAATTGTTTCTTGGAAAAAAAGAGCATCTGGTTAAAAATATTTACATGATGAGCACTTTGTCAAAGATCTTAAAATGAAATTATCGCTATACCCTTGATTTGATTAATATTGTTGTTTGTGACATTTCTCATATGGCACTGTACTGGTAAATAGTTCAGCATTAAACAAGCTTTCATTTGATTGGTCATCATTTACTCTGTCTCCTCAGTTGCAGTAAACTAATATAAAAATTATTTCTGTAATATATGCTAGAGACTAAATTGGCAATAACCAGGGCTCTGATTTTGTCATGGAGGATGCAGTGGACATGGAAATCATGAATTTGAATAAAATCTGTGAAACCAAGGAGCACTGCGACCTGGCACGTGGGCTCACAAAGCTACTCAGGTTTGGCCTGTCTGATTTTCTATCTCCATCTCTGGAGGGTCAGACAGGGCAAACCTGTGTGGAGTGGACCCTATGTGCCAGGTTGCAGCGGCCAGAGCGGGGAGCCGGGCCAAACCCCACAGGACAGGAGCCACCTCTATGGGGTAAGTGCAAAGCAGGCTGCTCTCCAGCTCTTCTGCCCCCCATTATTTGGTGACTTTTCCATTACATATAATTTTTTCCTGCAGCTCTTCTGTGAAATTTCCTAAAAATGTCCCCGCTAAAATCATAGCCTTAGCAATAATTGAATATTTAATGTATAATATGCATTTAATTGTATTAATCCAATGTGCAGCTTGTTGTAATCCTCTGTCATTAAATGTAAACCCTACAATGTCAACATCTGTCATGCGTGACCACAAAGTGTGGTATCTGAGATTACTACACTCTCTTCCTAGAATTAGAACAGGAGAAATCTCTGTATCATTATCTGTAAAGATCTATATAGGAAGGAGACATCTGAAACAGCAAACCTGTGTTATCTCACCTACAAATCGATGACAAGGTCACCCACAAGTTGTTGGGTTCGATACAGGAGTTACTTGGTGAACTCCCATGGCCTTTGTTCTGGAGGAAGGCAGCCTAGATGGTTCATAGTGGTTCCATCTGGCGCTAAAATATGTGTAATACGTGCAGTGTATCTGTGGTGACTGTCAAGTACCAATTGGCAAATGCTGATTTTAATGGCTTCCGTTTTGTTCAAATAATATGCGAGCATTAATATATCGGGTGCCCAGGTAGTAGGGAGGAGGAAGATGCCTAGCTTGAATGCATGGGGAGAAGGACCTTTAGGAATTGAGAGGAGTGGACTGGGACAAAGAGCCAGGAGATCTAAAACTGGTATAGAAGGCTGGCAGGCAAAGATGGGAGAAGACTGGAACTTGGAATGAGAGGAAGATGGGGTCTGAGAGCCAGTTGAAGATAGTGGGACTAGCCGGCAAGGACCCCTGCTACCCTGGAGAATTGAATTCTATCTTTGCCTGTGCCACTGTGTTCTTATCTGGTGCTAGTCAAGTGACTTAAACTAGATGTTTAAAAAGTAGTGTGTACCTCATTCTCTGGGTGCCTGACTTGAGAACCTGGATTCTGAGCACTTAGAGCTGCAACTGAAGTCAATTTGGTGCCCAAGAGTAGTGGACACTTTTGACTTTAAACTCTCTAACTCAGTTTCCCATCTGTAAAAATGAGGATAATATCACCCCCTCACTACACAGCGGAGATGTGAAAATCAATGCATTAATATTTGTGAGGCACCCAGATACTATAGAGATAAGTGCCATAGAAGAGCCAATGAGATTAATAATTCTGTCTTCAGACAAGGGATTAAATAGTGTGCAGTAAATAAAACATGGGGCCATGCATTGAACAACAATGAGTAAACAAAATAGTGAATAGTTGCTCCTTAAATGGGCACCATCCATTCTGTGCATTGAATAAGGCAGGGGTCCTGTGCAAAAATAACGTGCAAAGAATATGTGATTGTGTAATAAAAGACTGTATCAAAATGCACACTCACAACTGGGCCTAATTAACGTTGCATAGGCAACTGTAATTCTGGCATTTCATAACTTTGGAGTTTTTGACTTTGCAATCTTCATAATATTCTTATGTTCTTATTCTTATATAAAAGAAATCCATGATGGCTTTAGTAAATCATTTTGCTATGAGGTTTTATCAGTCTCAAGAAACTGGTGTCGTTGGTATACATATATCATTGAATGAATGTTATTTTACTAGTGGTATATGCATAGTTTCTAATATATCCTTTAATATGGCATACTAGATTATCTGCTTTTCCTATTATTTTTGATGATGCAGTGTTTAAAACTTCATCTTCAAATACGTGAAGTCAAGTTTCTCAAATCAGTTGCCTGGAATTGCCCGTTAAAAGCATTTCCACATAATTAAATTTCAGTATTACACCTGGTTTTATCTATGAAATCTCATGGTCTTTAAGTGAAATCAATATAAACTAAAACTTAGTGACATGATTTCTATCTATCCATCTTAGGCACGTATATGGCTCCCATGTACCAGAGCTATCTTACCACCTTCTCTGAGTGTAGTATCTGAGCCTTCTTTTTAAATGTATTTATCATCACAGTACTCTTGTGAGACAGGAGTATTATTATCCCCATTTTACAGTTGGGAAACTGAGGTTAAGTGGTTTGTCCAAGGTCACACAGAAAGTCTCATGGAGAACACTTGAACCCAGGATTCCCAAGTCCTAGACTAGGGTGCCATAACCAGTCAACTTTTGAGAATTTACCAGTGACCACACCAGCAGGGCTTATGACTTATCTTCCTTTCAAAGGAAGAACAGCAAAGCATCAAAGGGATGTTTCTGGAATAAATTACAAATGTGCAAAAAACAAACAAACCACTGTAACAATTTTCACATATTTCAGTGTACTAGGGCTCTGAAAATACCTGTGCATCCTCCTGCTTTCCTCATTTTTGGTTGGGTGGAGGAGGGGTGTGTGACTGCCTAGAAACTTCTTTTTGTAACCAACTTTTTAATCAATTTTGGAGATGAATGAAGGAGAAATGGTAAAAGTAAAGGGGTTCCACTTCATTGTTGTTTTTACTGTTTTAGGTAAACACTTCAAGCTCATGTGCTTATAATGGTCATTACTAAGTGGTAGCCTGTATAAGAATTTTAACTCTGACAACACATGAAGTAGATACTATATAGCAGGATAAGAAGTCAGATGTTAACATTTATTTTACTATCAATGGGGAGTAACAGTATAGAAAACTCTGTGTACTAGTGGATCCCTCTCCCCCCCCATCTAATGGTGTATTATAAATTTATATGATGGTTTTTGGTATTTTCAGTATGAAATTTAGTCAAAGGCATGAGTTCCATATTGTGGTAACATCAGTGGCTGATTCTTTGTCTTTACTGTCTTCAAGGCATATTGGTTTTATGGTCAATATTGTAAATCTGGATGAGTTATGAAGGTTGTGCCTATGTTGTGTTTAGGGTAATGCAGATGTAGGTAGATAGGTGAAGGATCAACATGAATACAGGTTCAGAATTAAAGACAAATATTGTACAAATTTCCAGGTTTAAAATATCTGTTTTTTCATAGTTAGTGATTCATACTTCATTTCTACTCATTATTACAATCTTAACTGCAATATTTTGGTCTGGGAATTCCCTTGCATTTTAAAAAGAGAGTATTTAAAACATTGACATACAAAAACTTGATGCAAATTATTACCCCTCATTTTCTTTCAGTACATTATATTTTCCTCTAGTGATATTTGTGGTATAAAGACAGTTTCTGATATTCAATAAAAAATAAGATTTGGATCCAATATTTCACTGTCAGCATTTTGTAATTTTCTTGACCCTGATTGGTTCTACTGATGGAATATACAAACTCTGCCAGCTGCACCAGCAGAGTTTATAGCTTTCCTCTTCAGATAATGAAGATTACAAACTCCTTGAATTCAGATGGCTCATCTGACATAGTTTTGAGACTCTGCTGATTCAGATGTATGTTGGCAAAGCTTTTAAACTCCACCAGACTTTAAAAGAAGTTTATAAATGCTGCCAGATTTTGGCAAAATTTAGAGCCTCTATAAATTATCCTCTGGGTAGAGGCAACACATGAAAAATTGAGATGGAAAGGAGTTTTTTGTTTACATTGGTGAAAATCAGCATTATCACAGGAAAGCGGTTGGAGTCACAGCACCATATCTCCAATTTAAATCAATTTTCTCCTAATGGATATTGCAACTGGTAAAGCCATAACCACATTGTCCAAAGTCCATTATATGAATTACATTTGAGAGGCCTTTAAGTATCATATACTTGTACATATACTCTCTCTTCTCCACTACAATTCTTTAGAAAAGACCAATTCTTTCCTCAGATATATATGCACATGGAAATTCCATGGGCTTGCAAAATGCACATGCATATCTGAGGTCACACTTTGGCCCATAATATTTATTTTCAATCTGCGTAAATACAGCTTCAACCAAAATTTTCTAGCAGTTTAATTTTTACATCCCATTTTTGCATTTCTAGATTCCAACTGTTCAAAAATCATGAGTTTGGCATAAAATCATGAGATCTTTTTAAAATAATGTTTCGCGTTTCTTTTATTTTCCTTCAGGTTTTTTAAACTTTAGGATTCATGCTTGTTTACCTTTTTCTGCAGCCATGAGGATTAGCAAACATGAAATTTATGAATAAATCATGGGTGTTAACAACACCTCCATTTTGAGGGTATATTCATAACAATCATCTATCACACAAAAACAATCTAATTTACAATGCAATTTCTTTTTATTGAGCCTCGTCCCCCGATCTTTGAAACTTTCGCTGTAGAGATTTCTGCTTCAGTGGGATAAACTGACTCACGGCCTAAATAAAACCTGTACTTACCATTTACCCACTGGCCCCTTCCAAGTATTTTCTTGTCAGTTCTAGAACTCCCTGTGGAAACTAAACCCACTGAAACTCCAAACCTTGTGTCTCTGAAATGCTGATTCAGAATTCTGTAAGGAGCCCTAGGTGCCTGGCACAAATCAAATATGAGTTCTGATGAATTATCTATTCAGTTTATGTGGTACTCTTGAAAGGCTCTTAACTGCAGGGATTCTAATTTTAAAGGATTTAACCACAAGAAAACCTGGTCACAACAATAGATGTGCTGAAAAACTGAATCATGTGGCTTTTGGGGAGATTATTCTTCTTTTTTCTTTTGTTTCAATTCACTCCAGTGTGTTTTGCTTTTTTGTTTAGTAATATATTTCTTTGTAATATTACTCTTATTTTGTCTGCACATTTTCTCTTCTTCCAAGTTTCTATTAAGATACAAGTTGTGTTTTGAACATGGCAAGGTCATGTGTGAAATAGCTGATGCATGAGTTATGATACAGTAGATGCTCATTAGTAGCAACATGTCGGTGCCCTTTTGCTAAGTTGCTCAGAAGTAGCTGTTGCTGTTATGGGGCATGTTGACAGTTCACATTAGGGAGAGTGTTGGAAGGGGAAATGTTGCTCGGAACCAGTGGTTGTTCCTTCCTTCCAAGGTGTTGTTGCAAACAAGTGTCTACTGTATTATATTCTTAAAATACGCAAAATACATCTTATCTGAATAACGTTATATTGCTGCTGTGTAGTAACTTGCAGGTAGCTCCCAATCTTGCCTTTGACCTGTTTCGTAGGAGTCATTATTTGGACAGAAGCATCTATGAAAGCAATATCTGAAATGAGTGCTTAAGGAAAATATTACTTAAATCCTCAGTTTGGAAAGAAGAAAATATATTAGCAAAAGGGGACATCCAAAATTGAGATGTCCGCCCCCATCCCCCACTTGAAGTAGCAATGGCAGGAGGCCCTCCTCTCCATCCCCCCACGGAGAGAAAGGGCAGTGGCATGGAACCACCTTCCCTCCCCCACCCCCAAATCCAGACTACAGGGTCCCTTTTCTCCATGTGGAGATGTGGGGTGGCAGCTGGGAGGGCAGCCCCTGGACCAGCAACCATGTGTATCGGCTGGGTGAATGCATGGACCAGATTCCTCCTGCCCCACACACTTCTCTTGCCACACATAGTCCTCTGCTGAAATGGTGTTTGCAGGGCCCACCCAGAAAGGAATCTTAGAGTTAATACCCCATTGAGATGTGTGGAGCAATTTACATCTCTCAGAGCTATTGTTTCAGGCTCTCTGTAGACTCAGGCAGAAATCACGTTTTCAAGTTTTTCTTTGTAATGATGTTGGCTCGACAACTTTTTTTTAAACTGAAAGCTGAGATTCATGATCACAAGATTCCAGGTGCTGGGGCCGTAGGCACAAGAATGTGTAGCAGTTATGCTTTAAATCAGCCCTGGTTCCCATTGGTGTCTGGGAGGGGATGTGAAGAGGCCCCAGTTCTGCTGCCCCAAAACTACATGTCTTGGAGGTGGGTGGAGAACTTGGTGTGCAATGAAAGATAACCTGAGGTAATTAGAGAGCTGAATGCGTGGGGATTGGTTGGAGAGGCAGAGTGAAATATTGAAGGGGTAGAAAGTGAAGTGGTGTGGGGAGAAACAGAGTGAGACAGGTGGGCAGGGACTGGAAATGGCATGAGACAGAGAGGCCGAGGATGAAGTGGAAAGAGCAAAAGAAAGACAGAAGCAGAGAGGATATAAAGGAACAGGAGGGTAGAGAGAGACGGAGAGAAAGAAAGTGTAGAAGAGTGAGGAAGATAGAAGCCATTCCTCTTGGCTGATAGGAGTACCGAGTCCTGGAATTAATTTATTCTCAACCCCCTAGTTAATTCATTTCTGGTCACCCACAAAACATCTAATCTCTTCTCTCATCTTGCCCCATTCCTCCTCAATCCCTTCAATTTTGCCTCTCCAGTCCTTCACTACCATCTCTGTATGTGTCTTTCTCTTCCTTCCTCTGCATCATCACCCCAGGGCATGTTATGCAGATTTATGTAAATTCAATGCAAATGTATTCAGATCTACACCTATTTCTTCAAATAACATCTACTGGTTTTTGCTTAGATGATGGTGGCAGGTATGTAGTCATCCAAACTGAATTCAAGCCATTTGTATCATTCTGGTACGGGTCCAGGGATAACTTAACACCATATGTTAATTTTGATTAAACACTTGTCAGCCAAGAGGAAGACTATAAAATCAGCCCCACCATGGGATATGAAAAGAGATGCTTCCTAGAGACATATGGCAGACTTAAGACCCTGAGAACCTTTAAAATGAGAGATTTTGTTTTGCAGTACTGCAGGTAATATTTCCATATGTTATAATGTAAGCTCTGTGCCTTCCCACTAGTGCACTTCATAAGTATCTAGTATATGTGTTTATATTCAGTTATCTTTTCTTTTTTATTTTTCTGTCCATAACTGTAATTTACCAATAAAATCTGTTTTTATTTTAATCAACTTGACTGGGGCCTTGGAAACTGTTAATGGGGACAATCTCTGAGTGCCTCAGAGAGAAACTAAATGCTGACTTCAACGAGGGCAGACTCCAAAGTGGGTAACAGCTTGAGTAGAAGTTACAGAGGAAAGGGGAAATGGTGAAAGGGCTCAGGGTTTGCCTTTGGTCAGCATGGGTATGGAGAGAGCCGAAGTGCCATAACTATTAAGTGTCCTAAGCACCGTTACAGTTAGAAAGGATGCAAAACCCAGCATAAGCATTCAGGCTAAATTCACATTCCATGCTGGAAACAGGAATGAAAGTTCCAGAATAACGTTAGCAATGCTCATTTACAACTCAAAAGACCCGATATCCCTGACTGGTTGTTTACTAACTTTGTAGGCTGAGAGATGTTGAAAGCCGTGTGTAAATAAAAACTTAAATGCCTGGAATTTTTCCAAGAACCTTAGAAACATCACGGACCATTTATTAGTAGTTTTTATTTTAGATATATGCATTATTCTACTTGCATGATGTGCACTGGCTAATGCCAGTATGATGCAGCTGTTCAGTACTCACAACATAAATCGGAAAGGAGAGTATCA
The DNA here is from genome assembly GCA_007922155.1 of Mesoclemmys tuberculata. Classification (NCBI taxonomy): domain Eukaryota; kingdom Metazoa; phylum Chordata; order Testudines; family Chelidae; genus Mesoclemmys; species Mesoclemmys tuberculata. The sequence goes on along the minus strand of ML675615.1, from coordinate 20,563,472 downwards.
GATTGGAACATTTTGATGGAGCTATGTGTGAAATCTGAGTAGTTTTAAACTATTTCTGAATGCTTCCTGAACCCCCAACACCCAATGGCCTGACTTGTCTCTATTTTCAAAGTAATTTACTTACATATTATAGCAATTCCCACAAGTGCTGCTATAGTTAATGGTCTGTCAGTGTTTCCATGATAAACCCTAGGGGTTTTCAGAGCAGCTATAAAAATTCACTCCAGGGAGAACTTGGTATGCCAAGTCCTACACCAGAAGCTATCTTTTTTCTTCCTCAAATCAGGTATAAATCTGTTCAGCCACTGTAACTTATAGGAGCTTTTAAAAAAGTTTAGTAATTTCAGATGTTTTCTGTGCCTCTATAACTCAAAAACAACATAGTTCAAATATATACAGTGGTTGCCCTTAAAAAGTTCCATTAGTTTGAAAGACTGCCCATGCTAATTGAATTCCGTTCCCATTTTAAAGAAAGGAAATAACTGGAGGACTAGTAGAAGCTTTAAAGCCAGTGGAAGTTTCAAGTGTATATATTTGAACTAAGATATTCTAGAGTTACAGAAACACAGAAACAATTGAAACTATTAATTTTATTTTGGTGTTTTATTTTACAATACCAGCTTTTAACTGGAAAGGCAAAAATGGGCTTGAAAACAGAAGTTTAGGGGAGAGCTAATAAGCTACATTTCCCGTTGACTTTACGGTCCAAGAGACAGAGCTGATGTCATTGTAGGAACCAGGGAAATATCAAATTCAAAGCAAAAATATTCTAGTGAAAATTCTAAGGTTTAAAATTAACAACTGTACACTTTCCTTTTGTGCAGCATAGTATCTGAAATACATGCTTGTACCAAAATCAATGATTTCCATTTAGACTCCCAATACCAGGAGATAACATGGCTACATTCATGTGCCCAATATTATTTGCTCTGATTGCACTCATAGTCTTAAAATAATGCAGCCTGTTGCTCGTTCTTGCAGGGACTTATTAGAGATCTTGCAGTTTACACAGCTGTAGATAACATCACATACAGATAACAGACTCCTACAATAATATTCTGGTAGAACATAGTGGATTAAAAACACAATGAAAGCTTTAACTTTAACCCTGTCCATTATCAAAGTAAAATTCAAAGATTTATGAGTGCAACTGTCATTGGCATTAATTGGACGACAACAACTATAAATGCCCTTTCACCACTTTCAAAATTTAGAAATAAATTGCTTGCTTTCTCGGTTTGAGCAGGACAGAGTTGGAAATTATAATATGTCTTTGATTGTTTTTTGACTAAAATGAGCAAAATTTGTGAGTCAAGTGTTTTAATGGCATGATGACTGTAAGGAGTAATTAGGTGAAGCCATTAGTCCATTACCAATGTTACCTTTTAAATTAATAAATTGATTGGAAAAACTTATGGCCATTACAGTCTATGTGGAGCATTGTTGACACAACATGGAAATGTTTCATCAAAAATTAATCATATCAACATTACTCTTAGAATCTGTGGGATATAGGAATTTAAAATAAAAACAAATATATTTATGTAAACTATTCTTTAAAATAGTCTACTTACACCTATTTACATAACGAATCCATCACTTATCATCCTTAGGAGATTAGGATAATTAAGCAGAGAACAACTTATATTTATTCATGCACTTTCAAGAATGAATGAATTATCTCTTCCTGCATATACTTAATATTTTCCCTCAGATTAGTAACATGGATGGAGGGATAGGATTTTACCAAAAAAATAAGTTATGTTCTTTCCTTTAACACAGCAGTTTCCAACTTGTGGTCTGTACTACAGGGGGCCCGTGGAAAAGAAAAATAATAACATCCTCACCAAGGAAATGTAGAATTTCAAATCAAACTAGTAGCATGTGGTGGTGCGCAAAATGTTTGGAGGCTGAAAAGGGGTCTGCCCACTTGAGAAGGTTGGGCAGGGCCAGGTTAACACAGGGGCTTTAGGGGCTGCAGTCCAGGTCCTCGGGCTAAGGGGGGGCCCGCAAAAATAAATCCAGGTGGCTGGTGACCCACCTGTTCAGGGAGGCTAGACCCCAGCCCTGCCCCCTCCGCCCAAAGCCACGCCACTTCTACCCCTCTCCCGTCAGAGCCTGGGTGGCCCTCCCTGCCCTGGGCGGCCCAAGCACCAGCCAGGTTGGCGGGGTGGCCCCAGTGGTGGAGCATCCCAAGAGCCCCCAGAGCCCATGCCCCAGCATTGCCTCACCCCAACCTACCCTGGCCATCCTGTGCCCCAGTCCCTTCCCCTCCTCCCCAACTGCCAAAGTGCCCGAGCACCAGGCGCAAACCCAACCCATTATCCGGTCCCAAGCTGGCCAGTCTGCCCCAGCCCCTGGAGTGCCACCACCCGCCAACCCATGCCACATCACAGCACTGGCCTGCCCCGCCTCGCTCCCAGGCTGTCCCAGGCCCGGCCCAAGCGTTCCCTCCAGCCCCCAGGGCACTGCCGGGCCAGCCCACGCTGCGCCACAGCACTAGCCGGCTCGCCCCCGGAGTGCTTCCGGCCTGCGCGTACCCAGCCTGTGGAGCACCACTGGTCTGCACTGTGCCACAGCGCCAGGCCGCCTCACCCCCAGGCTATCTGGTCTACTCACAGCCCCTGGAGCACCACCGTAAGGGGCCCAACAAAATTAATAACCCCAGGCCCACGGGAGAGTTAATCTGGCCCTGAGGTTGGGAACCGCTGCTTTAACGGCAAAGAGAACCTGACTTTCAAAAAAGTTTATCTAGAACGTTTGCTAGGTTAAGCATTAATATGATTGATATCAGCAAACGGGAATAATGAGAGAGTCATACAGTGCTCAATTGAAGTGGAAATGGCAAAATGTGATTGAGAAAACACAAAAATATTGAAGTAATCATTCAAAGCCAGGTCCTCAAAGAAATTTAGGTGCCTAATACCCATGGGAGTTAGGTGCCTCAATGTCCATTGAAATGAATGGTCCCTTCTGGCCTGAGAATCTCTGATTCTAACACCCATTGAAGCTAATGGGAATATGTTGAGGGACCTCTCATCACCCTTGTTGTGATTCTTCTTAACTTTTCTCTTTCACTGCTCTTTTAGATGTACATATTAACTAGCTGGAATATTGTTAATCTGCCAGTAAACGTAAGAATCAGGAACATGGAAATACAGTACTTGTCATACTGTCTCAGACCAGGGTCCATCTTGTCCAAGGTCCTATCTCTGACAGTGGGCAGCACCAACTACTTCAGAGGCAGGTGCAAGAACCCCACATTAGGCAGTTGTAGGATAATCCGCCCTGTGAAAGACTCATCGGAATCCCTCAGAGATAGAGTTTAATTTAAACCCTGAAGCATGAGGATTTTATCCCTTTCAAAACTGTTTGTTTGCACTGTTATAACTCTGGTTATTCTTTTACATATAATTGACTTCAATACACATCATGATGGATGTGCAAGCGGGACTAATATATTATGTCAGTTACTGAAGAATAGTTAAATGAGGTTTTAATGTTTCATTTGTTTAAATTTCCCCTATTCTCATATTTTGTTTAATTTAAAATATGTTATCATCTGGACAGTGAGGAACTGGCCAAACTTGATTGGAATGAGAGAGAGAGGGAGCTGTCTTCTCTAAGAAAAACAGTACGTAGTATCACTTCTGTAAAATCATGATGATGTCCTCACTCATACTTTGAATTCCACAACTGGATACATTTGATATTTTCAGTACAAGATTAGAAAGCTATTTGAGAGAGTCATAGCGTTGTGGGCTTCATGAGTAATGACAGAAAAGGTTTAAAGTACTAAATTCTTTCATACCACTAGATTTATGGTTATGCCTTTTATGACTCTGAAAACAGCATTACTAATTTAATGGAGGATTTACAATAAAATACTCCTTGAGGTAGCATACCCAAGGTACTGAGGATTTATAAATTACATTAATAATTTGAATTATTGCAGTTACGAAATAAAGCTGAGGAGTGTATATTTTCCCCTGGCTTTAGAAATCATTTTATTATATACATTAATTCAGCTTACAAGCCTTATCTGAATACTGCATTGCTGCATCTTCTTTCCATGGAAATCAAACTCTGAAAATGTATTGTTGCAATAAAAGATACAGTGGTTGATCGCTACTAGGGGATTTGATTCTCCCTGGCTGCCACAGAAGGCTGGAAACAATAACTCCTAATGCCAGATGTGGCAGCTAAACCAAAGAGGGAATTTTGCTAGGTGAGGGAGGTAGTGTTTGACTGCTGTCTACTCCGCAGGGATTCTTGGAGGGGAAAACATAGGACCTTCACTAGCAGAGGCGAGATGCACTGATTTAGTGTAGGTACCCTAGCCAGATATCCTCCCAGTTGGTGACACCCACTCGTGAGGATATAGTGGCTGTCATGAGGTCCTTTCCCTCTCCTGCATTAGAACACGGATTATGGATGTTCAATGCTCTTCTGATTTTCCATAAGTCAGATTTGTGGTCATGTAGGGTCCAGAGTCCTGGTTGAAGCTAGTCTTTTACCTGGCATTGATGGAAGGGGAAGGAGAAAGCAGAACAGGCCCATGGTAATATTCAATAGCAAGCTTGGTTTTTCTGTGTTTCCAGGCTGTTATTCAGGACGTGTTTTCTTTGTTTTGTTTGATGGATGATGCTCCATTGGATCTGGACATGTCAACAGCTGAGGAGGTGATAAACACCTAAAATAAGATTGGGTTTGTTGACCCTCAATAACCTGCAGAACCAGTGATAGCAAGGCCATATTCTTCGTAATATATATTTTTCAAGTGTCTGTTCCATGGCTTTATAAAGCCATACAAATAATTTCTAAGGTAAAACAGATTATGTATGAATGCTTTTCTCAACAGTTATGAGGTCTGTCCATTATGGCTGAGAACAAAATGAAATATATTTTCTTAATACCCCAGTGCTTCACACACACAGAAATGTGTCCTTCATTATCTTCTCTTCCTCTACGTTGACTAATTAGATAAGCACCTCTTCCCCCTGCATCTCACCCAGTGTCTCTAGGCAGTAGATTCCTTTTGCCACCTGCTTTTTTCTTCTTGTTCAGTCTCATGTTTACAGTTACCCTCGGACAGCTCTTCCGAATCAGATATCCCACTCCCATCTTAAAGTTCATGAGCCAAATTCAGCCCAGATGTAAGTACAGCTGATTTTGCACAGTGATGCCCGTGCAAAGGTAGACTAATTCCACTGAACTCATGGGAAATGAAAAACGATGTTAAAAGGCTTACTATAATTTTCAGCATCTCTTGGACTAAGATGTCTTCAGACAGAGAAGACCAGATCCAGCTCCCATTGAAATCAGTGGCAAAATGTTCACTGAGTTGAGTGTGCGGTATCAGGCCTGAAGGTAGTGAACAGACTTTAATAGTGAAGTGTTCAGCTTCTAAAACAAATTGAGGGGACTGGTGAAGTATATAGAGGCAGAATGTTGTGTCCCATGAAGTACATGCTAAACTACCCAGGGCAGGGCTTATAAGGCCATTCACCTGGTGGCTGCACAATACATTGTTTCATCTCCCTCCCTCCCTCCCTCACCCTCAGAAAACATATTTTTGTTCATTGAGTTTTGGGCGAAGGTTTGTATTTGATTCGTACCACACGGAAAACCGTTCATCCATCTCTAAATTCAGGTGACAGTTAAGTTTTCAGTCATCCTATCTTAAATAAGACAATTTATAGAATAAAAATTGTTTTGTCCTTTAAGCAGATCTTAAGCAATAAAGTAGATTATTTCATTTTTTTAAGCACTGAAATGGTATCTGTGAACAAATGAAACAATGATTAAAGATAGTAACAGTTTATTGGAAAAATATATTTACACGGTTTAAACTGAAAAAATCTAATTAAGCTACAAAGCATTTTTTAAAAAATAGAATCAACTTCTGTATAGACTGTAGCATGAGAAAAGGAGGGCTGGCAACCAACATTTACTATGTAAATTATCTCTAAGCCATGCTAAATCAATGAGTTTTGCTATAGATGCTCATTCCAGGTTGCTCCCTATAATGACCTCAATTATACATGTCTTCATTGTGAAATTATGATTGCCTTTGGCGGGCTGCAAATGACAGCAGAGGAAAGATTTCCATGATAAAACAGCACAACAAGTAATACCTGCTCACATTAGAATGCATAGCTTGATGTGTAAGTCAGTACTACTCCTGTTTAACAATCTAAGAAATAAAATAGGAGAGAAGAAGGGATAGGAGACAATGTGAAGAGGTATCTTGATTTTAATAATAATAAAGAAGTTAATAAGATAGCATATTTTAGAAATATGTCAGATCGGGATCTGTATTTGCAAGAAAATTGCATTCTCTCCAAATACAGAGGCACAGACTTCAGAGCTACAATGGGTTCTCCCACACTAAGACCTATTTCATAGTAATATTGGAATTTGTGTTGCCCTGTGTTGCCAACACTAACAATTTTATCATAAGCCTCATGGTATTTGGTGGTTTTCTTAAATTCCCAGCTCCTGGAGTCATGTGAAAACATGAGAATTTCAGCTTTCATCTGAAAAACATTTTCTCACCCTCATAATTGCAGAGAAAAGCTTGAAAATGTGAACCGAGTACACCCCAATGATTCAAAAACCAGAAGGCAAATACAACCCCTCTAATATGTATTGTTTTATAAAATCTCATGATGTTTAAGAGTCATTTTAAGGGAGTTCACTCATGGTTTTTCAATGCTTGGAGTTGGCAACATGGTGCAGTTGACTTCTAGAAACCACTCCATGCCATTTCTGAAACCATGGACCTTCTCCAGCAAATAAGCAATTTCTGGCAGCCTGTGTCCTGTCCCAAATGGAGTGGATGGCTCCACTGTAGAATTTGGACTCTGGAACTGGATCTAAAAGTCTAGACTGTATTCACAAACAACCAGGAAGCAAACAAGAACCTGAAAGCTGCTGAGTCAACCACTGAAAGCAAAGACTTCTTCCTGGCAGCACCCCAAGTTTATGACTCCCAAGCATTGGCAATAAACAGTAGATTCTGCTTATTTCAGTTTGAACTTGGACCTTGGAACTTGAACACTTTCTCTCCTCTGATATGCTTTTTGCTCCACCCTTTTTCGTTACAGCCCCTCTGCTGCCAGCCTCGCTCCCTGTCCTCCATGTTCCCTCCCACTCTGCCCCCTTTCCTCCCTCTTTCCTCAAGGTACACCTCTTCTATCTCTGTTGCCTACTAAATGTACAAGATTATTGTAAACCAAACTTCCTGTACTGATTTTTATGCTATAGAGCAGGCATGCAAATGATCAGTCTTGGGGCTAAATTCTCTGCTGGCCTAACTCCACTTGAGAATTTGGCCCTTAATGCGCAGAATTCATCTCTCTGCTATGGAAATATGCACTCTTTGAACAGTTTCAATTTCCTTTTCTTCAAGCGTGTTGAAAATCTCTAGTCTAATAGTATTGAAAACTAATGTGATCGGTTCAATATTTAACATGGGGGAATTTATAGATGAGATTAGCTAGCGAAAAGCTATTACTATTTGAGTCACTTATATGTATATAGATGTCACAGGTTTCAGATTTTTAAAATTGAGTGTGTATATTTTTCAAAAAGCACTCATGCAGTTTTAAAGAAATGTTTGTATTGATATGTCAGTACTTAAAGCAGTTGCTGATTTTTCTCTAACAGTACTAAATATCTAGAATATCACTGTCTACCAACAATTTGAGAGGGCACCGTCCTCTCATCTACTTTTGTGGTATTACAATGAGATTTTCCTATCTTTTTAAGTTTTTCTTTTCCCTTGGCAGTTGTGTGAAAGAGCCACAAATAACAGAGGAAACTGTCTATTGCCGTGTTCCAATAAAGCATTTAAGCACATACTTATTTTTAGGAGTAGTCCTGTGGACATTAATATTTGCTGGGACTACTTTCTTCCCTAAAGTTAATTGTGAGCTTAAGTGCTTTGCTTGATCGGGACCTAAACAGAGGGTACAGTGAATCTGACTATACTCAAAATATTGTCAAATATACAAAACCAGCAAAGAAACAAATGTCAATTTTTCTCCCTACTCGTTTTGGTACTTTTAACAGCAATAGCTAAAAACAAATAAATTAACACAGAAGCGTAGCTTTTAAGTTGATTATGTCCATTTAACAGTGGGTTGCATCTGAATAAACCTGGTTGTGTAAGCACATCTTGGATACTGATAAAGATCTTTGGTAAAGCAATGATTAAAGGCATGCTAAATAATTATAACTGCTTTAATGTAAAAATATTTAGAACTTAATGTGACACTAACAGCGTGTTTTCAAACATACTCTGTGAGAAAACAAAAATCAATTGTGTTTTTGTTTTTCAGTTGATCGGTACTTATTATGTGTTGTAATCTCAAAGTGACCTCATGGATATTATTTCACTGAATTATGGCCACTATTCAATTTTCTCCTTTGCTAGAAGTGGATCTATTTTCCACTAATGCACTTCCAACATGCAAAATGGAGGCCTGTTTGGCTATCATTTGCAAAATAATCTAATTTTTATTGCAGCAAAGTGCTCAAAAAAGTCCTGCTGAAGAGGGTGTTGATAGGTTTTAGGAGTCTTTCATAGAATTCAGTGTGAGAAATAGCACATGGGATTAAGGAAAAAATATAATAAGAAATAAAACCCAATTCTCTAGTGAATGATCCTCTATTTCATTTCTCTTCAAGGAAAGATGGTCTTTATTAACCGTACTGCATGCTACATATTATACTAATTAACTGCTGTTTATTCTGTCAAGTACATTCAAAATACTGTATGTATAAAAGGAAGTCTGTGCTCCATGCAAAAATAGCTGCAGTACTAAAGCGTATAATCAGGATACATATTCAGGGCAGAAAGTGAGGAAATGATAGTAGAATGTGGTGTTATAATTAGTGACTGTGGGACATATTGTACAGTCCTGAGATGCTGACACAAACTGGAGTTTTGTGTGAATAAGGACAAAAGGATTTTAGAAGCAGTGTGGCCCAGTGGGCAGAGAACTGAACTGAACTGGGAATCCAGAGATCTGGGGTTTATTCCCAGCTCTGCCACTGATCTGCTGTGTGACATTGGGCAAGTCACTTCACCTGTCTGTGCTTTTGTTTCCCCTTCTCTTTGTGTTTCCTGTCTATTCTAGACTGGAAACTGTTTGGGCAGGAACTGGTGTTTACTATGTATCTGTATAGTTCCCTAGCATAATGAGACCTTGATCCCAATAGAGATCTCTAGGCACTACTGTAATCCAAATAATGACAATAATTCAGCCTAATATAATTTTTATAGCTACTCTTTCTTGCCAACAGTTTGTGTTGTTTCTAAACTAGCACTAAGAGTATGAAGTGGAAGAAGGTCTGATCTTTTGCACAGAACATGAAATGTGATATTGATTTTTTACAGTCCTGAATCAGCCTAAGACTTAAAGCAGCAGACATAATTTGCAGCATTCTAGGCACTACATTACCTTCTTCCTTAGTTGAGGGGAATATGGACAAGAAGGATGTAGCTGTCGTCTTTTCTGAGCTGCCTGTCTACTTTGAGGCTGATGATTATTTCAGGTTAACCACCTGAAAGGCCTTTGCACACAAGGGTTCACAATCAGTTGATAGATTGACAAGCCGTGTGAGCATATGAAGTTAATCCTTTTGGTCTTCCCAATGCTACCAGAGGGAGAAAGCCTGCTAAACTAGAAAAGTTAACATAAGTTAATAACTCAAAAGGAGCCATTACACATGAAAAATCAGAAGAAATTAAAAGAAATGGAATATAGTGTTTATCTTCATGCATAGGTTGCAAAGATAGAGGCTGTTTTCCTTTTAATTTATCATATTGCAGGATATAAGTCAAAATAAAGGAGAACATTGTATCTTTAACAGAAGCAGTGCAAAAGATTTTCCTTATAAAGATTTCCACCAGTTGGGGAAATCACAACCATGTCTTCCCTGTAGTTTTCTAGGACATTAATCACTATGGTAAAAATGAGTATTCAGATTACATGAAGTTCATCCCTCTTCAGAGGGCCAGAAGAAGGCATATGCATCACACAAGGTTTATTTAATTTCTATTAGATGACTTGTGCTGGCCCTCTGCACCGGGGTGGATTTCACTAATTGGAATGGGGGAAGGGAAAGAGTGATAGATGTTTGTGTTGCCAACTGAAGTAAGGGTTGGGGTGAAATAGATTGGCCCACCCAAACTTGGGCACTGGTCAAAGTAAGCTTTTCCTAAAACGTATGCCTTAGGCAGTGTCCGTTCCATTTATCTTTGTTTCACTCCAGCTAGTTAATTTCTGTGGACATGAATAAAGGAAAACGACACTGAGACAGCAGAGGGTATGCAATTTAATGATCCAGTGATTCAGTTCCTAATCAAAGTTTCTGACAAAAGCTAATCAGCCCTGACACCCGGGAAGGGTGAAGTGGGTATTTTCCTGCTAATGTCTTCTTTACAAATTCCAGATTGTCTAGAACCTCAGTAATGTGTGGTTGTAATATTGTTCTTGATTTTTCATGGCCACTCGGCTGCCTAGTGAAAGGCCCTGTCATATGTCTAATGTACCCACTTTAACAGTCTCACTTAAATCATCCGCACAGCTGTCAAAATGAAGAAAAGTACTTAATGTTGCCTGATGTTGCCTCCAGAGAAGTGACAGGTTTAAGGGGGAAGTGCTGTTATCTGAATCAAATTCCAGTTCTGATAACTCTCATTATTTAATCATGATGAGACACCCATTTCTTCACAAGTTTTTATTTCCATATCGATGTTGGTGCTTAAAAAAATCTTGTTTTGCTGTTTCCTTCATGGTAGCTGCCTTTCAGTTAGCATTATATAGCAACTATTCAGCAATGGAAATCCACAGGCATAGAAGACGTCTGAATTCCGTAGATGTAGGGGTTCTCTAAATCAATGCACTACTGTCTTGTTTGTTCTGCAGTCAGAGACTGGAGCACCAAAAGTGAGGCTGAACTTTCCACATTCATCTTAATGGGCTATTAACTTGAAAGCCCAGTTCTGAGCATTTAAATGTGACATAGCTTCAAAGGTTTTTTCTTGTAAGAGCCTTGTGAATAGGGCCAAGAGAAAAAATATCATGGCAAAGATAAAATTGTGACTTTTGCAGTGTTGATGACAGTGCAGCTTGATTGCCCTGCTGCTTGCTCGCTGTTGCTGAAATGTCTAATAATGACTATGTGTATCGGCAGTAATTCTAACATCAAATGTCCTACCTGCACATGCAGCCATACGTGGCAAAATATGCAGAGCCATCTTTATAAACCATTGGCCAGCAAAACAGTATGACATTTTTGTGGTTTTAAAAAAATATTATCGGTGCCTAGAGCATGAACTAAGCACTTGTTTTAGTTGTAGGCATAAATCAACATTAAAATTTTAAATTCAATAAAATATAGGAATGACATTGCAATCTCTTAGTAGAGGGAAAAAGTGATATCTCACGTGCAATGTAATATTTGGTAATTTTTTTTTTTTTACGGGTAGCCTCCATATTTCACTTGAAAAATTCAAAACAGCAAGGTTTGCTCTGAAATGAAATGATTACTCTGTTGCTGCGGTATATGTAATTTTAATTCTGCTTCTTCAGGGTGGAAATAAGCATATCTGATACCAATGCTTTTCTTTAATCAGCATGGACGTTGTCTGACATCCAAAGAGCATGAACTAGGGAATTAAGTTATAATAGAAGATTTCATTGCCATGTATCCTATTTTGCTTCGTTTCTTGGGCGGATCCTTTCAGTGTGTATATCTTTTCAAAGCTGAAATCTTCCCAAAGAATCAATGGGAAAATAACGTCATTTTGTATCAGTCATTTCTTCCTTTATTTCCTTACTTTTTGCAGAGGTGGTTCAACTCACTCTTCCTGAAGAACACAAGGTTAGCGTTACCACAGTAACAGTCGGATTGAGTGCTGTATTGACCTGTGCCATCCATGGAACCATTAGGCCCCCAATTATCTGGAAACGCAATGGAGTCACACTGAACTTCCTAGATTTGGAAGATATCAACGTAAGTCCTGAATTGTGATTGTAATTTTCTTTCTAGTGGATTGAGTATGACTTCATTTAAAAAATGGTAATAGCTTTAAGTGATCTGTTTTATTTCTTTATTATAATGGAACATTGGCAGATGGCATCATATTTTGTTTTAGTATGGACTATGAGTAGGGAGGAAAAGGAAACTGAGTCAGACAAAATAAACAGCTGAGAGGATGGGTAACATATTATAACACCTACCACCAACATTTCATCCTTCATGAAAGTCTGATGAGACCGAGGGTCCTTTGGTGCCAACCCTTAAAATCATGGGTAAACTGGCTACATAAAACATGAATCTCCCAGCCATCTTATTCCCAGTTAGAAGAAACATATCTAGCCATCATGGGAAACCACAAGTTTGTGGATGACTGAAATCTCTCCTGTACATCCAGTCAAATAATATATTTTAACACCCTTTTCTCCCACTCTACACTTATATTTTGGGATGATCAGGGCTAAACTTTTCATCGGCTACTGGTTGATTGTTGGTAAGTTTGACATTTTAGCTCGTTCTATCGGGCACAACAATGGCTGTCCAGGAAGGAATGCGTGTATCTATTAACTCATCCTTCTACCCTATATTGATGCCTAGTTATGAATATGTGGGCTAAGCTGCTTGTTTTCTTTGTGCTTTTTTACATTAATGTGGTGAGTTCTAGACTATATTAAAGAAAATATCTGACTAAATATTATAAGCTTATTCATTTAACATTTCATTTTAGAAAGGGTGGGAAATAGTTTACAGAAAATGTAATTCCTATTTCTTTTTTCTTTCCATTAAAATACACAATAAATCAGGTTTATTTTAATTACAGAACAATATTAGTTGATGTATATTTTTGTTCAGCTCTTAATAATTCTAATATTTATTAATTTAAGTTAAGAACTGGCATATACAATATTATATCTGACTAAATTGTTGTGGAACCTGGAGTGCTGAAATGTAGAGAAACCATTGTTTTACCCTCTGCATTAAAAAATGAAAACTATAAAGTACAGGATATAAGTGAATGCTGCATTTTGTATTAGTATTAATATTGCATTTTTCTTTGCCACTTTAGGAAAATTTTCTCCGTGTGTGCGTGAGTGCATATGTGTGCTAGATGAGAGAAATCTCAATCTCGCATGCCTCAAACTATTTAATTGTAAGCACAAATTGGCTTAGTCCACCTTTCTAAACATTCTGTTCTTTCCATCAAAGCAAATTACCCTTTTCAAGCGTAATTCTTCTTGCCATCTGGAACATGACATTGAAATGCAACCTGAAACCAGCAGCATATTGCTATAATATTAACATAGGAATGTAGAGACACTTTAGCAAAGATAGGCAGGAGAGCAAAGCTAGCCAGAAATCAGTGTACCTGACCTGACCTGATTTCTTAAAGATGTCCTTCAGCATAACCATTTTTGGGTCATTGGCAGTACAATTACATGGAATTGTGCCAAGATACTAAGAGCAAGATTGTGGCTTTCAAAATTAAAGCAGGAAAATGACATAACAAAATGCAGAGGATTTTGTTAATTAATTACTATGTGTTTTCTATTTTTTTTTACAAATATTCTTCTTGAATTAGACCTATTTCTGGACATAAACTAGGCTTATTATTTGAAGGTGGTAAAGGCTGCATATCTCAAAATGTGTTTAGTTTAGTTAATCATAAGATCAGTGTCATGTTAATCAGGAGTCCATAACAAACTTTTTTCTCAATAATTTTTACTAGATATGGTCTGAGAAAACTGTCCAGTTCTAGATGAGGTTTACGCTAGGATTTAGCGGTCATGCTTAAGGTTAAACTAGGGCTAGGGTTCAGGTTCAACTACTTTGAATTCTTCTACTCCAGAGCTGGTTTTTACAAGATTTCAGTCTAAAACAGGGGAAATCCACAAGATCAGGTGTTCTTAGGAGATGTTGACCACATCCACACTGGAGGCCCCTTTTGATTTTGCAGGTGACCTGGAACCAAAACCAAAGTCCAGGAATTTAAATTCCAGCACACCCTTAAATTAGAAGGCGTTTGGTTTGAGGTTTTAGCTAACTTTTGCTATTTTAATTAGAATATTTACGAGAGACCTTTCAAAATCCATTACACTTTCACTCCTCTTTAAATCTCAGAAGTTTAGCATTGGGACAGGTGGTCTCATGATTTACAACCATGCCTGGTATTGGTTAGTTAAACAAAACTTTTATTTCAGTGTTAAGAGAAACTATGTCCTAATACATAAATAGAATCATTTCTGTACAATCCGTCACTCCTTTGACTAGTTATTCACTTTGGACCTGACCTCAAACAATCATTCATTTTTAAACGCGTCACTGTTCTCAGTTATTCATGCTGGCTAGGCCTCTTCCTAAGGGGATATCACTGGAAAGTTAAGCAAAATGGCAATTTCAAAGACTTACATGGTGGGAGAAGCAACGTCTATTTTTTCCATTTTAATGTTTTATGTTACAGTTTACTGTCTTTTTTATCTTGCCATCTAACACATGGTATTGTAGTAAACAACTTTTGCAGCCATTAAACAACTCAGCATCTTTTCATTTAACTAACCTCTGAAGGCTTTTAGTGCTTCTTATAATCCACTGCCATCTGTATTATTTTTTTCCTGTTTTAATGATGTCACCCAGTAGATTTTGGAATTATCTTTCACCTCAAGCCCTTCATCAAAGTAATCTAAAGGACCCTGTGGGTTCACATAAATCCTCTAGCAGTTGGGGAGAAGCTGTGTGTTTCAAGCACTGGTCAGGAGGAGGATATCTGAAGGATGTATACGGTAGTTGCAGCTTGACAGTCACCATTTACTGATACCTCTCAATAACTATGGTCTACGTGTAGGGAAAATCGGTGGAAACTGACTGCAAGTCTTACACCCTCCCTATACACCATTAAATCAGCTCTCTCCGAGTGGGGGAATTGCATGTCCGTAAAATTGTTATTCTCAGCCCATTCCCATCCAGGTATGGAACTGGGATGTAAACATAATGAAGCCTCAGTGTGTCAGTGCTGCTCAGTTCTGAAAACAAGGCACCAGCCTCTGCAGGTGGTTCCAGAATTTAGCATCACTTCCTTTGCTGATCAGTGCTATGCACAAAACATGGTGTACTGGCATTGCCATCACTTCCCAAGGTCATTCCGTTTTGTCACAATCTTGCAACATGAAGTTGCATTTGAGATGATGCCGCTGCATCTTGGTACATATGCATAGGCGTTTCTTGAGTGAAATCACTGAGCACGTGGATCTGGAAGGACTAGCAATGTTTGCCATTCAGGTTTCAGATATTTGTGCACCACTGCTCCAGTTGGGTTTGGGCTACATTAGACAGTTTAAAGGTTGACTCTAATGCTTTGCACTGTCTCTTGTGGGTACTGAAATTCACATTATTCAATGTTCTATTTAAAAGCATTGGGGGGAAAGAAAGCAAAGACATTATGCTTCTTAATATACTTGAAGTCAGTTAATTAAATTACTTCCGTTTTTTCTTTTAGTATGCCTGAAGCAGAAACTCAATTGCATTTCTGCTTTTCACAATAAGGTTAGCAATTTGGCTAATTGGAAGTGCAGCAGGAGATTAATTGTACCTTTTTAACTTCAAGGAAATCTCCTTGCTTCTGGCACAGTTGCAATTGCACACAAACCTACTGGATCTTCATACACTTTAAAAAACCCACATATTATACTTCAATTAAACTCTCCCTCCTCTAACTGCTAATGGTTATACAGGGAACCACATCAAAATATAAACACGACCATGAGTGGTAATCAGAATCCTTCCGGCAAGCTGTGCTAGGAATACTGTATGACAAAGTGATTTTGCTGTATTTTACTGTTCTGTTCAGCCTCTTGAGAAATGTAGTGTGAGAAGATAGAAATATGATCTAAATCAAATAGGAATTGAGAGAGACACACAACAGAAGACTGAATTAATCCTGAATTTACATAGAAACTAAAACTGGGAGATTAAAAAAAACCCTTGTTATTTATATGCCCTTTTTCTTTATAATATTTTGGAGACATTTTGATTGGCAATAAAATATTAATCACTTTTCGCTGCTTATTTAATGAGAAGCTTTCATTAGTAACACAATAATTATTTGCCTGGTCTTATCTGATAAGAGCTCTGTTAATGAATTCAGTCACATAGCTATTACAAAATGCCATCCTAATGACACATGTAATTAAATGTTTTTTTCCCCCTTGCAAACATTCAGGAGTACCTTAAACACCAAAATAATATTTAACCATAAAGAGAACCTTTGTGACTATGAACTATACGTTGCATCAGTTTTCTTATAAAGAAAATGTATTTTTTATGTTGACCCTTAATTAAGATGGATAGTTGAGATGTATAGCGATAATAGCTTATCTGATTATAAAGAGTTAAATGATTGTTGTTTTATTTCCAAAATGTATCATTTTGCTCTCCAAAAACAATCAGAGCTTTTGCTAATATATTTAAGTAGGAAACCACTCCTTACTCCAAAATAAAATAAATTAAGTTATAGGCCTCACTACATTTATAGCATTTCCAGAGCTGTTTTATATTGGTCTTTGTAAAGAACTGGCACATAGAATGGCTTTAAACTCTTATGTTTCAGTAGAGATGTGGAATTTATCTAAATTTATAAAATAACTGTGTCTCCTCCAAAAATATGGAAAGACAAGATATGCAAAGAATTGGCCTTACAATTTAATCGTAACAAATGCACTGCAGAAGACAAGAAGACAAGAACTTCTTGGCTTGTCAAGTAACACATAGGTAGCTAATACGTAAATGCATCTCTGCTTTCTATTGCTCATTTCAGATTAATCTGTACAGTTTCACTTAAGTCCCTATTAGGTCACCAGTTCAAAAATATGTTGGTTTTTTTAAGAACACATTATTGAGATAGAGTTTGATTCTGATGCAGAATAGAATGAAAGTTACGTGTTGTCTGAAGATTTGATTTAGGAACAGACGCAAACCCCAAAAGTCCATTGCTTCCTTGTTGAAGACCAGAGAATTAAATGCAGGGAAGCAGGAGTACTTAACAGCTAGTTTATGACTCATCTTTCTAGTAGTTTGATGAAAAATCAAGAATTTCCCTTAAAGAACACACTCCCAGGAGTTAACAAAATGCATCATATAATCTGTTTACTTTAGCTGGCGTGTGTCAATTAGTTTATTTTGTGACAAATACAGCAGGACAGAAGTTATCAGGAAACAGTGCATGTGCTAAATTCTCCATTATGTCCCCAGTTTTTCCTTTTATAGAGCGGTCTACTAGCAATTCTAGACAACCCTCTAGAATTATATATTTTTTTAAATTGGAATTTAAAAAAAAACAACAACAAACCTTTCATTCAACACTTTTCACTCTTTTTGATATTCTTACTCTGCAAATTTGTGAGATTATAATGCTATTTTATAAACTGATGGCATTTGCTCATCTGGAGTCCTGTGTCAGTTCTGGTCACCTCATCTCAAACAGAGGTTACAGAATATGAGCAAGTTTGGAACAGGATGATGAATATAATGGAAAAACTCTCTCATGTGAAGAGAGGTTAAAAGATGGGGATTGTTTACCTTAGAAAGGAGACAAAGAAGAGGGATAAAATATATAAAATGAGTGCACTTTCGAAGTTGTCTTCAGCAGTAACCCCATATAGAGTGCACTGCAGTAGTTTAATCTTCCTCAAGAAGGTTATCAGTCTGGGAATTTTTCATTCCTGCTAGCTACTTGATTGCCACTTACCACTGTAGTTGTTATGAAGTCTGGATCTGAGAGGAAAGTCTGCAATCTTTTGGCCAGGCAAAGTGAAAAAAAATACTTCTAGTCACTGCTGCTAGCTGGAGATTCAGCAGCTATTCAGGATCCAAGATACCTGCTCCCCCCAAGACTGAGAAACCCCTTTGCAAAGGGAAGGCACCGCTCCCAAGACAGGGAACAATTCTTTGTGTTTCTCCTTTCCCACCAGCATCACCTCTGTCTTGTCTGGGTTGAGCTTCAGCCAGCTCACTGGTTTTACAAGAGTATCCCTAGTAATCACTTGCAAAATAGCTCTTCAAAGATTCAATTTGTGGACCTTCAGAACAGCCTCTAGCACCTCCCACCCTATAAAATAGATATTGGAATAGCCACCGTGGTACCTGTTCAAACATTTCATGTTGAGAAAACCCAGAAGTCCGAAAGACTTTACGATACTGTTTTTACATAACAATAAATTATTGCATTTCTGATAATACTGTATCAGTATTAAATAACTGATCTTTTCTCCATACTTTCTTTAGCTCTCATTCCTTTCACTACAATTTTGAGATCAGAGGCATACATTTGCAAACTTGCACTTAACTGCACAATTTGACACATAAATATGTGGCCTGATTTTTATATGGACCCACAGCTGCAATGGGAGTCGTGGGCTCAGCGCCTCTGAAAATCAGGCTACTTTTTAGGTGCTTAAATATATGCCTGATTTTAGTCACCTCCAGTTTTAAAAATTAAGGCCAGTGTTTTCTCCTAATGATTCAACTGCTGTATCATGAGATGGTACAGTACATCGCTTCAGAAGCTCAAGACATTTCCAGTTATATGCAGCCATGCGCAATGACTAACATGGGCTATCATGCTCATCAGCTGCAAATACGGTTTAATCATAATCACATTTAAAGAAGCATCAGTTCTGAGCAAAGCCTAGCACTGAAAAGATTTTTTTCCAAGTCCGAGAGATGCTTCCTGCAAAACCGGTAAAAAGAAATCACATTTCCACTGCTTCACAACAAAGTAAAATATTTTAGTTCTTACCTTCTTGATTGAAAACAAAAAAGGCAAGCTTTTGCAGATTGAAAACCATCCTTTAGCTACTGTCACACTGTCTGGAGTGGCTCACGGCTGTGAGTGCCAGCCTCAGGACAGACTGTCAAGAAGCAGGGCAGAGACCCTGACTGGCTGTGTGTTCTATAATTAGATTTCACCCACCTAGTAACAAATGCAAACTCCTGAAGCACTCTAATAATCTTACTATGGCGTAACAGACAGTCCCCTTCAGTCTATCTTGCCACCCAGGTTGCTCCCAATTCTAGCAGACCAGTCATGTATCCCAGGGCAATTTGTGCGTTAGATCACTCACCGAAGACAATGCTTGTAGCCAATCCTGTTAAAAAAAACCCAAAAACTAAAGATTTATTAACTAGGATAGAGTTATTCCAAAGTTAAAGCAGGCCAGCATATATATACACAAATGAATTGCTGTCTATGGTTTTAAAAGATGACAGAATTGTAGTCATCCATCAACTCTGAATATCTTTCTCCATGTTGACCCTGGGGATCTCGGCTTCTGTTTTGTAGTTCCTGCCCTGTGAGAGTCCAAATAGCAGAAGAGGCTGATAGGACAAGCCCTTTTGCATGTATCCTCTCCATGGGTGCAAGAGGCAGTTAACAAAATCTGTGTATTTTGATGTCCCACAATGGCCCATTTAGTTCTGATAGGCCTTCTTGATGGTTAGAAGAAGATCCCTGCTGACTAGGTTCACAGTTTCAGAGCCCTAGATGGTGAAGGTTAAATAGAAAATTGATATTTATGATGTTTTTAGAGTGCATAATCTCTTGTACTGGCATCATAATATGGTTCACAGATCTTGTATCTATTTGGTGCCTTCAGTGGAATGTTTCTGTTCTGGTTCAGAGGCTAAAATTAAATAGGTTGTTAGTGCAAACACAAAAATACCAACATGAGAAATGTCTGGCTGTTCATTTGGGCCTTTGAAGCACACAGTTTTAGGACATAAGGCAATTTTGTTCTCAGTAAATGATCAACATGTATGATGAAAATTTAGATCAATGAGAGGTTTTGAATCTTCCTATGTCTTTGCCAGGAACAGTAGAATTTGGGGCTTTGTTATTTATTTCCAATGTCTCTGAGGGTGCGCCTGCTGCTTTGAAAGAATGCAAGTTATGCTCCCTCTTCAGCACCTTATGCCTGTCATTATGGAGTGGTAACAGGCCTGTGCCTCAACTCCCTTTCTCCTTTTGGTTTTCTGTTGTCCCTGGCTAAGAAGTGCCTCACACTTTGCAGTGCTGCAAGGCAGGGGAGAGCCTGCCTTCCATTCGCATCCCCACTTCATGCATCTCTGCCAAACCTGGTATATTCTAGACCAGAAATTGTTTAGCCCAATGTTGGAATTATTTCAAAGGATTAGAACCCCAGCAGTTCCAGAAGGGGGTCCAGACGCTCTTATGGTGGAGACTGAGCCTAAATGAAAGATGAACCTTCCTACATCTGGTACCTAAATTGCATCACGGGTTCAGGCAGTTCCCCTACCTTTCATTAGGCACGTTGTCTTTTAATGGAATTAGTAATATTAAAGGAGGGAGCAGCCTTCTTGTAACAGAATACTGTCTAAAATGACCACTTCTTATTACAAGAATGCTCTGATATCGTCGGGGGAAAAGTTCCTGTCTCCCGAATCCATTTGCAGAAAGTCCCCTTTAGGCATGAATCTCCCATGTCCTGCATAGAGAGGCATGGGAGTCATCCACATTCACGGTCTCTGTCCTTTGTAGCCCAAAGACTGCCGAGCCCAGTAATAGCATGAGGGATGGGGGGGAGCAATTAATTAATATTATTTGTATTGAGGTAGCACCTAAAATGCCAAGTCATTGATCAGGACCCCATTGTGCTAGGTGCTGTTCGGATGGGGAACAAAATGATGCTCACTACTTCAGAGAGCCTATAATCTAAGTAACAAATGGGACTAGGCCAGGGGTGTGATGTACATCTACCCCTCAGTAGCCCTGAGTTTACTCCGTAAAGATAATAAAAATGTTGGAACCGTCTCTGCAGTGAGGATGAGGATATCCATCTCCCCCTCCTCCCCACACACACTTCCTTTGAAAGGAAGAAAAATAAGGGAACAGTGGACCACAGAACTGGGGGGAAGGTAAAGGGTCTCTTTAAGTATGGTATTGTGCCTCAGGCTGGGTCTACACTGCCACCGTCAGATGGATTGCTCTGGATAGACCCGCTCAGTCGATCCACCAAGCGACGCAGGAAAACCACCCTGGTAAGTGGCGTAGCGCTGCGTCAAAGGGAACGCTGTGTGGATGGCGCGCGGAGGAGACGCTGCAAAGTTGATGGGAGATACGCAAGTGATTTACGTCACTTGCGTATCTCCCGCCAACTGCCACCGAATCGCAAAGGTAAGTGTAGACTGGGCCTCATACACATTCATTGAAATCCATAGGTTCTGGAAGCAGGACAGAAAGTTTGTTCCTTAGGAGCAGAGGCAATCTCTGCCATCCCTATGAGGAACAGCTTGGAGTCAACTCAGTGAGGAGACCTTTGTGGAGTTCCAAAGCTGGGGAGCCAGGGAAATACGCGTACGTTAGCGTAAAATTTCAGAATAAAGTTCACAATGTCTAGTGTAGACAAGGAAAGCAAATACGAATTTGAACTAAGGATTTCAGCTGACAGAATCTGTTGGTTTTGCACTTTTAGGTGGTGAGTCACATTGTTTGAATACGTTGTGCAATATTGTCCTTTTTCCAAACTACATTAGGCAAAGAAATGTATATCTTTTAGACAAGGTAAACTTGATGCAGATATATCTCTGCATATCCTTAACCATCACAATTCCAGTATATCTCAACTGCTTACATTATTCAGGAGACTTGATTTTTTCTCTTTACTTTTTTCAACTGCAGGGGTGGCCAGATGTTAAATTCCTTTTCCTGCTGTTATCCCTGCACACTTAGCATCCACAGTCTTCTCACCACAACTATTATTAGGAACTATCTGGTTACAGGAAATAAAAGTAATACCTTGTTTGTTTCAAACCCTTTTACAAGCTAGACATTAATGATTTGATCGTAATTCCCAAAAGGAGCAATCAGGGAGCATAGCGTGTGTTAGCAGGAACTTTGTAGTGAATTAGGATTGCTCTTCCCTTCACAAGTCTTCTTCATGAGACTTTTCTGTACACACATTTTTAAATAACTATCCCAGGAATCATTGCAAAGAAAATAGCACAGTGTGTTAGTACAAACAAAGCAATAAAATATAGGTTACAATAAATCACTAATAAGCATTTTGGAAATACAGAGAGCTATGGGGACACTTGCATAGATTAGGTAGGCAGACGATAACGATAGTATGGGGATAGAATATCTAGAAGGTTCTGCTATGTAATGACTTATCTGGGCTAGAAACAAGGGGTGAAAATCTGGCCCTATTGAAGTTAATTGGAGTTTGACATTGACTTGAATAGGGCCAGGATTTCATTCAAGAGCTTAATGCCATTGAAATGGAAAAAGTGCCACTTTCCAGTGGGATATATGATACTTGCTGCTAAATCTGGGACGCTTTGATTTTTAGCCAAGAAGAGTGACAAGACAGCAGACTTTAAGCCTGTCACTGTTGCAGGATTGAATGATAGGATATTGTCTGTCCTTAACCTCAATTCTATGTAATTTTTGGGGAGCAAAGTCCACATTTGGAGAGGAGGAAGAGAACATTACTCTCCTAGCTTGTTTAAAAAACAGATGACAGATGTTTGAAGCTGCTCAGAAATTTGGAATGTCAAATGAAATCCATCTATAGATGGATCAGATATACGTGTGTGTGTGTGTGTAAGTAAAAGGTAAGTATACAAATATGCATGCACATTTTGTTCTTTACAGCTCATTCCATCTGAGAATTACATTAATTATTAAAGCTTCACAACATACCAGAGAAACAGAGCCATGAACCCAACAGAGATCTCCTAAAATTAAAAGGGAGAAAGAAATTAACTCACTGCTGCAAGGTATTAAGGTAAACAGGATATTAAGATTAAAAAAAATGATTCGTTTTTAGGGTGAAATCCTGACCCATTGAAATCATTAGACTTCAATGATTTTATACATAAATGAACAAAGATAATTACAACAGCTAGAATAAAAATGTCCAGGGCTGTCAATATTTATGGTTCAAAATATAAGATGATTATTGGTTGGAGTCACAAAGAAATCTCCTCCCATGGAACACCATTGCACAACTGGCCCCCTGCATCATCTGGGACAGATGATTTGCTTTTCTCTGGAGTTCCTGTTATAATGAACTACTAAAGGCATCTGTCAGGACCCCAGCCTCGAATCCCAACTTGTCAGGTCCTTTGGTGGTGACCTTAGCCACTGTGTCATAGCAACGCACTGAACCACTGCCCCCCCGACCAACAGCCTAGGTGCTAAAGGTCTACAGCCCCACAGCAGCCACGCCTCAGGGCCCCGACTGGACAGATTGGCAGCACTCTCTCTGGGTGCCTGGACTTTAAAGGCCCTAACAGGAAGAGGAAGCTGTCTCAGCAACAGACCAGTGCCTGCTGGTTGCTGTCTAGACCACCTTATCCTACTGACTTGCCACCTTGCCCAACATCCCCTCCCCAGCACACTGACCGGGTCCCTTGGATTGGGACCCTACTGTAGGAGTCCCCCTACTGACTCCTGCAAGAGCTCTGACCATTGCCCCAGACTGCCTCTGCTGTGGATTGACCAGCCAGCCACCTGACCATTTGCTCATCCTTGACTACTGCTTTGAACTGCCCCCAGTCTGCCTTGACCACCAGGCGATATAACATCTTACTGGACTATTGATATGGTAACAGCTTCATTCCAAAGTACCTCATTGGGAAAGCTGCTCCTTGATTGTTGTTATAGTATTGGCTTTGAGTATGTCTGAAATTCAGTGAGCATGTAGAAGTCAGTTATTCTGTACATTATAATACAGAAAGTACAGAAAATACCCCCTTTCTATGTGTTTCTAACAGAAAGAAATATCCTTTGGGCTAACCACAAGACTCTTGTGTTGTACTAAATTATTTTGGGTTCAATACTAGAAAAGAAAAAACTAAATTCTCCACCAAACTGCCTTGCAGTAGCTTTCTGGCATTTGTTAAAGGCTGAATTTTACCCCCACTTAAATTACTGAAATGTTAGGTGTCACAGATCAGCACAAGTGCCCCTGTATTTCTCTTCCATTGTCCACCAAGGGCTCCCACTCAAGGCTGCTGGCTCCTTTCTTGAGGGGAGACCCACATGTCTCTCCCTCCTGACCAGGGTTTTTTCAGACTGCACAGTTCTCTGCCTACAGTGTGTTATTCCCAGCAAGATAGACTGCCTAAACAAGCCTGTATCAGCCCTTTCCTTACTCCTCAAAGGCTAGGAAAAATGTAAGTGTCAACACTTAGAAGTTACCACACAGTTGTTTCTAAGCAAGCATGTTTATTCTTAAGGTGAAAGCAAGGCAGAGAAAACATATTAAAAACAAGAAAAGATGGATGCTACATGCGTGCTAATAAGCTTACCAGAGATCATCCCCACCAAATCCAACCTTAGGCTCTGATAGGTGTCAGTCTTCCCAACGCTTTTGGCAGGATCGTCCCCCAGCCTTCTTGGACAGAGGGTTCTGTCCATTTGCTGGATCAGAAAGAAGGCCCTGAATCAGTTTAAACTCAGACTATTTATTTATGTATTTACATCACAGAATCATAGATATGTAGGAAGGTAGGAAGGAGCCTCAATAGGGGGGGTCGTCTAGTTCGGTCCCCTGCAGTGAGGCAGGACTAAGTATTATCTACTCCATCCCTGACAGGGGTTTGTCTATGAGCCTCTCCCCAAGTAGAGATACCTCTCTGGAGGTGTTGCAACCTGAGTGAATTTGCCTAATCATCTTTTACTGTTCTTAGTCCCTGGAGGGCTGTGGTGACCCTCCCCCATGGAATTACATGCAATCCCTGGCGCACAACAATACTTAAAGTTAATAGAGTAAAATCTCCCAAAGATATTGCAGGAAATTGCAATATCTGTCACAATAAGCATGTGTAAAGCCAAGAACAAATAATTCTAATGAAGCATAAGTTCTCAGTTTGTCTCTGGAAATGAAATATTAAAAGAGTGAAAGAAAGTGATTTAAGAGTCCATGACTAATTTAGTTTTCATATGACTCACTCATGAATCTATTGTAAAAAAGATGAGACATTTGATTAGGATGGAGAAATCATTTTCAAAGTGATAAGCATAGAGTTTGCATTATAATAATCTCATTAAATGCTTGGCTACATTTTGTTTTAAACGTTATCAGATGGCGATTCCTGGGACTCTGAGGATCATGCAAGATATTCAGAATACAAAAAAAAAAAAAGCTTTAACCAAATTTTAATCACAGTATTGGTCATCAATAAATTCAGACACTGTTTCTTTCCCTGCAGTGAGACATATATTGCATAAAATCAACCTTGAGGTACTATAAACAATGGTTTTGGAAAAGCTCAGTTCTAGAGAGACAGTGGACAGGAAGTCATGTCCCATCTGGTCTATGACACGCATTTAACAGCTCGAATGATGATGCTTTGTTCTTGCTTTTATATGGGATAGTTCATATCATATAAGATCTGATGGACTAATATGACAAGAAAATCATTAGCTAAGGTTGTATGTCTTGCCAGGGCTTGATATCAACCCCTTTGACAGCTGCTGATAATTACTGGCAATGGTAGCTCTTTATCATCATCAAATTAGAAATCTACAGGGGCTTTGTCAGTCACCCTTTGGACAGGTGTTTATCAGCTGTGGGAAGCTGATGCTTGTTAAAATCAAGTAGGAGTCGAATTTCAAACTCTGGGTCGATGGGAGAGGTGTGGAGCACACCATGTCTTCACGAGATAGATAAGGCAGCAAAAGGAAGCATTTTAGACAATCCAGACATTTTCACACACAAATATTATAAATAGAGCTGGGCTCAAACCAGACCCCAAGGTCTGAGCTGCTCTGAAGTTTGGGTGGATTAAAATTCAACCCTGATTGAAGGTGTACAAATCTTTACAGTCAGTCAAACCAGCAAAGACTGTACTTGGGGGTGTTCAAAATCCAAAGCCAGAATTGTATTTGTAACTTGGAGCTCCCTCTGCATCTTTGTTACGTTAGCCTAGCATCTAGCTCAAGTAGCCAGGCCAGGCTGTGGTTGAATGTGCAGGAGGAAGGCAGACTCCCCTTGAGTCTGTAGAGCGTTTCCAAATGGCTGAAGTAGCTTTATATTCCACTAAAGCTGGCCCCCCACCTCCCAGAGGTCCAATATGATGAACTATATAGCACTGGATCTTCCTGGCCCCTTTCTTATTGCTCGCAATATCTACCCCCTGTCACACAGGATGTTTGAGCAGGGCAGTGGTCCACACAGTGCAGAGCAGTTCATAACCCCAATGTCAGCCCCCTCTTCCATTCCCATCCCATCCCCTTTCAGAGGAGAGCCACAGTGGTTCCTTTTGCTAAGAGGTAGTGACCGAGGAAAGAACTAAACATGTGAAAGTGATCACCCATACCACATTCAAATCCATCTTTAATACACTATTTCTGCAATAACCCACTAAAGAAAGATGTGCATAAAATTTGTCCTGCTGTGAGGTGAGACCACAATATGAGAAGCCTAAATGCTGTGACAGAATGACACATGTGACAGACCATGCCAAGGCCCACATCTAGTGGTTCACAGTGCGTGAGGAGGATCCTAAAGGAAGGCCATACTAAAGATTATGAAGATAGAACAAGAAGCAAAGGGCTTAATCTGCAGCAAGGGCGATTTGAATTAGGTATTAGGAAAACATTTCTAACTCAACAGGTAGCTAAGCTCTGGAATTGGCTTCCAAAGGAAGCTGTGGAATCCCCATCCTTGGAACATTTTAAGAACAAGTGAGCCGAAGACTTGTGAGGGATGGTCTAGGGATACGTGATCCTGCGTCAGCGCAAAAGCCAGACTTGATGACTTCTCAGGCTTCCTTCCAGCCATACATTTCTACGATTATTCACGCCATATAATCTGAAAAGTGCTATGGGATTCATTTCTTTAGTGTAAATAATTCAATAACCTCAGTAGGATTCTTTATTTCTGATTTAAATAATTTTCAGTAATAAAAGAGACGGGTCACCAAACATGTGGAACTTAGATAGCCGTGGGAACAAAAATGAGTGATATGTCTCAAAATGAGAGGCATGGGTAAAAGAACCAGGAGTTTGGGTGTGCTTTCTTCAGCACCTGGCACACTAAGACTGTCCAGTGTATAATTATAATAGTACATGATGTACATTTCTGGTCTGTCCACACAATGTGAATGTGTGTGTGAAAAAAAGACTACCGCTGCCCTCTGTTGGATGGCACATCAGGCCTGCTTAAGTATGCGTTGCTGTCTTATGGTCAAATGCTACTGTGCCTGACTGAGAGTGATCTGGGATGAAAAACTCTTCTCTGAAGCAGGCAAAGCAGGAACCTAAACCTGGATCTCCCACATGCTAGTGCCCTAACCACCCCTCCCCCACCACACACACACACACACACACACTCACTCTCTCTCTTTCCACCTTCCTTCCTGAATACAAAAGGTCAGAATCTGATCTGAAAACAGCCATTTCGGCACAATTCTGTTTTTCTGAAAAGATGGGAAAGGTTTTGGTTGCATTTCAATGTGCAGCAAACCAAAAATTTCAAAACCTTGAAAATTCCCAACAAACAGAATTGTCATCCTCTGGTCAGCTCCAGGCCTGGCGTCTCAAAAAGTGTGCCTTGGCATGTTAGCTTCCAGAGGCTGCAGCCTGTAGAGGCTATAAGCCTAATTCTTTATTGCTACATGAAGATTAATGTTTAGTGGTTGTCACTAGTATCGGGTAGTCAGGTTTTCAAATATGGTCAAACATCTGATTTGCATATGATGATACTATGAATGTCAAGCCACATTAGCTGTTAGCCTCCACCTGGCTATTTTCTTACAGAAAGTACCCAGTTTGTACATACTCAGAGTATTTGGTCACACAAATTAGACACATGGGATTGCAGAAGTTTATCTTTCAAATTTAAAAATTAGCTGTTGACCCTAAGAGAATTTAGCTCTCTGCACAGAGAGAACACTTTCACTCATGACACTTAGCTGTATTTTTTCCATTATTTCTTCCTTTTTATTGTTGTCAAGTCAAATTATTTTTGCTTAAACAATTGCAATCATTCTATAAAATACATCAAATCTTACCATGTACTAATTGCCCTTTGCATCACTCTGGCAGGGCAAAGGGACCTCAAAGATGCCCTAGAGGAGCAGCTGGGCATTCCCCTTG
Source organism: Mesoclemmys tuberculata (assembly GCA_007922155.1). Classification (NCBI taxonomy): domain Eukaryota; kingdom Metazoa; phylum Chordata; order Testudines; family Chelidae; genus Mesoclemmys; species Mesoclemmys tuberculata. The sequence continues at coordinate 20,535,304 of ML675615.1, read as the reverse complement.
TGTAGAAGCTTTCTTAGATGACCTAAAGTTGATGTAGCTTGTTCTACGCCATCCAGTCCTCCCACCTCATTCTAAGAAGCGTGTACATGTGAAGCAGCCGTGAGCCTACTCTAATATGCAGAGTGGGCCAAACTGCCCTCCAGAATTGGAAGCCAGAAAATGTCAATGTCAATGTCAAGTCCTTTGAACTTTCCTCCACCTACTCTTAGGGCACAAGAACAGAAAGCTGTGTCACTCCGAGGATTGAACCCAATGAGCCAAAATTTTCTACTCATTCCCTTTCAGCTTCATTCACTGATGCAGTAGTACAGGACTTGTGACATTGCAGTCATATATTGGATTGTGAATGAAATTGTTGCACCTGAAGCAAAATGTGAACTAGATTTACAAACAACATTTTCCACATCTCTAAGTGTGGTGTCTCAGAACCACAGCAGATCGTGGTATCAATGAATGTATTGGGACGGAGGAGTAGGATAAATAAACATGAAAGATGTTTTGTTTAGAGAGATCAATACCTTGGTAATCAGTACAGATGGAAAAGAAATGGGATGCAGAGAAGGCATGTGTCATTTGTTTAGAATAGTTTTGTTTTAAAATTGGCTGTGTGGTAATGACTTGTTAAGATTGCTAAATATAATACCATGCTCTGAGCAATTTAAAATACTGGCTTTAAATTTTGCAAAATTTGAATGTATTCAGAGATTGAATTATCAATCCTTTATCTGAAGGGTAGCTGCAAAATGTAAATGATACTCACTAGAGAGTACAGCATTTTTTATTTCAAAGCGGGGGAAAGTGATACAGGCCGTAGAATGTAGCATCTGTCACTACTTGAATTTATCAGTCATGAAGCTGCTGAAAAACAAAGGTTTTTACTTGAACAGTTAACAGTTGTTTTATAATGAGATTATCACGTGGTATCACATACAAAGGCAACCTTAATTCTGGCATTACCTAACTTTCAGTGCTTGACTTTGCAACCTAAATAGTGTTCTTCTGATACAGATGTGTGTGTGTGCGTGCGTGCGTGCACGCATATCACAGTTCTTGGTCAAATGCCACCTTAGACCTCCTGAGGTGCTTGGTTTCCTGTACCTCACTGTTGGAACCATGCAGGCCAAACCCTCCTAGACTGGCTCTCTAGGCTGTAATCCTTCTGTTTCTCAACCATGTTAACGTAATAGGCCCAACTGTGTTAGGCGCCTGTAAGCCCTTTCACTTCAGGGACCTGTCAGCTGATTCAAGCAACTCAAAAACTATGTCTTCAAAGCAAAAGCAATGTTTATTCATTCCTCCGACATTTATTCCTTCATACAAAGCACATAGAGCAAAGGGGTAAAACGAATCAGAGGCCTATACACATGGGGCTTACTTACTCTTTAATCTTTCCTAAGGGCTTCTATAAGTTCCCCTCAGGTCAGCCAAACTCCATCTCTGGCTGGGAGAAGCAGACTGTCCTGGTCTCAGTGTGCCCTCTCTGTGTGTTGCTTTGCACGCCTGTGTGCTCTCGCTGGGCAGACTTCCTTAGCTCACCCAAAACCTTTCCCTTTTCTAGGCCTGGGGTCCTGTAATGGCTTAGTTCCCTTGATCTCTCTCTTCTCAGCCTTGGCAAAACAGCTGTGCCACCAGGTTTGTGATTTAGAGGTCACCTTTTGGTGATCGTAAACCTGGCTATTGGGTTAGATTGTTTGTTGGGATGCTCCATATCTAGGCCATTGTTTTACCTTTCTTCCTTGGTTCCTTTAACAACCCATTTTGTTCTAACACCATAGAAGATAACCCATCATAAGCACACAGACTATGCATCATATTCATAAACAATACAGATATTCCCTAGTTTGTTACAGTATGTAAATGTAAAATCCTGATGTACTAACTGATCACATCCCTAGGGAACAAGAAAGAGAAATGATAAGATGCAAAAAGCAAAATACAGTTATTAATGTGACAAAATACAATATTCTTTCTGTAGACAATATACATCATTGGGATAGTATGTAATACTCCCAGATCTTGATATCGGTCATCCCGAGTAATGCTCTTATTTTCAGTCATGGGGATTTACTGTATATGCATAACAGCCTACACACTGCAAATATTACTCCACTATTGTTGACATTAAAGTATGATATTATCTTAATCATATTTGATAACCTTCTTTATTAAGAACCAGAAAATAGCTTTTAAAAGTAAAAAACTATGCTTTTAAGAAAAGAGCTTTTCTTTAGAGGAACAATATATTTGAGGAGGGGAATAATAGTGTAATCTTGCGTCTGTTTGCTTTTGGAAGGATCTTTGCTTGTATGAACACATTTGTATATATCACAGAAAAGAAATTATTCATCAAAAGACAATTACAGAGCACCAACCAAACATTTAAAACATTCAGAAATGGCTATCAGGAAACATCACTTGAAAAAAAGATTTTATTGTCTTGTATTTCTATAGCTCCTTAGAAATCATTCCATAAAAGCAGCCATCTTACTTTTACTGATCTAAACTCAGTTTGAGCTGCATCTAGGATTAGCTTTAAAAAATGTTAAATATAATATTCAGATGGCTTATTTGGTGCAATTTTTTTAAAAACATGGTTGCCACGTAGAGTTGAGTGAACATTGATTTTTCAGTTTGGCCAACAATCTGAAAAAAAAATATTTGGCTCTGTACTGAAAATGTTTGGAATGTGTATTTGGGTGTGTCCTTATAACCTCAGTGGTTAGGACACTTGCCTGCAATTTGGGAGATCCAGGTTTGAATTCCTATTCTGTAGCAGGGACTTGAACTCAGATCTCACCCTGCCCAGGTGAGTGCCCAAACTAGCAGACTATAGTCTATTGGGGGGGAAGGGGAGATAGCGGTCAGTCTCCACGTTGAAGCTGTTCCATCTTGTATAAATACATGAATATTTATTGAGCCAAAGAGAGAAAGAATGACTCTTTAGCCTGGTAATAATGGCACTCACCTGGGACAGGTAAGAGGTGTGGATTCAAGTCGTCTTTCTGCCAGATTTAGAGGCGGTAGGTGACTCTACTGTATATAGATTTACTTCTGTCCTTTAGAACTGTGGCCTGAGTTTGCACTTTACCTTAATAAGTCTCAGCACATAGATGACCTAGGATAAATCTTTGCTACAACATAAATGCAAGGTTTGGTCTAGTTTCTAGGAGTCATGCAGTACAATTTGCTGAGTTGTATCTTGCATGTTATATTGTCAGCTAGGACTTTGGACATCGTGTCCATTTTTCCCTGAATACAGATTTATGATATAAGAGAGTGATTGATCTCAGTGGAAATGATCAATGCACTTTGCTTTGCAAGTTCAGGCCCTAACTTTCCATTAGCTATTTCCAATAGATCAGGCTACACGTTTTAGACTCTTAAGGTGAAACACTGGCTCCATTGAAGTCAATGGCAAAATTCCCATTGACTTCACTGCGGCTAGGATTTCACCCAGAGGGTCAAATTCTGAGCAGATGTTTGAATAGGCAGACAAAAAAATTGAAGGGGAGACAAAACTTTGTAAAGAAGCATTGGCAAAACTCGGTTATGCGCTAAGGTCAGGCTAGCAGAAATAACAGTAGCCATGTCCACAGTTATTCTGTCACTTGTGAGATTTGTAGGCATCAAAGAGCATGGTCAGGAGTATGTTAATCCCACTGGCAAGCTCCAGTCAGGTATCACGGATTTACCTGATTCCATTTTGACAAAGCTCCAGGGCTACGTTATGTACCCACTGATAGGTCTGCCACTGATTGATAGCCTTATTGGTGGGGTTCAGGGAGAAAGATTAAAAAGAGTTAGTAGCAGTGTTTTTCTTTAGGCCCCAGCTGCTGGTTTTTAAGCCCCAGATGCTGGAATCAAGAGATTGAATGAGAATCTCAGTTTTCAGTTTTTAATAAAGTTTGTAATCCACACGGTTGCAGAGAAAGATCTTTATAACATGAAGCGACCGCACCCTGAGGGCTCAGAAACCAGACGACAAATAAAAAATGCAGTTTTGTTGTATGTTATTTTTAATCCCCTTATTTTAAAGCCAGTCTCATCATTTTTCGGGGGCGGAGGGCGGAGGGGGAGGTCCTGACTCAATTTTTGAAGCACTTGGGCTTGGCAGTCTTGCAGGGGGAGATCATAGAGCCCTCTTCCCCAGTAGCTGTGGATGGACGGATTTGGATGAAGAGCTTGCTCAGGGGTAAAGCCTGCTGGCTGTGAATCCTTAGCTTCCCTCAGCACCTCCAGGCATGTGGATTTGGGGACAGCATTGGATGCATCTGTCCCATCCCCATTGAAACTATCTCTACTGACCTTGAACAAACACATATATTTTGGCCTCCACGGATTTCCACCACTCTCACTTACATGAGGGTTTGATGCATGTAACGGAATTTGGCCCGTTAACTAAATTTTGTATGTTTTAAAGAAAATAGCAAACAGATCAGAGTGATTGCATTTTATTTTGAATGGCATAACCGATATAAAATTTCCTGTCGGGATTTTCCTGAATACTACTGAATATACAGTTTTCCTGCCTGCGTCCATACTTGGAGTTTGGTAAAACGCTCTTGGGTTTTGACCAGCCGTATAATTTTGCATTCGTATTTATGCATAATTTTGCATCCGTATTTATTATTCATCCTGTTCTGTTTATTTTGTTTTCCTCTTGTTACATAGCATGGAATTTTACTGTACTTCTCCAGTGACATTCTGCAAAGAATTTCATTTAACATGCTTCATGCATTGAGCTAATTAAGGAAAAATCATTCTTTAAGCTAATTAACTGTGGTTTTTAAAAGTTTCCTTCTGGGTTTTGCATAAAAGTATAAACTTTTCAGAGCAGCAGAAGCCTGAATGCTAATGAAAAGAGAAAAGACGCTATTGTGTATGTTATTCTCCAGTATGGTCCCATTTGGGATCACTTGCAATAACTTAATAAACAGAGCACAAGGACAAAATATCCAGATACCCAAACCTAACAACAAAGTCATGGCAGTCTAAACTTCTTTGGAATAACTTTCATTTTAAATTACATATGGATAAAATATAAGTAAAGCTGCTGCAGATAAGAGCTAGAGGAAAGGCACATAACCAATTTAAAAAATCAAAACATTTTTTGAAAGAAATGCTTTTTTTCTCCTTAACTCTTAACTAGGCTGTTTTTAAAATCTTTTTTAACATAAGGTGTTTTGTAGATAACTGACAAATAGTTTCAGTTTTTTCTCATCTAGACTCGAGATCATGGTGTATTGTGTTAGTGATCAGCATAAATTAAGACAATCTTTAACTCACCCAGAAGTTGGAGCTTGCTATATAATGGGAGTAAGTAGACAGATGTTAAATTCTACTATAAATTACTGATAGATGGCTGGAGATTGTCGTCTTTTTACAAGCATAGAGCATCTTATTAACACCAGGCAGAAAAGTTCACACTCTCAATTGAATTACTTTAGTTGCATTACTTTACCTTTAAATTGCCACTCATTTCCTCCTGAACGCTGATTTATGAACTCCAAAACTTGCTATTGAAAATTCAAGCTGTGTTGCCACGTTGAGATCCTATCAAAACAAGCTGGAAAAGACAGCTTAGTCTTGTGTGGTATTTAAAATAAATTTGCTAAATAAGGCCTCTTTCTTGTCTTTTGTTACCTGTAGGATTTTGGAGAAGATGATTCCCTCTACATCACCAAGGTAACAACTATTCACATGGGCAATTACACCTGTCATGCCTACGGCTATGAAGAGCTGTATCAGACCCACATCCTTCAGGTGAATGGTTAGTAAATGGCATATATGACAATCCACTGAAAACATTCCTGTAAGCAATGCTGAATGTTAATCTTGTTCTCTCAAAGTTATGAAATGGAGCACACCAAATTTTCCTCTGTAAAAGGAAAACAACTCTTGGTTTGCCCACTCACGTTATCACACTGCACTCCGCAGGTAAACAAAATAAAGTTAGACTGAGTAGACATATCTCGCTTTATAGAGTTGGTTAGACTTTAGTAGGCATATCGGCTATTATAAAACAAAGATGTTTGTGAGTATACTACTGTTTCTTGTATTAAGCTGGAGTGTTTCACATCATAGTCTGGAGAAATGACTTTTTATCAGTCGGAGTATTACTTCAAATAGCTAATTTCATATATTAGAAACTGATTCATGTTGAATTAAATAGTTTGGAATGCATAAATAAATATACAATGATAGCACAGTGCCCTTATGGCCAGTGATTTGATATAGGTCAGACTATCAGCTGGTGTAAATCAGCATAGTTCCACTGAAGCCAGTTTACATCAGCTAAGGACCTGGCTAATTGGATCCCAAAATGAATAGAAACTCTTCAACAGGTATAAACATCTTTCCAAGTAATCACGGAGAGACAGATTCCGACAGCCTTACTCTGGTTTAATAGCACCTTACTTCACAACTAGTGCTGTGGAGTAGATCTCCAGCAGTGCAGAGCTCATATTCGCTTGTGAATCACCTTTTTGCTTTTTCCAAACCGGGGCTAGCTAGTGGCTGAAATGGCCCCTGGCGTAGTTTAAAATAGTTTAAAGGCATTCTGCCCCAAACCCTTCCTAACCCTTAACTGTACCCTACCTGGAGGCAGGAAGAGTGGCATAGTCAGCTCTGCACCACTGGCTAATCCTCCACTGTCACTTTAAGGCAACTGTCTGGCTGATGTGTGCTGCTGGGGAAGTGCGGAATTGATAAATCTGGCTCATTGACTTCATCGGGACCACACAATGAGCAAGGTATATTCAACCCGACTAACAGTATCAGACTTTGGCCCCTCATATGAATATCCTTTTGAAGGCTCTTAGTTTCCCCTAGTCATACAATGTAACTATTTATTTAAAACACTCTGGACCTGATTTTCCAGAGCTTTCCCCCAGTGCCATCATTTACATCTGTGCAAAGTGGGTTTTTAACTGCTACTCTCCTGATTTGTTAGCGTTTCATGTCCTCTTTACACTTGTGTAAATGATCATTGTTAGTGCACAGACTGACTTAAGGGCTTAAGTTTTGTGGAAATATTTTGTCTCAGAAAAAATCATGTTTGCAGTAGCACCCTTTCCAGACATTCAAAAGAGGCATAGCCTGAGCGTGGCTAACGACAGAAAAGTACATACAGACCAATAGATGGAGGTTCGGACAAAGCAAAATAATAAATAGGAATTTTTATGCAAGTCAGTTAGAGCCATGGCTAAAGTGGGGCTTTCAGGGGACTTAAATGTGGTCAAGGGCCTTGTGGAGAAGCTCAGAGAAAAAGTGTGTCATCAAGCTATTTTCTGGTGAGCCAGACTACAGAAATGTTTGTCGGGGGAAGAAATGAGCCAGAGAGGATCTAATAATGCTTCGTACACCCAAAGTCTCTAGTCCCATTTCCCCATCGTTCTTTTACTTCTGTGGCAAGCCCTAGCCTGCACCCAGCTGTCTCCAAACTCAGTATCTTTTTCTACAGACATATCTCCACTGCTACAATGATCATCACCCCCACACAACACTCCTTTCAAGACCCATGGATCTTTCAACATGTGGTATGCTTCATCCATTGTACTAAATGCCCCAATAATAACTATGTGGGTGAAACCAGATAATCAGTGCTCTCGAATGAACTCATCCAGGAAACTGATAAGACAAAAACACCGTGATACTTGTGAGCAAACACTTTTCACAAAGGGACCACTCTATATCTGACCTATCAGTCCTCAGCCTCAATGGAAATCTGCATAACACTTTCAGAAGATGAACCTGAGACATTAAATTCATAACTTTGCTAGACAATAAAATCATGGTTTTAAGAAAGACACTCAATTTATGGTTTATTACAACAATCTGTACCCACTAACCCCCCTTTTTGTCCTATGACTACAAGAATGTTAATGGTCCTTTACCTGAAATGGTCCCTTAGAACGTGTACCACCTTATAATTAGCTGTGACACACTGAATGCCTTTCTCAGACCTGAAGAGCTCTGTGTAGCTCAAAAGCTTGTCTCTCACAACAGAAGTAGGTTCAATAAAAGATATTATCTCACTCTCTTTTTCCCAGCAGTGTGTGGCTCTTTTCTGGAGCTGTTTTTAACCTGGGTAATGGCTTCAGTCTTCCAGAGTGTTGCTTTATCCTTCCCTCTCCTCCTTAGAATGAGCTAGATCTGGTTTATGTAGGCCCAGACGCTTCCCATTCCCAGCAGTCTCTGAAAGGTTGCTTAATTGGACTCAGCTGCCTTTTTTTTCTTCCACCCCGTCTGCCCAAGTGACAGTTCATTCTGCTGCAAGATTGTACAATGCACAGGGGAGACCAAATGAAAGAAGCTTGGAGGTAGTTTGACTGGAATATAATCTAATGTTTATGGACAATAATTTCTCATCTTTTGGCATGGTAACTTGCAACGTCTTCGAATAAGGATAACTAGCTTGTATGTGTTTCAGTGGGAATAGTTTCCGTCCTCAAAATGTTACTTGTGAGATGAATGACAGTTGAGGAAAAAGCAGACTAACAACTTAATCTTTTGTACATTATATGATGCATTGTGAACCTTGAATGGAATTTAGTTGGCAGGTGACAATGTAGATTTTGTCATTACTGAAAATTCAAGGCTCAAAGGCTTTTGAAACTTAAACCTAAATGCAAAGAAGATTAAATGAAATGGGATTTTTTCAGTGAGTGGTTCAAATCAGGCATACTCAAGCTTGTCCCACAGATGTAACTTGTTGGGAGGGATGTGTGTTGTTTATAGAGAAAAGAACTGGGGGAGAATTTTGCAAAATAGCTCTAAAGCTTTTCTTACCAAAAGGAGAGGATTCACAGTATAATATTTCTTCTTAATTTGCCTTTAATATTGCAAAGTACAGTTCCCAAATACTATCAATCAAAAATGTCATGTGCACTCATGTCAAAGAGAACCCCAAGTTTGATCTAGTAATGCTGTAGTCTGTAGAAATCTTTTTCTTATGCAGTGTCCTGTATGCCATGTGAGCTCTTGAGCTTTGCAAAACTGCTTTGCTGTAGTTCTTAATGTGCTTGGCTACTCTCCCACATCACTAAAACCCTCTGCTTTTATACTCGAGTGATTACTTGCTCTGGCAACTGATGTTGGGGCAATGGAACAAAAACTGAAGACTGAAGTATGTTGCTTCACCAACAGAAGACATTGTGGGTGTCCCAAGACACGTTTCGCAGGAATTTCTTGTCTTTCTTGCTTCTCAGAAATTCTGGAAATTCCCTTGGGAAGCAGAGAAGAGGAAAGGAGGAGAACTGTCACTGCTGAGTTGAGATCCCGTGAGTTATTCTGCCTGCATGAGGTATGTGCAGGCAGAATGGCTTAGGAAATCCAGGAGTGCATTCGGCAACAGCAATCCTTCAGAAGAGGGTAGCATGTGATTCCCAGTGCGCTGCACCTGCTGCTGTTTGCAAAGAAACATGTAGGTTGTGGAGTAGGAGGCTTGAGCCTTAATTGTGCTCACAACCTAGATGACTGCACACCTTTGGAGTCAGGCAGGTCCGCCAGATAAACCAGGTGTACCCCTCCTGCCAATAAGCAGAGAGACAATGCTGGAAGTAGTCAGAAAGGACAGTGATGTCTCATATGTAGCTACTTAAACTCTTCATGGTAGCTTCCTGCACTCTTACCACAACTCTAGAGTTGGGCAGAGAAAAATATTTCCACTTCGCAGGGGATTTCAGTATTCTGAAATGTGGTTTAGTCCCAGTTCGGAAAAATAACCCAAAATCTTGAAATTTCTCCGTGAAAGGCAATGGAGCCCCGAGTCCGGGGCAGTCTGCATTGTGGGCTGTCCAGAACCAGGGGCCCTTCGGAGTCTGAAAGCGTGGGCTTCCAAGGAGGCACAGGCTGCTGGAGAGTCAGGCAGAGAAGCTGGAAGAAAACCCTGGCAGGCAGGTTTCTGTCAAAACTCATCCTGGGTTCCATTAGAACTTAATCAAATTAAACTGTCTTGATGGAATATTTTGATTTTTTCACAAATCAGCAAATTCGGATGAGAAAAATATTTAGCTGGAATTTTTGCAACCAACTCGATTCATGACCGTAATGCATCCCTATAGGAATATTTGAACCCCTACAAACAGTACACCAAAGAGATAATAGCTAAGAAATATGAAGAGTATTCTTTTGAGAAAATCATAGAAACTTTGCAATGTATTTGGCTTAAGAATATTGCAATTGAATGCTTTAGAACACATCTGATTTATTAAAGCAGTGAAGTTGTATTTAACTGTGAGTAGACAAATAAGTAATGTTCCCCATCCTCCCCAGGTTTAAGGACCCTTTTTAAGGTATTTTCTAAGACAATTATTATTACTATCCTAGTGTTCTGGTTGAAGATAATCTTAGTGAAAAGCAGTGTCCAGTAACTTACGCATCGGGGTTGATAGGGTTTGAATAATCAAATGTAATGTAATAGTGCTATGTGGTTGGTCTTCATTAGTCTTGATTAGGATTATTGGTAAAGCAGCACATTTTTCTGAAAAAGCTGGGGGTTCTGAAGGGTCCTAATGAAAAGAAAGGTGGTAATCTTTGCAGTAGCTGCCTAAATCAGCAGTCATTAATATTGTTAGCAAGATGGAAGCAGGGGAGGATGAAGTTGTTTCTTCAAGGGCACGTGTAGTACTTAGTATGTTTGACAGGCCTGCATGTCGTTTTTCAGATCACATTTGCAAATATCAGCAAGCAACAAAGAAAGGAACAAACTTATGTTCTGCTCTGCTACTCTAAATCATTCCAGGATTAGTATGCCATGCCGTGTGTGGGTTTTGTAGTATTTATTTCCTTTGCACTCAGTTATTCATTGCTTTCCTATTTAATTTATCCCATCCCCCTGTCACATCTTGGTGCATATATGCAACAGTTCTAAATGCTTAGTTACAACTGGACTCAATGGTGAACATGCTCAGTTCCAGTTTTCAAAACATGTTTCCTCCATTCTTTTTCTCCCTTAATTTTATATCAGGAAATGGCTTTGGCCCACTATATATATCCCATCCGACCAGGAACACCTATCTTCCTATTATCTTTCAGGAATCTCCTTTGTCTCTTTTAGGAATATAACATTGCCATGTGATGTCTTATTGATTAGGTGGAAGATAGGCATGAAGCATTAAGTTCAGTTCCTGATCCAGATCCAGCGTTTAATTCACCCAAAGTTAAATGTTTTTCAGATGCAGGGTTTAGGTTGGGGCCAATCTCTGTTGGTTAAATGTATGTAGGATAAGCTCATTTATTGTAAAGTCATCTGTGGAAAGGTTTCCTTTCATCCAACCACATTAATAAAGTTTTCACACTAGTTTTCTTTTTGTCAGAGTGAAGGTGGCTGCATTCCAGAGAGAATGTCACTGTCTAAACACAAAGATCCTTTCCGGAATCTCAACTGAATCTTAGAATAAACACAGGTTTAGTTTCACATTATTGCTGATTGTAACACAGCGCTTCCCTTTCTATCCAAATATATATGAGCAAAATCAAGAAAAACATGTTTCCTCAGGCCTCCCTTTGAATTATTTGATTGGCTTTCTACTTCATTAGGTCAGCTAATTTTGTTTTGCCTTTAAAGTCACAACATTGCCATTACAGTAAGCTTCAGCCCTAAGATATACTAATGGCTATATGGCTTTCCAGCATGGCATGCTGTTAAGCGCTTTTTTTGTTGTTGTTGACTCTACCATACTGCCAAGATGTTCTTGGCACAAATCCAAAAGGGATTTAGGGGCTGTAGCACGCAGCATTGCAGCATCCAACTTTTAGATGCCTAGCCACCCAGTAAACTCCACAAACCCTGGGTTACATGGGAAACGAGAGGTGCGTAAGAACGGGAGCCAGAAAAGCCAGCACTTTAGATGGGGAGCAACCTAAAACAGTCAATAGCAAATGCTATGTCCTGCTAAGCCCCATCCCCATGCCTAAGAAATTAGGTACTTAGTTTTGTGCTGGAGGGAGATACCTATCTCCTTTTGGGATCCACAGTTGTGAACCCGCTCCTGGAATCAGGTGTTTAAGCTGTTTCTTGCGAGAACAGCGGCGGCAGTACTTAACTGCATACAAAATTGCTGGTTGGGGGGAAGAGGCAGCAACAGGGGCCTTCTTTGTAACCTTTACTCCAGTGGTAAGGCTACTCACCTGGGCTATGGGCCACCCCAGTTCAGTTCCTCTCTCTGCCTGATGAGGAAAAGGGATTTGAATTTGGGTTTCCTACAGCTCCGGTGGGTGCCCTAGCCACTGGACTACAGAGTCAGTCTCATTCGCTCTTTGGCACAGTGCATATTTATTAGTGAGACAGCTTCAACTGGAGAGAGTGAGAGAGACCCACATCAGAATATCCCATAGTTCCACATCCTGGGTGTGTGCCTTAATCCAGTGTTAAAGGTCATCAGGGACTCCACGTCTATCCCCCTCACCCCTTTTTGTCTGGAGTTCGGTGTGCGTTGAGACCACCTATTGGGTGAGGCCCCACAGGCAAACTAGGCAGGGCAACGTCTAGTATCACCTACGCTGAGGATCCTGCTGGAGCTTAGGCTTCAGCCATCCAAACAAAGGAAACAGAGCTTATGCCCAGAGGCAGAAACCTAAGACCCTCAGGGTCTTTAACAGCAGAAATGTGGGCAACTCCAGGGTTACGTGGCACCCTGCAACAGTTTTGAGGAGCACAGTGGCACCTAAATATTGCACTTAGGTGCCTAAAGTAAGAGTTAAGTGCTTAAATCCTCCTGTGGCTCCGGGCCTTTGTCATCTTGTCTTTTGTAATCAGGGACTTGGGGACCTCAGGTGCAAGGGTTAGCTGCAGTTTTCTTCACATCAGTCCCCGGGGGCAGGCTAACAGTTTCATAATTTTGCAGTTCTATAGATGATTTCCAAGGATCTCAGAGCACATCACAAGCAGTAATGAATGATGACTGTGAAGTAGTAAGCATTGTACCCATTTTACACAGGCAGAAACAGGGGTACAAACAATTTGAAGGACTTTCCCATGGTCAAACAGAAAGTCAGTAGCAGAGCCAGAAAGGGAACCCACATTTCCTGACTTCCGATTTAGACTGTGAGTCCTCGTTCATAGGGAATATCAAGGCTGGTGTCTGGTTAACATTTCCACATCTGCAGTATTAACATGGGCTTGCTTGTACGTCTAGCAATACAACTGATGACATGTTCAAAGAGTTTATTAACAGTGAAATGGAAATAAAGTCTGCTACTAGTTTAGCTGTGTATGCATAAGAAAGCCAGTACAAGGAAGGATATACAGACCAGGACTATCAAAAGAAGTGGATAAACGGTGTCAGCTAACAACTTCATTTATATAGGGTGACCGTAGTTCTCTAAACTGAAAATGGGACATGCAGGGCTGGACTCATCCTCAGCCAACGCCCCCCACCCATCCAAATGTTCCTCCGCACCCCTCATTGAGATAAGCAGCAGAGAGGGTGAAGAGGCATGGGTATTGGCTGGGATCTGGGCAGCAAAAGCAAGGTGTGAGTACTCTTGTTCTTGGCGCAAGTGAGGCTACCGGACTATTGGCAGTGTAGTCCAGGGTCCTAGGGCAGTAACACCAGGCTCCCTGACACCGCCAGCCAGATGGCAGAGACCCAGCAGGGGTATTAGCTTCTCCCTCCACTGCTCTCACTGAGGGATTTTGTCAGGGCCTCAAAAGAGAGCAATCCCTCCCTAATTCACTTTATTTCATAATCCCAGGCAATCTTTGTTGTCTGGGAGAGGCAGAAAACAGCTGATCTGAGAGACGCCCGATCTGAATCCTCAATTACTGAGGCACTTTGGAAGAAGGACGCTCTCCCCTCCCCGCTCAGGAACCTCAGGCTGAAGAGATGCTGGAGACTCAATTCCCCTTTCCCTCAAGACCTCCTGGCTCCTTTCCACCAGGAATTGTTGTTATTATGGTGGGAGGCACCAGGTGGCCCTGCTTGCCACACAGGCTGACAAGTTCTTTTTCTTAGCATGCAAGCAAATGTTCAGTCTTTGGATGACAAGCATGTCACGGTGAGTTCACTGATGCAATTGTCCTGGGAAAGAAGCTGTGGCAGACAGCAGAGTTTGCACGGCTTTATTCTCTGTATACGTGGGCAATTCTTGGCACGGAGTAGCTTCCTGGGAACCAGGCATTGGTGTGTGCTGAGATTTCTGGAGTGCGGGGTTGCTTAAGTGTTATTTGCCTCTCTTCCAAGGCTGGCGTATTTATGTAAATAAAGCAAATCACATCTAGATTTAACTTAGACTCTGGTCACTGATTTCTCCTTCACTAGGAAGCCGACTTACAAGACCCAGGCCATCTCTCGCTCAGCAGCAGGGCAACCGTGGCATAAGGAGGAAAATATAATAACCATGGCATCATTAGTTATTATTTTAACAGTCCCACATCTCTACGCAGTGTGGTATAGCAAGGACAGAGGGCAGTAGGAAAGTTCTCCTATTTGAATCCGGGGTAGGTGGGTGGGCGCGAGCCCACCCACCGCTAAAGGCTCCCCCCCCAGCCTAGGGGCAGAGCCACTGGACCCAGGTCCAACTGATTACGGGGGACAACAAATGAAAAATCAGGAAAGGGCGTGGGGGTCACAGGGTCAAATGTAGGAAACCAGAAGGGGACACCGAGCACAGAACCCCGGACAGCGCCCACTGCTCCTCGAAGGTGTCCAGGGAGCCAGCGGACGCCGCCCAGAGGAACTCTGCCCGGAGATGTGAATTGACGAGGGAACGGAAATAGACCCCACAGTCGCAGAGAGCCCCCCCTGCCAACCTCCTCTCCCTGGTCTTGTAGATGGCTAGTTTGGCCAGGGCTAAGAGGAGGCTGACGAGGAGGTCCCGCGACTTTGTGGGGCCACGGATGGGGTATGAATAAATGAACAAGTGAGGGGAAAAGTGCAGCCAGAACCTCAGCAAGAGGTTCTGGAGGAGCTGGAAGAGGGGCTGAAGCCTGGCGCACTCCAGATATACGTGCGCCAGGGTCTCCCTCACGCCGCAGAAGGAGCAGGTGTCAGGGTGGGAGGTGAACCACGCCAGGTACGCGTCCGTGCTCACGGCTCCTTGAAGGAGCCGCCAACTGATGTCCCCGGCGGGCCGTGGGGTCAAGGTGGAATACAGGCTGGCCCACCGGGGGTCCTCGCCCTCCGAGGGTGGTAGTAGGTCCCGCCACTTCGTGTCCAGGCGGGACATGAGGGCGAGGAAATGAAGGGTGTGGAGCACAAGCGCATACAGATGGTTCCTCGGCGCGGTCTGGAAGGGGACCGGCTGCAGATCAAGCAGCTGGCTTGGGGTGTGAGGATGGGGGGGCCGAGGGGGTTCGCGGAGCCAAGGCCCGATGGTAAGCACTGGAGGGTTGGGGCTGAGTGGGGGGGGGGCGGGGAGCACCCTCTTGCAAGACCCGCCTGAGGTACATCAAAGCAGTAGGGGGTAAGGCTGCCTTCACCTCCTGGAGTATGTGTCGGGGGATTCGGAGGGTGGGAACCCCCATGCGCCGAGCCAGCGCATGAGGGTCCATCTAGTCCCCCCGGGCATAGTCCAGGAGGTCTCCGACCCTGGTGACTCCTGCCAGGACCATCCTCCGTCGCACCAAGGGGGTCTCCGCCACCTGCACACTCAGCTGGGGGTTGTGTAGCAGGGGCTCTGCGAGGAGATCCTCCCCTTCGGTGACCAAAAGGGGCCTGGAGGCTGAGACGAGCCTCCAGGTCCGGAGGAGGTCCTGGTAGAAGACCGGCAGCTCGGATAGGTCTCGCGGAAGACCTCTCGGGTGGAGAAAAAAGATCTGCCGGTCGTATCAGAGCCCTCGGAAGCAGCAGAGAAAGGCATGCACCAAGTGGCTCCATGCCGGACTACCTGCACCATAGAGGAGTCTCCGCAAGGCCTGGAGGCGGAAGGTATGGACCTGGCTGCGGATGCAGCACAGGCCCTGCCCGCCCTTCTCCAGGGGGAGACTCAGAATCCCTGCAGAGACCCAGTGCAGTCCTGGCCAAAAGAACTCCAGAACTGTCTTCTGTAGGTAGGCCAGGAAACTCGGGGTCGGGACCAGGGTGTTGAGCCGGTGCCAGAGCATGGACAGGACGAGCTGGTTGATCACCAGTGCCCTCCCCTGGAGGGAGAGGCACTGGAGCAGTCCTGTCCATCTCCGCAGCTGCTCAGACACCCTGCCCTCCAAATCTTGCCAGTTCTCTGCCGGGGAGGGATGGGTGATGGAGAAGTAAACGCCCAGATAGAGCAGCGGAAGCGCGGGTGGGAGGGAGCTCGCTTGCCACCCGGCCCCTACCGTCAGGCCAGAGCTCTTGGCCCAGTTGACCCGGGCGGAGGAGGCTGCCGAGTAGACGGCCAGGCAGGCCTCCAGCCGCACCAGGTCACCCGTGTCCTGGACCATGAGGAGCACGTCATCGGCGTACACTGACAGGACCAGCCTCAGCTCCGGCTCACGGAGCACCAACCCTGTCAACCTCCGGCGGAGGAGACAGAGGAAGGGCTCCATGGCCAGAGTGTACAGCTCGCCTGACAGCGGACAGCCCTGATGCACTCCTCACCCGAAGCTGACCGGTTCAGTCAGGGTCCAGTTGAGCTTGACCAAGCACTCTGCGGAAACGTACAGCACCCGGAGAAAACCCACGAAACGGGGTCCAAAGCCAAACGCCTGCAGGGTGCCCAGGAGATACCCATGGTCCATCCTGTCAAATGCCTTCTCCTGGTCCAGGGACAGGAGGGCGAACGACAGACCATCCCTACACTTGAGTTCCAAGAGGTCCCGGACCAGATACAAGTTGTTAAAGATGGACGGTGTAGGTCTGGTCGGGATGGACCACGTCCTGCAGCACGGACCCCAACCGCAGTGAGACGGCCTTGGCCACAGTTTTAGAGTCCATGCTGAGGAGCGAGATGGGACGCCAGTTCCGAAGGCTGCGGAGGTCCCCCTTTTTCGGTAGTAGGGCGAGCACAGCCCTCCTGCAGGACAGGGGGAGCGCTTCGCTGGCCTCGGACTTGGCCCAGATGGTGACGAGGTCCAGGCCAAGGACATCCCAAAACGCGGTAGAACTTCACGGTCAGCCCGTCCATGCCCAGGGATTTATTGGTGGGCATGAGGCGGAGGGCTTCCGAGAACTCGGCCAGAGTGAGATGTAGCTCCAGCCGGCCTCTGTCGCCCGCACTGACCATGGGAAGTTCGTTCCAGAGCACCCTGCAGGCAGCGACGTCGGTCGGATCTGGGGAGAAAAGGTCTGCGTAGAAGGCCCTGGCCCTTCCACGCATCTCCACCGGATCCGTGAGGGGGGTGCCGTCGGCAGCCAGGAGGCAGATGACATGCTTCCGGGCCCCCCTCCTTTTCTCCAGGGCGTGGAAGAAGTGGGAGCTGCGATCCATCTCCTGAAGGAGATGGATGCAGGATCGGACGAAGGCACCCCGAGCCCAGAGGTCTTCAAGGGCCCGGAGCTCCTCCCGCTTTTCCCGGCACGCTCCGCAGAGGGACGGATCCTCAGGGCTGGTGGCCAGACGCCTCTCCAGCTCCAAAACCTCCCGCTCCAACTGCTCTATCCCCTCATCCCGCCGCCGGCTGGCGAGTGTAGTCACGGCAGAAGAGACGGGTGCGCACCTTCCCCACATCCCACCAGCGCCCACCAAGGGAAAGGCGCCTCTCTGCCCCCGCCAGGCCAGCCAGAACTCCCGGAAGGACGCCATGAAGCCCACATCCTCCAGCAGGCTGTTGTTAAAATGCCAGTAGGCCGGCCCTGGCCTCTCCACAGTGAGAGAGGCCGTCACAGTCACCATGTGGTGATCCGAGAACGGGGCCGGCCGGAGGCTGGAGGAGTGGGCCCGCGCAAGATGGTGATGAGAGATATAGAAGCGGTCCAACCGGGAGTGGCGCGACCGATCTTCCCCCACCCAGACATAGGTGAAGGTGACGGTGTCATCCGGGTGGTGGTCGCGCCAGATGTCCACCAGGGAGTGATGGTCGATAATTCCCCGGAGGACGTCCGCAGCGGCCTGACACTGCTCAGTCCCCGTGCGGTCCCGCTCCTCAAGGGTGGTGTTGAAATCCCCACCCAGGACCAGGCATTCATGTGGATCTAAAGTGCCGAGGAAGGCAGCCGCCTGCTGGAAGAAACGCACCCGCTCCAGACCCGCGGTCGGGGCGTAGACGTTGACAAGGCTCAGTGCCAGCCCCTCCACACGGACCCGGAGGTGCAGCAGGCGGCCCGGCACGACCTCGGTGACCCCCAGCACCTCAGGCTGCAGGACAGGGGAGAACATGGGCGGAGAGGTGACTAAGGTGCACCCCGTCTCCCCACTCCAGCTGCCAGCTGGCCTCGGCGGCTGGGTCCGTGTGGGTCTCCTGCAGGAAAGCTATAGAGTACCCCCCCTCCCGAAGAAAGGAGAGCACCTGGTTCCTGCAGAGACCCGTCCTGCAGCCCCTTGTATTTAAGGTGACGATGGTGACAGGCATTATGAGGAGGGCTGGGGGGGATCCTCACGGGCAGGGGCGCCGGCGACCTTCATCGGGCTCCGCAGCAGTCCATGGCCGGTGCCGTAGGCCATGAGGACGTCACGGAAGCTGCAGGCCCGCTGGTAGGCCGCGGCGTCCTGCCACCCAGTCCCCTTCCCCTCCTTCATGGTGGCCCTCATGGCCCGGAGGACGCAGTGGAAGTCCCCCCAGCGCTGCAGAGTGAGCCTCACTCAGTTCTGGGCACCACGTGTGTCCCAGAGAAAGACATGGATCTCTTCACGCAGCGCCTCGCGGGGTTCGTCCTCCGTCTCGGCCTCCGCAGCTGCCTTATGGACCACTGGGATGAGGGCTAAGGGTGGTGGTGGCAGCGGCGGAGGGAAGACAGCAGCCCTGAATGGGCTGTGAGTGCTAAACAGAAAGGCCGCCTCCTGGGAGCTCTTCATAGGGAAGGAGACAACACCAGGGGCGGCAGATGAACAGGCGGGGGGGGGGGGGAAGAGGAAGGTACAGGGATGGGTATGCGGGGTCGAGGAAAGGTAGGGAGTAGGAATTGGGGTAGGGGTAGGGGTAGGGGAAGGGTCAGGACAAGGAATGGGAGAGGCGTCAGGGTTAGAATTGGGGATGGGTCCCACAGCCACAGTGGCCGGACAGGCGAGGTGCATAGCCTTTTGGTTGGGGCCGGGAGCTAAGGAGGTGGGTACGGCGTGGGTGGTCTCCACGGTGGTGTCCTGTGGAGTTGCGGTGCCTGTGGCTCCAGGCCCTTGTGAGGGGACAGCCAGGCAAGCATCATTGGGGAGGATAGGAAGGAGCTGGCCCACAAGAAGGGTTGGGGCACCCAGTGGCTTGGGGCTCAGCCATTCAGCCTCGGCCGGTGCCTCAGTGGCTGGGGCGGTGATGGTGGATTCCCCTTCTCCCGTGTGGTGGGTGGAAGGGTCGGGGGGGGGTCATGGTGGTGGGAGCAGGGGTGGCAGCTGAGGCTGGGGGAGAGGCCACTCAAAATTGCCCTGCTCTAAGCCCTCCTCACGGGTGGCTGGCTGGGTCGTCCTCCTCCAGGCAGGCCGGGGTCAACCCCAGGGTGTCAATCTCCTCCATGAAGGAGGAGAAGTCTCCCCCACTGCCTCAATATCTTCCCCGGCACTGGCGGGGGGTCTGGATGGCAGTGGGGCTGGGCGGGTTCCGGACGGGGACTCCTCCAGGAGGGCGATGGTACAGCCCACATCTGCCTCCACGGCTTCCTCGGCCGGTGCATCCCGCTGGGCTCTAGCAAGGGGCGCGGCCGTAGGCCCGGCCTCAGCAGCCCCCCTCCTGGCTTTGCAGGGGCTTATGCCCCCCCTCGGCGGCAGGTGAGAGGGGGTGCTGGGCTCCGGCCTTACGCTTGCCGCGCGTACCCCGCACGAGCTCCCAGCCTCCTGAGGTGGAGGGCTGGGCAGCGGGGGCAAGAGCACAGGGGTTGGGGCTTCGGAAAGAGGGGATGGGACAGCAGGGGCGGGAGAAGCCTCCCCCTGGGGCATGCCCCCTCTGCTGCCTGATGAAAGCAGCCCTGGCTCCCACCCCTCTGCAGGCCCCGCTGGCCTGCTCCGGGCATCAGCAGGGGTGCCCCTGGGGCCCGAGCGCAGGTGATTATTCCCGAGCGCAGGTGATTATTGCTGCCGGAGAGGGGGGGCGGCCACAGGGACTGGATGGCTGGGGGGGGGCACCATCGCTAGTCTGACTGGTGCCCCCCTGGGTCTCGGGGGGCCCGGGCTTCCCTCTGGGCCGGGCCAGGGGGCAGTCCCTCTGAACGTGCCCCGCTGCCCGGCAGAGGTAGCACTGGGCCTCCCCTGTTGTATAGTGGACCCGATACTGGGCCCCTTGATGGGGCACCAGGAACGACCCCTCGAGCGCCTCCCCGCCACGCGCCACCGCTGGCTGCAGCTGCACCTGCCGGCGGAAGGAGAGGATGTGGCGAAGGGCGAGGTCCTTGCAGCCGAGGGGAAGCGGTCTGATTGGTGGAGAGGGGCTTCCCCAGGGTGGCGAGGAAAGGCAGAAGGGCAGCATTGGGGTGGAAGGGCAGAACGGAGGAGAAGACCACCCGTACGCCCAGGTCCTCCAGGGGCTCCACTGGGACGTGGACACCCCCCACCGCCAGGCCCGCCTCCACTGCCTCCTGGGCAGCGGCCTCCAACGCCAGAAAGAAGACCACCTTGCCATACATGCGGGAGGCTGCCACCACAGCTATGGGCCCCACCACCCGTGCCATCGCCCGCACGTAGGTTTCCACGTGTGGGCGAGGCAGGCACCAGGAGGCACCGGACCCCATGCCCGCGGCCACCTGGGCATACACTCTGGGGGGGGGGGCGCCACCGACCCCAGAGCTGGTGGAAGGGACAGCGGGAGAGGATAGAGGGCGAGGAGGAGGGGGCCCCAGCTGCGGGAGGCACTGATTTCCGGGCGGGGCCTTTGCCCTTTTTTTTAAATCTCCCTGGTTTTTCCTCCCAGCCAAGGATGCACTCCCCCCCCCCCCCCGGCGCGATTAGGGGAGGCAGGAGCCGTGGCAGCGGCAGAGTCCCTGGTGTCCCTCCCGGAGTTGTCCACCGCCGGTGCCCAGGGACAGACACCCGGCAGCTCAAGGGAGGCAGCAGGACCAGCTGTTATAGGCAGGGACAGGGCCTCAAGGTGAGAGGGAGGGGCGGGAGCATCTAGGGAGGGGGGTCCCGGCCCCAGGCACACCCGCCATCTGGGGGGGGGGTTAGGGACAGGTTTGGCAAGGAGGGAGCTGAATAGGGGGAGGGAGAGGAAGGGGGAGGGGGGGGTGACCACTCCTCCCCGCTAGGCTGGAAGCAGGAGAGGAGGGCACCAGCACAAAAGGGGTACGGGGGGGGGGGTAGAAGCGGGGTAGGGGCGGTGCACTCACCAGCCCGGGATGAGATAGTGGCTCCTCCGGCTGCAC